>VXBT01001726.1:654890-750350 GCA_013400235.1 Oriolus oriolus | reverse complement strand
GCCGGGCGCGGAGCCGCACCGCACCAACGAGCTGCTGCTGCTGCCGCCGCCGGCCCCGCGCGGCCCGGCCCCGTCGCCGCAGCACCACGTCGTGTACTTCCCGGGGGACGTGCAGGTACGGCGCGCGGGTGCGGGCGGCGAGCGATGGCGGCGGAGCTGCCGCAGGGCGGGAGCGGGGAAGCGGCGCTGGAGGGACGCGCCCCCCGAAAGGGCTGTGCGGGTGGGCATTGCCCCGCTTCCGCCACGGCCATCGGAGAGTCCGGCTGCCCCGCACGGTCGGGCACAGGGAGCGGGAACGGGCCCTCCGGAAACCCGAGCTGGAGCAGCGGTGGAGGGGAGTCGAGTCGTCTTCACAGAATCACTTAGGCTGGAGATCAGTGAGTCCAGCCTATGACCAACACCACCATGTCCGCTAGACCCTGGCACTAAGTGCCATGTCCAGTCTTTCCTTCAACACCTCCGGGGTCGGTGACTCCACTGCCTGCTGGGCAGTCCATTCCAATATCTAATCACCCTTTCTGTGAAGATACACTTCCTAATGTCCAACCTAAACCTCCCCTGGCACAACCTTGTCCAGGGGAGAAGAGACCGACCCCCATTTGGCTACAGCCCCTTTCAGAGCGTTGTAGACAGCAATAAGGGGCCCCCCCGAGCCTCCTCTACTCCAGGCTGAACAACCCCCGCTCCCTCAGCTGCTCCTCACAGGACTTGCGCTCCAGCCCCTTCACCAGCTCCATTGCCCTTCTCCGGACTCGCTCCAGCCCTATAGCACTGCCTGAGGGTGACATTTGTGACAGGGATGGCAGCGGCTGGGAGTGTCAATGGAGGCAAGACAATGAAGCCCTATGGTGCCCGGTTGTCCTCCCCAGGCAGAGCACCGTGTCTCCGTGCAGGTGTACAGACATCCCAGACACCGTCCTGTGGGAATTTGACAGGCACTGACGCTTTCTCAGCCTGTCCTGAGAAGGCACTTGTGGTCTCTTGAGTTGGCAAGAAATTGCAGAGAGACTCTGAAGTGCTGTCGCGGAGCATGTGGTTGACCTCTCTAACACAACATGCTCTGGTAGCCAGCTAATCTCAATTGTCATTACAAACTGTCATTTACTGCCCCTTGCAAAAGCAGGGGCGGTGCCTTCTTTTTCAAGGGAAAAGGCTTTCTCCTTCTGTAAGGTAAAGATGCCGAATTTTGTGTGTTTTTAAGGATTGAGATGGACTACAAAGACCTGTCTGATTGCCATTCCTGCATATGGCTTCATCATTCCCTAGTAAAATAAATGAACTAGTATTCTTGCCATTATGATTTCAGACATGAGGTTTGTTCATGACTTGGGGGTTAATTTCTTTCCATCTATGCCCTCTGTGAATGTGAATAAGGCAATAAAGCTTCCTACAGCTGAATGAGAGGTGTTTTTTCCTATATAAAATCTAGAAAACTTGCTACAAAGATTTAAGTCTGTTTTTGATTTGTAGTAAGATAATCAGTATTTCTGTAGATAGTAAAAAGTACAGTAAAATTATGTATTCTGTGTCATACTAAGTTGAATACTATTTTAATTTTCTTTTAGTGTGAAGTCAACAAAAACTATGAATATTTTCAAATGTGCTGATTTTATTGTATTGATCTTGAGGGTATTAAAAATATGTGGTAAAAAAATATTAAATAAGCAAATCAAAATATACCCATTTCTTTAATGTGTTTCTTGTTCTGCTAACCTGACAAGTGAGAGCCTCTAATGTGTGTTTTTCTTTTGCAGTCCTTTCTTATGAATATGAGTACATTGGAGCTGGATCTTTCCATGATATAGTAATGCATCTTTTCTATTCTTTTAATTTTCAGAACTACCATGATGTCATGTCTTGCCACCCAGAAAACTTTCAGTGGGAGCACTGGAGTTTTGAAAATGTTGCTACCATACTTGCTCGCCGGTTCCCCAATAGCTTTATTTGGGTCATAAAGTGTTCTCGAATGCACCTGCACAAATTCAGTTGTTATGACAATTTTGTGACGAGTAACATGTTTGGAGCACCAGAGCACAGCACTGACTTTGGAGCTTTCAGGCATCTCCATGCTTTGCTAGTTAATGCATTCAGACTCTCTCAGAATATTCTGCTGTCCCAGAAAAGTGTGCATGGTGTCAGCAAGGATGCAAAAATAGCTGCTTGTAAATCACAGCCACAGTCTGTTCCTACAACAAATGGCTGCTCATCCAAAGAAAGGGAGAGAGATTGTGAATGCTCTAATAATTCTGCTATGAACTTCATGGTACCGTCTGCTGTAGGTGCAGCGTCGTTTACTTTGATTGGCTTCAGTAAAGGTTGTGTGGTTTTGAACCAGCTGCTTTATGAGCTGAAGGAAGCTAAAAAAGACAAGAATACGGATGCCTTCTTAAAAAACATAAAAGCAATTTACTGGCTGGATGGCGGTCACTCGGGAGGAAGCAATACTTGGGTTACTTACCCTGAGATGCTGAAAGAACTTGCAGAGACAGGAATTGAAGTTCATGCTCATGTTACACCGTACCAAGTATTTGACACAATGAGGTCATGGATTGGGAAAGAGCATGAGAAATTTGTACAGATACTTGAAGAATTTGGTGTGGAAATAAATGATCAACTGCATTTTGCTGATGAAGTTCCCTCCTTAGACAACCATTTCAGAGTTCATGAAGTATTTTGAGACTGTATGAATGTGAACAGGGTATTCTTTGTAGAAGCACTTTTAACATTGTAAATGTTGTCATCTAGATTTTCAGCTTTGAGCAGATGCTTTCTAAACAGAATACTAAATCAGTTCTGTGTTGCTAATAGATAGTATATATAATTCTGCAGCTTAAAAAAGGCATATTGGGACCCCATAACTATAACAGATGTTGTTGTTTGATTCTTGGAAAAGAGTGTTACGAAGAACAATCCTATACTCTTTTTTTTGTTAAATGTGAACGTTTATTCTTAAACTGTTGGCAGAATTTTTAGTCCTGGATGTCTGCTGCATTTAATGGGACTTTAAAGTACTTGAGAATTTCAGATGTGTGGATACTTCAGTTGTGTGGCTTCCAGGGCTAAAAGTATTGGTCTTTGTCATTAACAGATGCAAGGTTAGTTTTTTGGCTTAAGGAAATTGATTGTAAGAAGAATCTTAGTTATATATTTTGCTGAGACCTGTTTTATTAGGTAATTAAATCTTCCAGTTTTGTAACATTTCTCCTATTTGAAACAAAGTCAGAAATATTCACCTTTGGAATAATAGTGCCAATGCATTTCTCTTCCTTATGTGTGCCTTGCCATTTCTGTTACTCTAAAGCTTCATTCATTAATTAATGGTGTAATATCTGCTAGTGAATAGCCATTTCACCTGGGGGCTTGAAAATTTTGACGTAGCCGTGTTAAGTAACCAAGAAAGTTGATTAGGGTGTAGTTTATCCCTGTTTTAACATACCTGGCTATTGCTTTGCTAACTTCTGTAAGGACCAGCAGTAATACTTTTATTATCACATCAAGAGGTGATGTCCGTACCTTGGGGGGGTAAGGTTTTTCTTGGTAATTGCTGCATTGATGTTGCTCTAAATCGAGCCATAAGCACACAATGTATTACAAGTTGCATTAAAAAAATTTAGACTGTGTTGACTGTAGCTCTTTCAAAATGCCTCAGTTTTAAAATCTATTATCTCCTTTAAATGTATTGCAATAGTTGCTTCTAGAGCCATCCAAAAATCTTTATTTTTGGAGCCGAATGTTTCCTACAGAAAAAAACGTCTAATTAAATAGAAAGCCAGCCAGATCAGATACAAAAGATGTAATCCGGTTCAGACCCCAAACCTGAGTCTTCCTAAGAAAGAAATACTGAAAGATGGACAATGATGGTATTAATGGAACTTTTCTACTGTGGTAAATAACTTTCCATTTATCTACAAAGCTTAGAATCATTCTTAAAGACAACTGCAGCTGTTAAAAATGAACCAGTAGCTCCAAATGGTTTTGGATTTCCTGGAAGTATAGGAATGCAAAAGCAAGTTAGCAAAACACTGTGAAGATTACACAAACAATTGTGGCTAAGTTCTGAAAAAAGGCATTTTATTCAACTTTGGTTCTATGTTTGATGTCTTAGTGAGATCTCTGCCCTGCTCCTTGTTTCCTGTGACTCTTACACTGTGGAAGGGAAGTCCTGGGTCATCTTCCTTCTGCTGGCATCATTAAAACTTAAAAGGTTCCCTGTAGACACCTTTTGGCAGATTGTGCACATCAGTGCTCACTGAACAATGAGAAAAGCGTGTTGAATTCCTAAGAAAATTTTCTTAATGCTCAAAATATTCAGGGAGGTAGAAAGGATTATGCATACAGTGTGCACCTTACAATTTGAAAGAGAACTCTATCACTAATTGATTAACGTACCTAGTTTATCAAAAGAAATAATCTGTTTTGATGGAGAAAAGTGCAACATGCAAATAAACTTAACACTTGATAAAAGAACCTGAAATTTAGTTCCATCTGCTTTTTTATTTTATGCTGTCTCTTGGAGATTTCGTTCAACCGTATTTGTTGATTACCATCTTAATTGGCTTATAACAACTTTTCTATGTGTTTCAAGGAACACTTTTCCCCTTTTTGGTCCTTTTGATAACACTTGCAGCATATGTGAGGACTTTTTTCTGTAAAGGAAATATGGGTCACCTAAAGAAGGGGTTTTAATAGAAAATCTGCAAATGGTTTGAAATATATTTAACTACCCACTTAACAAAATAAAATTTTAAAAAGTAAACCAACAAAACCCCCAGAACATTCTACTGATTTTGCTCCCTCAGTTTCAGACTGACCAGGCTAAGCTGGGTGTGCTATCACTTGCCCAGTCCAGTAACACTGCAGATCAGAGACCAATTTCTAAACAATTCTGTGCCTGCCAAAACAACAAGACTACGTTGTTGCAAGCTTTTGGAAATAGCTATTAAAATATTGACATTGTCTTCAAAAGTTTCTGGATGGCTGTCCTATGAAAATAATACTAACCTGTTTGATGGAGGCTGCCTACAATAACTGTTTAATAGGCTCAAGTGTTGCCGCATTACTTTGAAGAATAGGCACTTTGTTGTAAAACTAATCTTGTTATGAGACCTCGTGTTGTGGAGGGAAAACTGACTGGTTGTTTTTCATTCTTTAAACAGCTGTAGTACTCTGTTGGAATGTGCCTCTGTCATTCACTACAATGCATGCTAAAAACAAATTTTGCAAACAATGTAGAAAATAAACTATTTCTAATGGGTGAAACCACTTTGATGTGAATGTAAAACCATTAAACAAGGAATGTGCAGATTTGTGGATTAAGCTTTATCAGGTGTTTGTGGAGACCTAGTTTAAAAAATCATATTTATTTGATGACTCTTCTTCAAGGAGGCTTTGTGTTTGTGTAGTCAGCATCCATAATTCCAGAACAGCTTACTGGCATCTCAAACACGGGAAAGCTGGCATGAAGCAGCAGGGAGTGGGACATTTCTATGTTAGAATTAAATGGGTCATGGTTTGTATATGCCTGTTTTTACACATTAACTGTAAAGGCAGTTTATAATAAGCTTAGCTGGAAATGCCTAAAGTTAGGTGGCTCTCCTGCTTATAGTGGTGTAGTTCAAGACACTTCTGTTTTTTAATGGAGTGAGCAACATGACAACCTAGTACAACCTAGTAATGACTGGTGTTCTTTATATTACATGCTTGTTTCTTGTACAATAGACAAGACATTCTTCAGATTTTGACACATGCTAAGATGTTTTAAACTGCTAAATTCCTTTAAAGCAAGGCTTGATTCTGTGAAATTGTCCAGATGACTTAAATGATTTTATTTTGTGTGAATCTAAAATGCTAGAAAGTTTGGTAAACTTCTTCCTGTCTGGGACTGATTTAATCACATCTCTGCATATGCTGATGCATTAATCAGTATTGGCCTCTAATTGTGGAAAATGATTAAGGGTCCAATCCGTAACGTGGTTGAAAGGAGCAATTTTCTCTGTCTTCCCATTGATAAAATCCTACTGCCTCCCTGCACAAGCACTTTCATGGTAAGTTGTTCTATCTTTTTAAACAAACATCATTGCTGATAGAGATAACTAACAGCAGTGTTATGTATTTAAATAGTCATAGAAATTATTTTAAGTAAGACTGCTAAGTCAGTTCAGGAGTTAGGCTATTAAAACTGTGGATATGCACAGATAAAAATGATTGTGCATGAACATGCACTCAGATTTTCCCCACAGGTTCTTTTTGAGCTGGAACAGTTACTCCATCGATGCAAACAAACAGTATTTGTTGTCTTGTACAGACTGAAAGTTGAAGCACTGAGGTTAATTGTATACCCATTCATTTACCTTGAATGCTTATTTTAAATCACATAGGGTCTTGTCAGTTAATACAAGAAAGAATTTGAAGAACAATGAAAATTGTGGGATGTGTGTGCTCTGTTGTGAGTGACACTTTTAGGTACATCACAGCCTAGCAGAATCCACAAACACAAATACATGTCTGGTGCCCTTGTGCAGAAGCAAAGGCAGGTGTCTCAAGACTGGAATCCATAACAGATAGCCCCTTTCAATCACTTTCAAAGTTACTTCACAATCTTTTAAAATCTTATGTTGAAATCTCATTTCATGTTTGTAAGGTTGGTAGATTAAATTTAAAAAGTTTACTTCTAATGATCATAACCTGATGAAAATTTAGACACATTTGAATATTTCAGATGGAGAACCTAAGACGAAAGCTGGCTTTCTGTTGGTGTTGATCTCTTAACTCTGTTGGTGACTGTTTTTGTCTTGAATAAAGTAACATGAAGTCATTAAGCCAGTAATGCAAGATCCTATAACACCTATGTATCAGACAGGCACTGCTTGTTCCAGTGCCAGACATACTGTTCCTGACTAACTTCATTCTGTTGGTATTAACAGCATAATTCATTCCTCCTCCTGACAAAAACCCCACTTGCACCGGATTAGCTGTTCCGCATCACCGTGGAAACCAGGGAAGACTGATTCAGGCATTCATTTTGCATATAGTGTAGTGTGGGTTATAAGGTAGTGATGGCTTTGTAGTTTCCTGTCATTAGGGCTTCATTACATGTTTCCAAGTGACCCAAGAAGTGTCAATTTCCACTTAAGCAAATGACCAGAAAAGCAACTGGTAATAAAAAAGGCAAAAATAAATTATTATCTGTTTTTAATTCATGTGTATAAACACCTTATGTACTTCAAAAGGAACACAGTGCCATTACTTCAAGGTTCAGAATAAATTTTCTTTCAGTAGGCTCTCGAGAGAGCACTTGCAGTCATGATTGCTAGTTTCTTTTGTTAAACTTTGCACTTCAGAGCTGAGTTGTTTCTAAAGAAAGCACGGCTGCAAGACACGAAAAACAGTCAAGAGACAGACCAGTGCTGAAGGGCAGAACAAGGCTCTTCTCCCACACCAGAGTTTACACACTGAGAAATACCCCTAAGCCTGGGTGTCAGACAAAGCTGTTGCCTCCCTTACAGACCATGTGCTTAGCTCTTCTTTCCCATTCCCCATCATGAGAAATACATTAGGGTTTTGGGGTGGAAGTTTAAAGCAATTCATGTCCTGCTTGACAGCTGAAGTATAAATGTTTTCACAGCAAAAATTCTCCATTGCTATGATCTGTGTTATTAGTGCAAGCAACAGCTTCTGAGCATTTTTGTATGAACGTGGCACCGCACATGGAGCTGCGTGTTTGACATGGTCGAGCAGTTCTTTTAATGGCTTCAATCTGCAACCAGGAACAGACCTGAACAGTTGGAAACAAAGTCATCTGCTCTTGTTGCTCTCAGGAATCGCCACATAAGAGATTGTTGCTCCCAGAAATTCCTACATACAGAGCTCAGAATCTATCCCCACTGTAGGGTCTGACCCAAAGTAAAATAGGAAATCTTAATGTGCAACTTTACTCCACATTTGGGTAACTGTCTAAGAAAATGTAAAACGTCATCTGTCCTTCAAATAACACCAGAATCTTTGGTTATTGAGTGATACCAACTTAGAGAATCCCTTGTAAAAGTTACTGTCTCAGAATGTGTATCTTCAACACCTGTATAATTTGCATGAAGATAACAGGTTTGGGAAGATACATTTTGGTCAGAGGAAGAAAGAGTCGAGGGTGTACAGGAATTTCTCTGAATCTGGGAAGTAATGCTTCTTGGGATGTAATATCACCTCTGCTACGGTAAAATCATTCTCATCTTAGTCAAGTCAGTCTTGTTGTGAGACCAAGAGTGTGAATGAGACAAATAGTTTCATCCTGCATTTTTAAAAAGAATTACAAATATATTTCTCATCCTTTGTGATCAAGTCAAACCCTTTCACATTAGGCATTTAACTTGACACTTAATATTAAGAACCTAGACCCTGTGTAGCTACTGGAGAGGAACATGTTCTTAAGTACATCAAATTGTCAGCACAAACATGACAGATTTTTAATGATTTGTTTAATTGTTTGACAAGAAAAATATTTTTACATCAATTTTTTCATTTGAGTGTTTCCACAGCAAGCACATTAAAAAAAATGCAATCTGAAATCATTTGTCATCCTTTATATTTCGTATGACCAAGAATAAATAATTCTTTTCAGGTGCTGACTTGCAATGAACTTTGATTTTAAATGCCTCAGTCACCAAATTTTTAGAGTAATTCAGGATTTGGGGTAGGCCACGTTTAAATTCCTGATTTCAGACATTGTCTTTATGTAACTGTCAACTCATCTTTCAGTCCTGGGCAGTGTGCATCACCCAGCTCCAATGAATACACTGTTTGAAGTGACTGCTTTGAATGCTTAAGATGGTCAGTGCGTATTTTTCTAATACCTGTTAACACAACTTCCTATGTTTTATTGTGGCAGGATCCCATTTTGGTTTAGGTCTCTAAAGGACAAATGTCCACAAAATGGCAGTGGCTCTAAATCTTTGTGTTATTTCAGTAATAGATTTCTAAGTGTAGCCTATTTGTAATCTCTACGTTATCTGAAAGTTACTCCTTTAATGCTTTCTTCATTCATTCCCTCACTTTATTGCCTGCTTCCCACCATGTAGCACAGTGGTTACAAAGCACTAAGTAACTTCTTTATTTTTTAACACAGTAACTTACAGAATTTTATCACTAGTCAGATTATGTTCAAATTAAGAAAATACATTTTTTTAAATGCTTGTATTCTTCTTTTATAGTATTTCAGAACAACCGTTTTAGAGAAGTTACTAAATTGAAGAAACTCTTTCAAAGTGAAATAAAGGCTTCATTTTAAAGCTGGAAGCATGAAGATAAAATTTACACTTGAGTGTTGAGGGGGCCTGAGAATACCAAGCTAACACCTCCCTTTTGTGAATGGAGACCCAAGGAATGGCAGAAGGAGGCATCAGCACAGTACTTCTCTGTACCAGTATGTTGAGAAGCTGCTGGCAGTTATACTTTAAAGTGATGGCTGTGCAGGCACAATGCTGGAACACAGCTCTGTTGAGCCCTGCAGGCTCTCTGAACCTCTCCATTTAGCCCTAACACACAAAGAATATGCTCTGTTCACCTCTGCAATTCAGACCGGGCCCTTGACATTACCAGTCTGACAAAGCCAAGAGGTTACCCCAGCCTAAGGGGCAGAGAGATTCTGTCTCAGCAGTATGCACAAGCAGTCCTTGTTCCTTTCTGAACAAAGATTTTGGGAAACCTATTTGTGATCCCAAATTTAAATTCTACCCTCAGAACGTACAATGATGCCCGTCAGAATCGCTTGGCTGGTTCCATTCATGCTTATTCATTGAGGTGGCTGGGTGCCCATTCACATGGTACCAGACTATTTTCACTGTGTTGAACTGCCAAGAAGAACAGGTTTAGAAGAATAATCTGCACAGTATTCAAGCTCCTGCTCTTCTGGAGAAAGCTTTTTTCCAGCACTTTTTAAACACTACACATTTATTTAGTCTAAGAGCTTTTGACAAGTTACAATTCTCAAAAAACACTGCTAGAAGTAACAGACTGACCTAAGTCAGATAAATGCTGCATTCCCCAAACAGCACAAGTAATAACATCAGAGGCATTTCAAAGAGACAATGGCAAACCTATCCTTTTTGTGAGATCCCCACCTTTATTTCACAGGGCTTTTGTAAGCACCACAATCTGCTGAAAAAGTAACCTTCTACAATGCCTAAACAACAGGCTCTATCCCAAAAAGTGCTATGCAAACCCCCTTTCATATGGTAACCAAGAGCACGTCAAATACAGCTCCCAACAGAGTCTATATCTACTCCAGAACTATGAACTCCATTGCAGATTCTAGGACTGTATCTGAATGGATTTGTGGGCACATTAGTTGCAAGTGTTTCACAGCTGCAGAAACAGCAAGGCTGTCTGACTGCACTGGGGTAGTGACAAAAAAGATTTCCCCCCAGTAATACATTACTGAGCTAGGAAAAGGGTAAATCATTTACACTGCAGTCAAGCTGCGGCACAATTCTCAGCGTAACCTGGCATGATTAATTTATGCTTTTTTTCCCATACCCACTTTGTCTCACTACAAGGGGAAGAAGAAACTCCCTACACTAATTGCCAGATCATTACTTCCAAAGAAACCACGACCATTACAGCTACTACCCATGGCTTCCTTGGACCTCCTCAGAAACCACTATGGCTTTCCTGAACTTTAATGAGGTTGCATTCAGGAAGATGTGCAGTTACTTCTAAGCATACATGCTGTCAGCCCACATACCAAAACTTTTGTTCAGAAAAATTTAAGTAGAACATTCCAAAAAAGTACAGTTATAAGTGGAGGCACTGCAAACGTCTGTCTCATTGTAGAAAAGAGACCATCTCCAGATCAAGCAGACTGTTCCTCACTGCACATGCAAAACTAGAAAGAAAATCTGCAAGATCAACTTTGTTACAGACGAATGTTTATTGACAGTTTTTATTGGTCTCACCGAACGTGTAAGTACATATGGACAGTTTCTACACTAACATACAGTTTTCTACTTGCAAGGGACCTTGCTGGATTACAATGTGTTACTTTATCCACAATCATTCCTATAGGCTTTTTCTTGGATGCGTAACACCATTCTCCGAGCATAAAAATCCCTGTATTCCTCAGGTAGTTCTTCAAGTGTTTTCAAGGCCCTGTCCAAAATCTGTATAGCTCTAGAGGCTGCCATGGGATCTTTATTTCCATAAGTGTCAGTCTTATCATAGGACTCAGCAGGAAGGTGCTTCCAAAAAACATTCAGTGCCACTCCAAATTCCTCAGAAATTACATTATGGAACCACAAAGCTGTAGAAAGAACAGTGTCTAAAATAAAAATTACTGTCCAAAACTTCCATGGGACTCAAAGCAAGTGTCAGAATCACCTAAACTAAATCTAGTTGAGGAAAAGCCTCAACTACTGTATTTTTGTTTATTTATATTCATATGAATATATTGTATTGTACCAAATTTAAGAAGTTTTTGAAGAGGTTTATGCTGATCCATAACTTCTCATGAAAGTAACAACTGCTGAAGTGTAGAGGTACTCAAATGTCAGCAAAGGATAAGCATGTGTAGGATGAAAGTAAGACACCTGCCCTTGCTCATCTCCCCTCTAAATGCAGATACCTATTTTCACTTAGTCCCTAACCTTGTGCATACTGTCCAGGCATTAATGTAAACCACCAGCATCAGCCAGGTCATTCAGGCAAGTTGCTCATCTTCTCATAACGAAGTCATGAGGCTTTTCAGCTGAATCATCATGACTGTGATAAGGAAGCCAAGACATCTTTGCCTCATTGAGTACATTTAAAGGACTCGTTTAATATGGTATATTTAGGCTATTTGAATTTTAAGCTACAAGACTGAATGCTGTGTTTATTGCATCTTATTCACCTGTAGGTGCTGAAGACATAGAAAAGTTTATTCTGAGAAATCAACATGAATTTTCTTTCAGGTTAGGAAGAGGGGCTGCTTCTACCTTCTTCATAATAACCACACACATTCCTCAAAAAAATTTTTTTTTTTTTCAGTGATATGCACTGCAGGATTCTGACAAAGCTAGCACCATTCTCTGGACTCAAAAAATCCCTATACTCCCCAGTCAGTCTTAAGAGAGCTGAGTGTGTCTCAAGTTTGACTCTGCTTACCCACTGGCGAAGACAAACAAGTATCTGGACTTCATAACCAGAAAATAGGGATGCTGACAGCAGCAGCAGTGTGACATAGCACTATCTAACTGTAACCAAAAGTTTATTTAGGAAGAAACATAAATGGCAAGTTCAAAATTAAATAACAAGTCCAAGGCTAAGAAACTATTATAACTTCCTAAAAACCTATTACTTCCTTGTTTACGGACCTGTTTATATCATCCAGATAATGTAAAAGTGACAGGATAAATCATATCTGCTGCAAGCTCATGATGAGTTAACATAAAATCAGTAACAAGTAGGAGTAGTTCAATAGGAAAAATTCAAATGCCTTTCCCTGACTACCAGAATTTGTCATGTCATCCCAGGAAGCAGCTTTCTACTTGTGCAGAAAAATGATTAGGACTTGTCGTTCCATTCCCCAGAGATTATAAATCTCTAGAAGGTCCAGTAACTCCACCATCCATAATTCCCATCAGACCATGTGCCTCACAGTGCTCAAGTGCCAGAGCTACAGAAGAACAGAAATGGTATTTCACTCAAATTCTATCATTAAAAAACTCAGGGCACTGAATTCATTTCAGATTTCAGACGGTAAGTTTATACTATTAATCTATTAAGACACAAATGCAGGAACATACAGTGTAAACTTGAGGGAAAGTAAGATTTGTGAGTAGATATAATAACAACGTTTTTCAGGTTAATTGTACAGTTGGAAGAAGTAAAATTAGTTTTGCCAACATCTTTGAATGCTCCTACTTGTAACACAGAAACGCCTTAGTAACCTCTTACCATCTCCAGAAATCATAAAATAGAAACAGGACTGTTTAATACCATGCTATTTATTTGGCACTATTTGGAACTATTTATTACTTACCTGGAATAAATAACACATCTCCTGCTTCCAAAACACATTGATAGCGCTTGGCTTTCACAAAAAGGGGATATTTCTCCAAGTCTGGGTTATCCACATCCAGCACCTCTGATTTAGTACCTAGGAAAATTTCAGTGAATAAATATCCCCACTCTTCCAGTAGTAACAAAGCATTACCATAATGCTGGCAATGGGAGTTCTTGAATCAAATTTAATACTGGTTTATTTCTCATAACCAGGGAAACCTGATGGCACCCCTCATTTACTGAAGAGATGTTCTCCTGTTGTCTGTATTTGTTCTGTAACTGCAACCTTATTAACACTAAAAACCACTTTTCCTGACATTTAAAACACCATTTTGAACCCATACAGAACATTTTAGTCCTTCAGTTAGGTGCTAAAAACAATCAGGCAAAGCTGCTGTTCTCCTTAGCTTTGACCAAAGCAAACAGGATCAGAGTTAAAGGAACAAATTACTTCTTTTATACCAAGTCATCTGTTAGTGATTATTTTCTACAGTGCAACACTTGGGAGCTGAAAGGCAGCTATGATCACCAAACTCTGAACTAGATATCTATGGCATGCATACCTGATAAATATAAATATGGTGCATCTCGAGGACTATACAAAACAACTCGTTTTTTCCCTGTGACTTGGATTAAGAAGTTGTCCATCACCTGGGATGAGCATAAGAAAAGGGATGTCATCCAAAAGTTAAGAGTGAATATATAGACTTCAACTAATCTAATTATTAGCTTAAAAAAGAGAATTATTAAAACCTTCATGTGCTAAGAATTATCTTCTAAATAAATTTATTCTGAATTCAGTGCACAGTGTTAGAAGACAATCTTATTTGAAATCTATTGCATTGCAGCCAGAAACCACTACAATCATTGCACAGTTGGCAGTCTATTGTACAACTGGAATTTATTCTAATCTGGCCATTACAGTAAAAATAAAAAAAGGAAAGTAATGTTGAAGACAAAAATGTTCAAAGTTACTGTGTTTCAGATCTTCAACTGAAACTCAAAACAGTTAAAAAAAGGGAAACAAAATAAAACATCCTTTAATCTTACAAACATGGAATTGGACATAAACCCAGTTAAGATACTATGCCCATGCAATGCATCATTTAAAATTCACTGTACCACTGAATGTGATTCATTTCACTATTTCAAAATATGTGAAGTTTGTTATTATTCTCTGATCTTTGACACAGATTTTCACCTTATGATCTCAACTCTGTTATGCCATCTGCAACATTTTATGCTAAACCCATGTATTACCTACATCATAATGTGTCCATAACTGTAATCCAGCTGAGCTGATGCGGAAGACACTAGAGAAAAACTGTTCCTTCTCAAAATACTCTGGAATATGAACATCTTCTGCTAAAATAGGAAACTGCTTCCTGATATCTGCAATATCCTGAAACAGAAAGGACATAACTCTTAGAGCACCATCTATTCGTGTTTAAATGGGGGAGCACTTCACAACGATTGCCCATCATATGAAATGGGGGGGTTAGAATTCAGCATTGGCAAACACCTGAAATCAGCAATGCTTTTCAGCATTGACTTGCTCAATGCCATTAATAAGAACAGCCAGAGAGATGCTCTTAACCATGGCTGCTAGGAATCACACTGAAGAAGCAAGAGATCAGCAGAAATCTTTTTATATTAGTTTACAGCAAAAGCTAAAGAAAGGGAGTTTAGCAATGTACTCTTCAGTGATCAGCTAAGCTCCCATGCAACACCAACTACTTTAGACACATTGAAGTACTCTGACCTAAATCCAGTCAGATTCACAAACCACGTGACCCTAAGTAAACTGTACGACAACAGGCTTTTAAAAATATTTCTTAACTGCAACTTTACAATATTAGAACTGTAATCTCCAGTAACTCACCTTCCTAACATCTTCACCCACTGATCGCAAATAGTACTTTTCATCCTGAAGAGAACACAAAAAGATAATTGTTTGGGGTTTTTTAATGAGAATTACCAAAACACTTAAACAAAGAGCTTGTATTTTCTCATTAATCTAATGCAGAGTTTCATTAAAATATGGTACAAATAAAATCTACAAATCTACAAATTCAGCTACTTTGTTATACTGCCCTTTACTGATCCCTGCTGCTCATCTCGAGAAATGGGAAAAATAAGTTAACTGAAAGGAAAAGGGTAAAGTGTGGGAAGACTGGTCAACTGCTTCAGCAGTGCTGTTACTGAACAGACTCAAAGCAAATGCAGATCGTAATTTAAGTTCTTCAGTACACTGATGCAGAAAACTATTTTATTTGGCTTCAGAAGTTACAGCATTCTATGTAGCATAAAAGGTAAAAAGCATGTCTACATTCAAAACTATCTGCTTCCTAGTCACAGTTATCTGAAAAACCCCTAGCCTGAACACTGATATGTAAAGATAACCACACATTTGCTACTCAAAAATTATGTTACAATATATCTGGATTTGTATTTTGACAGTCATCAAATTCTAAAGTATCTTCATTACATTTTCTTGCAAAACACGCAAATGATATGGTTGTTATTTTAAAGCAAGTTTTGATTTCTAAATTTTATACTGGAATTTTTACTCGTAAGCAGTTTTGTTAACAGAAACAGGATAACTGAAGTTAACCACATGTACATATACAAAACAACTTCTGAGAAAAATTACTTCTCCTCACACTTTTTCCTTTGGCACCAAGCCACAAGAAAGTTAAATTAAAGATCAAGTCATCTACTGAAGTAAGACTTTAAATTACAATTCATCACTTTCCTCTCCATATACCAGCAAAATAACCAACGGAAGAAACTGTGGCACTAAGGAAATTACCTCAGTAAGAAAGTACTCCTTGTGCTTGACTTCAGCTGCTCTTCGTACAAATACATCAAAAGGCAGAGTTCTGAAATATAAATATTTGAATTTATACCATGAATCAATATAACCACACATGGCCTAAACTCTAGATTTATAATAAGCTCCCTTACCAAATCAAGTATGATGGAAGATGCAATAGGCTGCTCTCTTATTTTTTTAACTTAACATGGTGACTAATCAGTGTTTGCAGTAAATGTTTGAAGAGTTCTCCCAAGACAGAAATCCTACACTTAGAAACTTGTCTGCTTTAGTAAATTGTTCCAATATATATCCAAACAGAATCCTGTAATTGCTGAGGCTGGAAGCACCTCTGGAGATCCTCCAGTCCAAGCCCCTTGTCAAGAGCAGGGTCACCTACAGCAGCTTGCACAGGATGGCATCCAGTTCAGTTCTGTGTATCTCCAAGGATGGAGACTCCATAATCCCTCTAGGCAACTTGTTCCATTTGTCCCATTGTTTGACCATCCTCACTATAAAAGAGGGTGTGTCTGTGTGTGTTAAATCAATTAACAGAATTTCCTGTATTGCAGCTTGTGCCCATTGCCTCTTGTCCTGTCACCATGAAGCACTGAGAATCTGGCTTCATCAACTGTTTATACACTTCGGTAAGATCCCCTCTTGAGCTTAGGAGTTCTGAATGGTCTGAGTCACAGAACAAAAAATTTTTCACAGTTAAATTAACACTCAAACTGTGGCAATACTTGCTTAAACTGTTTCTTTAAGTGTGTCATTTTTAGGCTTGTTTACTGTACATTTTTATAAATTTGCAGAAAAGCTCAGCATCAAGAAAACTACAATAGGGAAGATACATATGTTTATGCATTTTCTGCTATGAATTTGTGCAGGAACACAGGTAACTACCTTCACTTGTAGATCTGTAAAATTTATTTCAGTTATATGAACTTTTTAAAAAAATAACGTGCTTCCTCAGCTGCTCAAAACATAGGCATCTTGATATTTTCAAATGTTTCTTCACAGTTTTCCTTAAATTTACTAAACACAGCTTCAGAAGATTAAAGAAGAGTCACTGGGCATTAGAGCTGGTCCCTCTGAAGTCAGAAAGAGTGTTACATATTTATCTAAATAATTGTCATACAGATTACAGATTTTGGTATCAGCTGATAGCTGAACAGCAAACCAAGCACAAGCAGCAACAGGACATGCATTCATTATTATGAATTCAGTGTTACACACTCAGCTCACCATCTCACACTAAGTGTCACTGGATAATGAATTATTGCATGTAAACATCACATTTCAACCACCAAGTACCCAGGGTTAAGAAGAAACCATTCTCAAAATTTTTCTTGATCCTGGTATCTCTTCTACCAGAATGTGAACCTGCATCTGCCAGTACTTAGACCAATTCTCTAAACATTTTAGGCTTGTTTGAAACAGGCAAATACAAAACCCACTGAAGTCAATAGAAAACCAAACAAAACCCAATGCTCTGACTTCAGCCAAACTGTTCTATCATGTCCACTTACACCTGCTGCTGAAGGAAGTGAGAGCACAGCTCTACTACAGCTTAAACTGCTGCATTCTGGTGCTACCACAGCTCTGCCCTTGCTGTCTGCCCTAATCACCCCATCTCCCCCCTTACAGTAGCACTGGCACTCATCTGACCTCTCCGTGAACCTGCTTACAAAGCTAAAACAGCAGAAAAACATTCAGATTTCTGCAGCACGTCACAACTTGGCTGAATGAGTTCCAGAACCAACACAAAAATGGGTAGGAGCATGCAACTTACAACAGAACTGCAGTACTACTAATGTTCATCTGTAGTTTAAACTTATGGAACTGCATGTAAGTCCTCAGAGTTTCTATTATTTTGTTTCTACTTATTCTCCCTTCAGATTGGAATGAGGGGCTTGCTGTGGAAAAGGTCAAAGCTTCCTGAATTTCAAATGAAGTATGTGAAAGTCCTGACACTTGGTGTAATGAAACACCATCAGAGCATCACAGAGTCCATATGGCTGTCTACAAACCTGCTAAAACTAGGACTCCAGAACAACTGTATGTGAACTCACAACAAGAGATACCAAAAAAACCCCCAAAATAGAGTGGAAAATAAAGTATGGAGATAAGGCAAAGTTACTCAAGTACAACCTAATTTCAAGGATTCAAAAGTTGATTATGCAGTGAGCAGAATGCATCATGACTGTAACTTGTATTTTTATCCCGTGAACAACAGGCTCCACTCACAGACTTGTAGCTTGTTTACACCTACAGCATATATTCCCACCTGCTTTATAAGTTTAACAGACTGAACACATCCTGTTCCCACTTGGGCAAAACAAAAGACTGCTAAAATAAAGGCATTTACCCTTGAAGAGCAACACGATGACTGAGATTAGATGAACTCTGAAGAAATGTTCTGGCAGTTACGTAAGAGGAGTTCCAGAGGAGATCAAGGTTTTTTGTGGCCCACATCAAGATTAAAGAGCTGATGAAAAGTGTGGTATCCCGTAGTTTGAACATTCTGAAAGTTGCACATGCTAGCTTTGAAAGGAGCTTGGTTTTAATTAGTTACACCATTTCTGGAGTGGAATACCATGCCTGCCACACACCAGCATTCACAGGGGACGAGACCCATGGTGAGGCAGAAACCATCACTCTTCAGTAACAACGAGAATGCACCATATAACTAGAACAAAATACTGTGTCATCCACTGTACATATCAAGGCTGTTTTGGTTTGTTTTTAATTAACAGCTGCAAGTGCCAGGCTCAAATTTCCTACAGGAGTGCTCTGACAAAATACCTTTACAACACTGCTTCATGACATCACTTTTAAGGTGCTGTTTGGCCCCCCATTTCATCCTCATTGCATTTATTCAGGGTGTAGAATTAATAGAAGAGGGAGAAATCTAGGACAACCCTTTGATACCTAATGTAATGTTTTCACAAACTACCTTCCTGTTCCCACCCTCACCATCAAACAGATGCAAGTTACAAGCACATGCCTTTAAAATACAAGAGGCCTTGGAATGAAGTACCTATACACAAAGTTCTTACTGAGGAAATCCATCTGTGGCACTGCAGAAACATGAATCTTTACTTCTTTAGATCCTTCAGCTTGGCTCAGGTAATCTATTGTCCATTTGGTGGTGCAAGTGCCCAGTTCCAGTCCTGTCAGCACTACTGGCTTTCTCTAAGGAACAACAAGAACAAAAAATTCAACGGTGAAATGACCACAGCATCCAGTGGAAAAAAAGCCCAGAATGAATTCTTCAAATTACATTCATGCAAACAGGTCAGTTGAATGCCAGGACCCACTACACAAAGTCACGACTAATCTGTTCACAAGCAATGTGAATCAAATGCTGAATGTTGAAACAAAATACAGTAAATTATGGAACTGTTTCTCTATTAACTATGGTTTCTTTCCTAGTTGGGTAAGGAAGGATATGGAGAGGCAAAGACAATTATAGCCCACACTTTGTGCTGGGGCCATTGAGAAATACAACTAGACAAAGGAATAGATTTAATCTTTTTAGCCAAGGCTTAGCACAAAACATGCAAAAGCCTACACAGTTAAGGTGCAGACTGTGAGCTGTGGTGATGCTGTTATGTTCTCATGAGAGAAGCTCTTTCCACCTATATCAAGGTTCTTTGCTGCTCACAACCACGAACAGGGTTTGATCCAGCCCGCATACAAAAACTAGAAAGAAACTTTTGCTTTTAATTGAACATCGGGGGGGTGGGGGGAGGGGGGAATAAGGCAAGAGATTACAAAGGAACAAAACTAACGACGACACTTTTTAACCACTGCCAAAGGAAATGGACTCTTACAGAGATCAGCTGTCGCAGCTTAGAGAGGATCTGCCTGTAGAAGCTTCTTGCTTCTGAACTCCCATTCCCCTTAACTGATCAGGGCACCTCCCCAGGAACACAAAACCCCAAACCCTGAGTTTGCCTGCAACCAGCTGTGTCCGCCGAGGAGGGGTCCGGGGACATCCCCTGCCTTGCCCTGTGTGTCCGTGGGCTGCCGCCCGCTCCGGCGGGTCCCGCTCACAGCGCCCCGTACCCGCGGGTAGATGTCCCGCAGGAAGCGCTCCCGCGTCACCCCATCCAGCCGCTCCACGGCCACCGCCGCCTGCTCCCGCCGCTCCATGGCCACGAGCACCGCGTCCGCCCCGCCGCTTCCCCCGGAACGAAGAGCCTGCGCAGAAGCGTTCCTGCCTCTCCGTCTAGGCAAGGGCCGGGACGCCGCGGATCACGGAATTGTTATGGTTGGAAGGCACCCCTGGAGACCATCGAGTCCAAGCCCCCTGCCACAGCAGGGTCACTTGGAGCAGGTGACACAGGAACATGTCCAGATGGGGTTTGAATGTCTCCAGAGAGGGAGACTCCCTGGGCAGCCTGTTCCAGTGCTCTGCCACCCTCAACGTAAAGCAGTTCTTTCTCGTGCTGAGGTAGAACTTATTGTGGTTTAGTGTATGGCCATTACTCTTCGTCCTGTCACTGAGCACCACTGAGAAGTGTCTGGCACCATCCTCTTGGTAGGGCCTTTGAGATATTTACATGCATTGCTGAGATCCCCTCTCAGTCTTCTTCAAACTGAACAGGCCCAGCTCCCGCAGTCCCTCCTCATTAAAAGAGATGCTCCAGGCCCCTCATCATCTTTGTAGCCCCCGCTGCACCCTCTCCAGCAGCTCCTTGTCTCTCTTGTACTGAGAAGCCCCGAAGTGGACACCGCGCTCCAGACGCGGCCTCACCAGGGCCAGCAAAGGGGACGCCTCCCTTCTCCGGCGCTGACCGGGGCTCGAATCCCCTGAACTGGGGCACTCGGAGCCGCCGGCCGCCCGCACCGCTCGCGCCGCGCCGGAACCAGCGGCGGCCGCAGCCGTGTTTCCGGGGAGCGAGAGCTGCGAGCGGACAGGGCGGGGCAGGGCCCATCATGGCGCTGCGCTGCGCGGCCCCGGGCCGTGTCCGCTGGCTGGCGCNGCCCAGCGCTCGGTGCGCCAGCACCGCCGGGCCTGAGACCGAGGGCCCTCAGCGGCGTGTAGTGGTAGTGAGGATCACCAGCCCCTTCGCCTGGCTCCGCACCCGCTTCTACTACCTGCTCATCCGCCTCTACTTCGACCAGGAATTCAGCATCGAGGAGTTCACGCGGGGGGCCAAGCAGGTGAGTGGGCCCGGGACCTCGGGGCGAGGAGAGCGGTCGGCCTGAGGGGAGAGGTCCTGCTGAGCCTCCCCAGGGGCTGCCGATGCCCGCGGTTATTTCTATGGAGTTATAGAATCAATTAGGCTGGAAAAGACTTCGGAGACAATCACAGATTCACAGAATAAGTGAAGTAGGAAGGGACCACAGTGAGTTATCTGCTTCAGAACTCTCTGCTCAAGCAAGGCCGGTGTAGAGCACATTGCACCGGATTGTGTCCAGACGGCTCTGGAATATCTGCAGCGAGGGAGACTCCACAACCTCTGGGCAGTGTATTCCAGTGCTCGGGCACGCTCACAGGAAAAAGTGTTTCCTTGTGTTCAGGTGGAACTTCCTGTGTATCAGTTTCTGCTCATTGCCTCCTGTCCTATTGCTTAGCACCACCGAGCCGAACCTGGTCCATCCTCTTGGCACTCCCCCTTTACATATTTATACATATTGATGAGATCCCTCTCAGCCATCTCTTTTCGGGGCTCCACATGTCCAGTCCCATAAGCTTTTCCTGTAAGAGAGATGCTCCAGTCCCCCAATCCTTGCTGATGGACTTGCTCCACGAGCTCCATGTCTGTGTTGTACGTTTAGTCCAACCTATGACCAAACACCACTTTGTCAACCAGTGTCTGGCATCGGTGCCATGTCTAGTCTTTCCTTAAACACCTCCAGGGATGATGACTCCACCACCTCCCTGGGCAGCTCATTCCAATGTTTAACAACCCTTTCTATGAATAAATCCCTCCTGATGTTGTTATGTGTGGACGTCGTAGCGCTAATGTGCTCCTGTGTGTAAAATGCCTGGAGTTCCCTGCTGCTGGCTCCAAGCACCACACTTTGGGGGGAGTGAAAAAAGCAGAGGTGTGCTTTTCTTCAGGAATTCCTTGTATTCCTAGATTCCACAATTAAAATGAACTGGTTAAACCATCCCTGAAACCAGTGTGAAGGAAGGTGCTTCCAAACGTTACAGAGACTTTAAGGAGAAGTGTAGCTCCTCTTAGCAGGTTTTCCTGAAATGATAAAGCTTAGGCAGGCATAGAGCTGGTGAATATACTTGTTTCTCCAAATTTATGAGCCCAGTAAGCTTTGCCAACAGAATGTGTCAAAGAGGCAATTATCTATAAGCTGGTCATGTAAAAATTACAGAGTTATGTGTTGGGAAACTTTTTATTATTATATTTACTTTTAACAAAAAAAAGCCAGCTCAAAACAACACATCAGGGGGAAGAATGTTAAAATTATTAAGATCAATTCAAGAGAGGAAAAAACCCACAACCTACAACAAATAATTTGACATGTGCAGAAACACTTGTTTTACCCTGGCCTGGATTTTTGGGGTTTTGTTTTAGTTTTTGTTTGTTTGTTTTTACTTGGTGTAGAGTCCTAAATACACTGTCCTTCACAAGTGCACTACTTGAATATGTAGAGTCATAATTGTATGTAAATATACTTGCAAAATTGAGGGGGGAAAGGGGAGTTGAGCTTCCTGAAGTCTAGAGACTAAACCACATTTCTAAAGAAAATTTCTAAATCGCGGCATCAGTTTTGACTGAATCCAGAAGATGAGTTGGAAAAGAGGGCAGGAGAGCAAAATATGTACAGGGAAAGACATAGACTATTTGAATTATCAAAAAGAGTGAAAACAACATACAAAGTACTGCAAAGCTTTTAAAAAATTTTTTTAGTAAACTATGAATTCACTTACCTACTGAAAGCTTTCATGATTTAAATGAGAGGTTGAAAACAAATAGTATGTTTTTTTCAGTTAATGAAATCACTTTTTTAATGCTGGAGAACTTACATTTCAATGGTGATACCCTCTGCAAATATTGAAATCTTAAATCATGGAATGTTTGGGTAGCTTGTCATATACTTACAGATTTGTCTGAAAAAGAAGCCAACTTAGAGTTTCTTGTTCATGTTGGTTTTTGGTTTTGTTTTATTTTGGTAGGCCTTTTCTGTTGTTTCAAAGCTGCTGTCTCAGCGTAAACTTGACCTGCTGGAAGAACTTGTATCAGCAGAGGTAAATGCTCTCCGTTTCCTGTTCTAGCAGTTGATTGTCTGTTATAAAGTAACGTGGATGCATTCAACCTATCTACATTATCTACAAGCTGGCAGTTTGGTTTAATTTGGGAAAAACAGCATAATGCAGAACAGGGCGATTGTTTGTCCTGCAGCTTTTTTAATTTCAAGGCATGAAACTTAATTCGAAGTTACTGTATTTAAAACAAAATAAAATATATTTTAGCTGTTGAGGATAAAGACCAAATGCCAGAAAGATTGCTGGTGTACCAGGAAGGATGGAAAGGCAGTGGGCTCTGCGTGGCAGGTGGAATTGTGTGTCTCTAGGTGTAGGCAGGTGGCTGAAGCTGGCTCAGTCTGTGCACCAGAATTCAGGTGAACAAAGAAACTGGTTTGTGCTCATCCCTACTGCACTGATACATTCCCACACCCATCAGATCATACAGCTGATTACTGGGTTTGGCTGGAAGGCCTCAGTCTTGTGTCATAGTCTCAGGGATATGACTGACCTGGTTAAACATCAGTGCTGTGTTTTCTGTGTTTTTATGAATTTTTAATTGCTGAAGTTGTCTTGGCCTTCCCAGGGCATGGAGGTAGCAGATGCATCAGAGTCAAGTGGAGGAGACACTCCAGGTCTATGTCTGCCTTGTTACAGGATGTCAGCGTGGCCTGTCCTATTGCTACCCATGCCTTTGCAGCAAAAACTCGGGTGCTGTTCTAGTGCATCCCCTCTGAACAATCTTGCCTCCTCTCTCTGAACAGAGATAGCAATAAAACGTGAGTTTGTTTCTTGCAGTCGTTTTGAAAGGGCATCTCCTCTGCTTCCTCTTGAAAGAACTTCCTATGGTTGTTGTAAATTTTTCAGGGTTACGTTGATGTAGAGACTTCACGTTAGCCAGGGGCGTAGCAGATGAGGCTGTGATCCCACACTACTTTGTCATTTCTTTGGCCAGTGAATTTTGTACCTGCAAAATGTACTAGAAACCAATGTCTCCTTGTGAAGATTGCCTCTTGCTTCCATGTAACCTCTGAATTGGTTTGTTTTTCAAAAATGATAAATCAAGTTAGGGTAAAAAATGAGTGTTAGTTAAAAATGAGTTCTGCAGTTTCTTCCTTCCTTGTGACTTGACTTTCTCATGTGGTGTTTGAGGTGCTGCCTCTGTGCAGTTTGTGCACCCCACCATTTTCTACTTAGCACAGCTGTGTAGATCATAGGACACTTGGATAGTATGGTTGTGAGTGTCATATGGAAACTAATTACCAGGGGAATGATTTTTCATTCTTTTCTGATTTGCAAGTGTTTAAACCTTTTCTAAATGGAGTGTGGATCACAAAATGGCAAAGATAAATTCATTGGTAATGAAACTGATTTTCAAAGAAATTTGTGCAAGATAACTAAGAAGATACTGAATCAAAAGCTTAGGAACCTGCACATAGCGGGAAATCAGCGGTGAGAAGGCAGAGTGTGTGACTGGGAGCAGGCTTTGCTGGGATGTTCTGGGCTGGCATGGCTTGTGTTGCAGCTGCTGTTTTGACAGCACCTTTTCTAAACATTTTTTAAGATGCTTGGTTTTCATTTGTTTTGAGCAGTAAATGGATCTTCTTCAATTCTGCTGAATTAGGGTTTAGGAATGCCCAAACTTCCCAGTGCTTTTTCACTTTAGCTGTTACATATGTTAGACAAATGTTTTAGCAATACAGCTCATTTCATTAACTGCAGTAGAAATAGATTGTTACTTAAATTTTCTAATGAAAAACTAAGTGACAGTTTTTCTGAATTTAGGTACTTCAGGTGCTGAAGGAAAAGATTTCTTTGCTCCCTGACAGCCACAGGGATGCTTTAGCAGCTGACATTGATGCAATCATGTACACGACAGAAGGAGATGTTCGCATTTACTATGATGATGATGGTATGTTTAGAATCCTAAAACATTTCAGCAGTAAGCAGTCTTATTTCCTGGTTTTGCTACTAAACAGACATTTTCCTTACCGATGTGGTTTTGAGTACTGTTTCTCATTCCTTGTTTCTCCGTTTGTAATTCATCCATATAAAATTTCTTGATTTCCTTTTAAACCAGAGACAGAGGTTATTGTTAATACATCATGGTACTGTTTTGACTTGTGTTTGGGTTTTGCTTATTCCTCTTCTTTTGTACAGAATTTTACATTATTAGTCCTCAGCAATCTGAAACCACTCAAAAACAATGATTCTAATAGATGCTGAAAGCTGCTTGCTTCAACAATGAAAATGCATCCTGCATGAAGAATAGTGAAGGCTGGATAATGAAATTCATTTTGCTGTTTTAGTTTTTCTGTCATGGAATATGATTTCTTCTAGGACTCCTTGATTGTTTGGGGTTTTTTTAAGCTAGTGATGAGCTCAGGCAAGTTTTTCTTTTGGTTGGATACCAGCATTGTGTGCTCTGTTCACTATCTGACACAGTGGAGATGATATATGGGTCTAACTCTGGGTCTTCAATGGAGCATTTCAAGTTGTCAGACCCAGTGGGCTTTTTTCCTGGTTTGGAAAATAAGAATTTTTTTTCCCCTCTTAAATGGCTCCCATGTTTGAACTACTCTACGTACATTTTTCGTATCAGTAGTTAGCTTTGGACTTTGTGGGAACCAACTTTTTTCATACAGTTTCATTATATGCACTGTCACACCACACTCATGGTAGAATACGTATTTTTTTACAGAGTGTATTTTTTTGTTGCTAAACAGCATGAGTATGGCTTTAAATAGCTTTATTCTCATTATTCTATCCTGTATTCTTTATGGCTGAAGTCAGCTGTCCTTCCAGGGATTCACTAGAATATATGCTAGGAAGCAAATAGTAATATTTGACCAATGAGAAACATAAGATCCGACTTAAGTTTTGATTTATTTCCAACAGGGAGAAAGTTTGTTAGCATCCTGATGTGCTTCTGGTATCTGAATGGTGCTAATCTACCTGATGAAGTACCAGGTGAAGCCAAAGTCTTCCAGATTGTGTTTGGAGATGAAAACGCAAAAGAAAAGAAACATCTTTTAACAGCAAACTATGAGTAAGTTTACTTGTCCCTTTCTGTTCCCACGTCCATGGGGTACCTGTGTCATAAGCAGTTCTGCAAGTGCACCCACTGTGCCACTGCAGAACCCGGTGTTTTTAATTTACCTTGATTCTAATCAAAGTTAATTCTCATCCAGCTTTCCAGTTTTGACTTTAAGGCCAAATTTTAAAATACCCCTGAAGTCATTATGTTATTTCCTTTGCTTCTGAGTTGATATTTATGGGTACGCTTTCTCTGTCAGGAAGAGCAGTGTTTGGAGCACTGAATGAGGTTTCTGATCCTCAAAGCACACGTTAGGAAGATGGATTTTCACAGGAATGCTTATAAATAATGTCTGTGTTGGTGTACTGATGTCAGAGCAGTGCAGAAAATATATACACAGTTGGGAAAATATACTGAAAATGAGATTCTCAGAAGCTGGGAGAAGTGAGGATTTTTGTGTGATAAATGCAGTATGATCAAGGATTTCTTGATCATGCATGCCCTATATTTGAAATTGAAAATATGGAGTCTAGGTGATGAGGAGCTCTGAAACAAAGGTAACACTCATAAGAAGACCAGTACTTTTTGCCTGGATGGATTGTTGTGGATCCATCCCTTAGCTGAATTCAGCATCTTCCTTAGAGTTGGAGGCTTCTGAGGTTATGTTAACCTTGAGAGCCTTCCCTTAAAGCCTAAATATTTTCCCAGTCCCACTTTGCAGGAGTGGATTTGCACATGATTGCAAAGCAATGATATTGTACTGCTCTTGTCCAGGACATGGAGGTTATTTGAGAACATGAGTATTCAGCTTGAAGCTCAGACTTATCTTTAGATAAGGGAGACTCAGTACTACTGGTAACTTGATCTTTGATGTAGTTCTGAAAATATATTATACTTAAGTAAAAATGAAAATTTTCAAGTAAAATACGGAGCACATGATTTCCCTTCACTTACTGCCCCATTAAATGAAACCCTTTATTTACAGATCAAGATCTTCCATAAAGCTTTATTCATATTCCTGCTGTGAAAACTGAGTGCTTTCTTGATATCAGGGTCTATACAGTTGCTGCTTGATCCTGTCTGTGGGATCTGAACCAAAACACTCTGAAGGCAGTGTATTTTATTTCTTACTATGGAAATAATTTTTATCTTCCATTTTGGGGCATAAGCATTAAAGTTTAAGTAGCTTTCACATCAATAAGTTTGAAGTAAAATATTTCTTTATGATTCCTTGTAGTATTAGTAGCTCCTTAAGATCAAGTAAATTTTAACAACTCTTCACTTATTCTCTTTCCTTTTTCAGGTTCCAAAGGGAGTTTACAGAAGGAGCAAAACCAGACTGGACTATTACACGGATTGAACATCCAAGGCTATTAGAATAAATGCCTTCTACAGCCTTTTTATGTACCATTGTAATTGTACTGATGTAACAAATATCAGACTTTTTTAGGTCTTTTTTTCCCTTCCTGCCCCTTCCTCCAAAAGAGGGATGAATTTTCTATGTATGATTTCCAGAAACTGTTTCTGAAGCTTGCATTGTGCTGCAGCATTACAACAAAGCCTTTTCCCTGGAACAGGCTGGTAGAAATTTAATTGGTTCCAATGCTCATCCAAGGCATTTAGACAGCACAGTTTCATTCAGGCAGGTGTAATGGATATATCGATTTCTTACATTCTGAGAAGAAATGGTACTATTTGAAAATAAACACTTAAATGACTGATGGCCCTTCTGAGTTACTTTCCTATGTTTCTTTTTTTCTCTAGGGACTGTACAATATATAACTGAATAATATGCAAGATGAAATAGAGGTAGATGGACTTCTTAGCTTGTCTAGCCTCAGCAGTTCATTTTGAGGTAATCTTGCTTCTGAATATATTTGAGATTAAGAAAGTTAGAGCTGCTATTAGTTTTTCCTACAGGATTGGAATAAGAAAAAGCTTTTAGCAGTGCACTGGGAAAATGGGTCAAAGAGATATATATGCTTTGGAAAATTAGAAAAACCTATTCCTTTCAATTCAGTAATATATAGGCAATTCCAAGTTTAGAGAATTATGGAAGAAAAATCAGTTGAAAACATGAATTTAAAAGAGGACCTGGCAGTGAAGTTAAATGACATCCTCTGTTTGAAATGTGTGTTAAAGAAATGATGAATCCTTAAAATTAGGTGTTGCAACTGAACAATTTCCTAGTTCTCACTTTATCTCTGATTTCTGGAACATAGGAATCCTGGTGTAAGTTGCTTGAGGCTTTTATATGCAAATCAACAGGAGATCATAACGAGTTTCTTCATCCCATATATCAACTTCAGATATAAAGCCAACTTTCTACCAAGGCATGTTGTAGACATAAGTGTGGTGTTGTGAAAGTGTAAAGTGCAATTACTGTGATTCACAGTAATTGTAATTGAAGGTATAAATTAAATTTTCCATAGTTCAGCTCTTTTGATCCAGTGACTTAATGAGAGGAACATCTGAAGCTTATCAGCTAGTTGATAACACACTTTTGCTGCAAAAGATGTGATTGGAAATTTACATGCACTGTTTTATTCTTTTGAAGTTGTTTACGTCTTGTGGGTTGGAGCCAAAGGGGGCAGCAGTTCAATATTTGGAGTTTTTTCTCTGCCTCTAGTCTTCAATTAAAAAATTATCCTGGAGACTGCAAATCTCCAACAGATACAGAACTACCCATGGACTTACTTCACCATAAATAAATCAGAAAGGCATATAAATTACTAAGCTTGCTGTATTGGAAAATGGCATTCTCCCCCACTGAATAAAACTGGTGTAATTAAACTGGATTTATAGTCTAATACTGGTTTCAGAAAAAAAACACCACCCCACCCCAGAAAACCCTCACAAACCAGCCCCAAACCCAACTTGTAATGGATAAATGTGGAAGGTTTGACTCCTTTTTACCTGCCATCCATAAATTCTCTGTTATAAATCTGATCATCATAGCAATTATTCAGACTGAAGTGATGGTCACTGAAGGGCATTCGTCATTTTATGGCGTCTGCATTTTCTGTTCTGGAAATGCTTCTCTTTTGTGTCATTTGTTCAAGCAAAACAAGAACTTCTGGTTTCTACGTTGCCATCCAAAAGTAGCAGTAAATGATTTTAGTTTCTTCGAGCTAGTTCCTAGTGAATATATTTCTCTGTGCTATCAAGGTTGTCCCAAATTCTTACAGCAAAAAGGATGACTAAAGGGTTAACTTTACTTCATCTCAAAGTTGGAGAGGATATTGTCTTGTAATTTGGGAATTTCCAGTGCTGCCATTCAAATACCTTACTCTAAAAATCATAATGCTAACTTAAGTGTTACAGAATTTGAAAAAAGAGCTAAAGGAAGTGTTTTATTAAAAACATCTTGGTGATTTGGGAATAATGATGCTCAGCAGGTAACAGTAGAACAGTGTGGGGATCTCTGTGTCATAGCATGCTATTGCTCCCAGTTTCCCTTGCTGATTAGTCTGACATCACCTTGGAAATGTGTGTAAGGATCTGGGCATGCTTAATTTCCCTTCCATTTCCTCGCCTGGTGTCCATTTCTGTTGCCTAATGTCTGGGGACAAGTACAATTGTAACTGGTGTGCAACCAATAAATCCCCATTTAAAATCCCCATTTGAAATATTTGCAGTTTTAGCCTACAAATGTCTCCATTCAGACCCCATTAATTCTTGAAAACAACGTTACCAGGTTTGGTAGTGATTTTGGGTGTAAAATTAATATCTCTGTTAGCAGCACTGACCTGGCTGATTGATTTTACACAGAGCAGTGAGGTGACGTGGTGTCTGGATTATGACAGGATGCAGATTCAAAGTACCACACTCTTCTCCCCTGGGCAGCATCATGGTTCTTTAGGTTTATGTGGAGTTGGGAAGCCTTAGTTTTTTATTTGTTCATCCAAAACTGTGATAATGTTTAATAATTCCTGACAGAATTGTGTCAGGCACAATTTCAGTATATGTGCCTAAATCTTGACAAGCACTAATTAAACCTGGCCAGCAAACCTCCCATTAATTCACACACCCCTCTCACCAGTAGATGGCCTTGGTCACAAAGCTATTGTGGCTGGGAAGTGACTGGCATTAATGAGAGTGTAAGCAGGGTAGAGAATAAAATGGTAGAAGCATTAAGTGCTATTTAAATAATTTAGATTTGTCTTATTAAAAAGTCTTTATATTTTTCCTAGCTTTCATTCCAAGTCCACGATACTGTCTTGTGTTCTCTCTGCAGTGCCTGCCCATTTTAAAGTGGCAATTTATCTGCATTCTTAATGTGGGAAAAGATGAGCAGTACATGTGAATTCACACAGGCACCTCTGTGTCTGACAGTAGCAAAGCTAATTTTTATATTCACATTTTAAAATACGTTTATCATGTTGACTGTAGTTCCTTTCCTTCCTGTCCCAGCGTTGTCTGGTTACTTCAAGGGACACATTCAACTTTCTCCAGTTTTTAAGGCATGTTCAAGCTTGACCTGATCATAACTTAAGGTTATATTTAGTTAACTATTTCGAGGTCTTATGGCTGAGAATCTGTTTAGTAGTAAAAGTCATATTGTTTATCACAGTAGTGATCATACTCCTTCAAAATTTCACAGCTCCTGTGCTTCTCTTTTTGTTTGTTGTGTGGTTAAACCTGATTTCTGCCCCATGTGCCCTACTGGCTGCAGGCGGGGGCTTTGTGATTCCTCACAGGCTGTAGTCACATGATGGCTCACAGCTTATAAGGGATGGGATACACGAGTGTGTAGTGCTTTCAGTTTCATTTCTCCCTCAGGCATGGGTGTGATAGTTGATCTCTAGGCACTGGACCACATGTAGACACAGGAAGAGGTATTTAGCTGTTAAAAAAGCAAGCATTGCCTACACAGTTGTGCTTTTGTTCTTCTAAGGGAAGAGCAGCTGGGGCAAATGCAGTTGCACAGTGAGTACTGACCACCCTAAGTCATAGGAGTTCCTCTCCTTGTCTTTTACCTTCATTTTCCATTACTGGTGTGCCAGCCTTTTGGATTTTTTTATATTGCCATAGGATAGAGGTTGAGTAAGTCACTGTGAACTTGTGCAGCACTGTTGAAAACGCTTCCTCAGTCACAGTGCTGTCTCTTATGTGTATTTTGTCTGATTTCAGTGGTGTGTGCTTTTCCTAATCCAAAGTTCTCCTGTTGAAGTTGTTCAGGGGATACTGTTATGCATTTTAATGGGAGCAGACTGCAACTTCTTCTCTGCCTTTGAAGTTATTCCATCAGAAATAGAGGGAGGCTAAAATTAGACATGCTGTGTCTTCTTGTGTGCCATTTCATCCCTCCTCTGCCGTCACAGAACAAGGCTTTTCATAGTGAGCTTGGTACCGTAGTGCCAACAGAGGCACTGTGAGGGAAAGGAGCAGGACAGCAAAGCAAAGTGCAGAGGAGGTGGCATTTCACCAAGGATGCAGCCCTTTGCCTTAAGGACATGGGGTACTTAGAAACAAATGGTGGCTTGAATGTTCCTCTAAATTATATTTTGCAGTTGACAGTAACCTTTTGCATCAAAAGCTCTACTTGTGTATGGGGAAGAAGTGTGACTTTTCAAGATTAGAGCTGAGGTCCCACCTTAAGTTTGCAGAGATTTCCTAGTGTGACTTGGGAGGTGTGGAAGACACTACCCAGGTAAAGGTGGGGTAAATTAGAGCAACTCAAGGCTGTTTCTGCCTTACGTTAATTAGCAGCTGGCATAACCCTAGAAATCAGTATGAAAAAGGAGAGGGGCAGGGAAAATGCCTTGTAATTCCTCTCTTCTGAACTTTCTGCATCCAGCTGGCAGGTGCAGCAGCCATAAGGTCGGTGCCATCTGCCAAGCCTGGAAGTGGAAGTTTCAGTGGTGCAATTGGGTTAAGTGGGTACCTTGTTCCAGCCTGTGGGCTGTCCTGCAGGCTCACTCATGATGTTCTGTGCTCATGCATGGTGTTAATGCTGTTTGAGGACCTTCATGTTGCTCATCTGCACTACAGCCAAACAAGGTCATTACTTGTAATGTTCTTTTTTTGTAATGTGTGTTTTGTTTCGTAAACTGAGAACAGTTGAATATAAATAATGCTTTGGGGGACATTTTTAAAAATACTTTCAAAGGGAACAGGATTGAGGGACTGCAATATAAAGTGACAAACAAGCTAGTGAAAATGAATTTTTGTAGTCTGGAGCTCATGTCTCGCAAGGCATTGACCATTAACTAGGTGAACATCTAATCACTACTAATGTGATTGGGATGGAAATTATAATGAAGAGGTCATTGGAAGCTGCCTGAGATCTCTTATTCTTTATGTTCAAAGTACATATATTATTAAAATCTGTAATGAGCTTAGTCAAGTACTTTATCCTTTTAATTATCTGTGGGGTCCTTGTCCCTTAGGCCTACCTCAGGCTCAGCTCCCTATAGCAGAACCTCCTGAGCTCTTAGCTTGTTTCCTGCATTTTTGTCATTAGTGTCATTAAGTCACTTTTTTTTTTCTGAGATAAGATGTTTTTCGTAAAGTAGAGCCATAGAGAGGTTGCTGATTCTCTGGGTGCAGTGTGCCCTACTTGTTGGTATAGGGATTCTGTCTGGACTTCTGCTGAGATGTGCTCTTGGAAGGCATCATTCGTGCTGTTGTAAAGCAGTCTCTGCCTGTGAAAGCACGGTGCAAACCCAGTGGTGTGAGAATTAAACTGTGTGATTTCCATCTTGCCATAAGGCTCCAGCCCCCCACCTAAGAAGGTAGTAAAGCATTTGTACAGGTACTTGTAAAGATGGTAGAACTGCTGTGGCTTGAATTGTAAACTTATTGTGTATATACTTAAAAGTTTCAGAAGGCAACCTACAGATCCAGTGTTAAGTCTGACATTGTATCAGCTGCATTAAGACAGTGATTATAATAAAACCTTAGCATAATTTCTGCTGTGAGTAAGGGAGGGCTTTTTCCTTCGTTCACATTGTTCTGTGGTGGGTTTTGTTTGTATTTTGTGTTTCATTCTCTCATAAACACCATCAGTTAGTCAAGGCTAGAGAAAGTGTTCCATTGCCTAAGGCACAGCATAGACACCTAAGGGAAAAGTGGATTCTTTATCAGTCATTTTTATATATTTCATGTTCTTCTTTCAGATTCTGTGTTGGAAAGAAGTGGGGTTTTAATGCCAAATTGGTAACATTTGCTGGCTTTCTCTGCAGTGGAGGCTGTTGCTTCCTGATGGAATTATTTGCATGTGTTTTTGCCCAGTTTTCTGCCAGTGCAGCTCATGCTGCAGGGTCTCCTGCAGTGTACCATTTAATCTCTTGCTTTCATTTCAGTGAAGTATTTGGGTTTCAGCAGGGGTAGCTGGGTGAAAGTTAGTGCCTGCAATATACTGGAGATCTGCTTAAGTGATCTAATGGCTCCTCCTGGCAAAATCTGTAAAATTATTAATAGCAGAAGTAGAGAGAGGAAGGGATCAAAGGTGGGTGGTAATGCAGGATTCTTATAAAGGGGAAGCTCTATGTATTCTGTCTCTAGAGCAGAAGCTGAAGCAGCCCTGAAATGAAAGTAAGTTTAGAAAACATGAGAAAAATTGAGAAGATTGGTATTCTGACTGGATGTTGTCTCTCAGATAAAAGGCTGGAGAACCTGCCTCCCAGCTGAGGCAAGGAGAATTTCTTGTAGGATTCTGAGGTGGTGTCCTGGGTATCAGGAAGAAGCAAATTCTAGAGGATTTATAGTGACTTGCCTCAGTTGTGAGGAAGGTCTTCAGAACACACTGTAAAGTGAAGACATGTGTGCTGAAACCTTCACTTGCAGGAACCAGGGATTACTTCTCTCTAGCAGTAGTCAGTGCCTTCTCATGAGGCTCTCTGATACATCCAGTCTGCAGTCAAATGGCCTTTGTGACTTTTTTATTTATTTACTGTCACACATTCCTCTTCTTTCCTAACCTTGCAGATCTAGCAGTGGATATTTGAGAAGAAGAGCTGGTGATACTCATTCACAGATGCATTAATCTTGCAGTCTCTGAATCATTTGATTGTCTTTTCTCAAAAATCTCAGTGTCTCTAACAGCCTCGCCAGAGCTGAGCATGGTGCTGCAGATGAGCCTGCTGTATTTAGCCGGTGTGTTGGAATTTCCTCTAATTTCATATTTAAGAATTCTCAAGCTTAGTTTGCAGGATCTCATTTCTTCTGTTAAGTGTAGTAGCAGAGTACTTGAGATTTCTCCCCAGCATTATTTCTGACCCTGTGTGTGACCAGTAAGGATTTCTTTCCTTGTTTAACTGGGGTTCTTTTGTCCAGTCACACATTACCACCATAGGTCTTTCCCCCCTTGTTTTTAACCTTGTGCATTCCTTCTCCTTCTACTATATTCAGTATGCTCTTCCCTTCTTTCCTGTTCTTTTTGCTTTCTTTATGGTGCATTAAGTGATTATTTCTTTCATCCCATGCCCAGAGAAAAGATAAAATCTGTGTTTCAAAGATTATGCCCAAAGCTACTTAAAAAAAGATTTGCTGATTCAGACATTCAAAAAATGCCAGATAAAGGCCAGCTTTAGTTTCCTGTACTCAGATTTTCATGAGCTCTTATCTTGCTGCCTGTCTGCATGTCTCTGCTGGGACAGGCATAGCTGTGTCACTTGAAGTCAAGGCCTGTCTAGTGATTCTGAAAATTGGCCAGTGTACCATGTCACAGTTGTGTACCCCCTCCTGCACTGATCTCTAGTCATATTCGTCATATGTAAACTGATACCCCAACTCTCAATACAATTTATTTGATACAGAAAATTTCTGTGTCTGTTCAAGCACTAATCCAGCCAATTGTTTGAATACAAAAGACCTAATTGTTTGCTTTAGCTTCCCTGCTGCTTTACTAAAACAGTGACCCTTTAACTTATATTTACATGATCTTTCCTTTTTGCTTAAATATTTCTTGAACTTTCACTAGACATTTACTTTAAAAACCCTCCCTGTACCATTTGGTTGTAGAATGAGCTACAAAGCAAAGAGGATTTTAAAAGGATTAATTTAGATACATGGTGTTGCCTTCTTGCTTCTTAGCTGGTTTGCTGGGCTTTGTGGTTTGTAAGAGTTGTTGTGGGGGAGTTTTGAATCGCTTTCTCTTCTCGTTTAATTTCTTGTTTGCATTCACAACAGGCTGCCTGTTTTAGTAGTCTTCTGTATTTCTCCCCAGTGGACTATATTTCCTGTTTTCTTTGTGAACATCACCATATGTAATTGTTTTACCATTCTTGCTTTCTTCCTGAATGATTTGGGAACTATTTTGGAGCCTTTATCCAGATATATATCCCTCTCCCAAGTGTATGAGCTCTCTTATGTTCCCAGGTTAGTCCTGAACAAGACTGTTTTGAAATCCACATATGCACTTTCACATACTTTTTTTTTCTTGCCTGCCTTTCTGTTGCATTTCTTTGTGGAGTCTTGACAGCACTGTTGCAGTGTCTGTGCTGATGCCACAGCTGTTTGGAACACACAGGTATCTGAGGGAAGTGACTTTATGCTGTCACTTCGGTTATTCTTAAACTGGTAGTCCTGATTATTGATGAAGACCACATCTAAATACATAGTCTTTGTGGGTTTGCTTGTGTATTGGTTTTTATTTGCTTGTGTTTTGGTTTGGGTTTGCTGGTTATGATTTTTTTCTTTTTTTTTTCTCCAAATGCTGCATCCAACTTAATGTTTTGTAAAGTAAATCACTGAATAAATTTGTGACTCCTGTCATCAGAGCCTTAAGTGCCTGAGGTGCTTCCTGTTTCATATTCACAGGGCTGAAGTTGCACATAATTAAAATCCTGTCATTTCAGCATGAATTATTTCATTGAATCATATTTTATTCACATGCCTTTTCTCTTTCAAGGTTCTCTGTTATGCATCAAACACTTGCACGTTAGTCCTACACTCTGCTGTAGCAGCTTGGATTAATTTCTTATGCTTGTTAGTTTGTGAAACAGCTCTGGTTTTGAGTTTTAGCTTCTGTGTTTTCCATGCTTCACTTTCTCCTCTTCCGTTTTTGTTTTGCCCCCTAGGAATTGTCTAGAAAGACTGTATTTTTGGTAGATATTTGAATGTCTGGCCCTAAATGCAGATCAAAATTCCTAGAAAGAACACACTGTATGTGTTAGGGGATTAAATGTAGCATGGTTACTATAATTTACTTGAATAGCTTTCTGTTATTCACATCCTATTATTCTCAAGGCCATGTTCCATCCTAATACTCATAATGGTGATTTCTACCAATGCAAACAAGCAAAACCAAACAAACATGGAAGAAAAGTCACTTTGGAAATTAAGAAGTACTGTCCTTGGTCAGAGAGCACTGATGAGAGATAGGGATTGGTTTTGTTTTGTCTTCCCAAGAAAGAGCAGACTGTGCTGCATGGAGTTTCTTCAGGCACTGTACAAGCTACTGCGCAGTAAAGATTATCTTGGGATGGGTCTGCTGGAATTCTTAAACCATGCACTGTAGAGCTGTGTGTGGGCATCCTTAGGCAGTTTTTAAAATAAAAGGTACCAAAGTAAGTCCCGATGTGGCATAAGGCATAAACACTTCAGAGGGGTCAGAAAGTACATGTAAACATATGACATGGTGGTGCAATAATCCTGGTGTTTAAAGTACTGTTGCAATTTTGCTCATCTTCCTCATGCTTAGTTCTCAGATGTAATGAGAACAACTGTCCTTTTTGCTTGCTACACAGCTTCATGTTTTCCTGGGTAGGACTGTTTAACCAGATCACAGAGAGTGGTTTAACAGTGCATATCATGCACTAACTCTTCAGTGTATTTGCAATGAGGATAAGGTACAGACACCTAACATATATCAGCCCTAAAAAGGTGTTGTGTTCATACAGATATGTTAATGTATGTCTGCCGTATAAGCCAGCCATGGTAACTGGTCTTTCTAAACCACTGAGAAGTGAAAAACCTGTTTTGCATGCAGCTTTCAAAGCAATTTATTATGTTCATTTACAGATGGAAATGGGAGTGGATGAAGGAGTTCCTGGCTATATCCAGGTTCACTTGCTGAGTCAATGAGAGAATACGGTTCTCCAGTCTCAGGCTAACACAGTTTCTGTGGAGTCAGAGCCTACCTGCCAGTATTTGTGCTTTTAAAGTTTGCATTTTGCTTGTTTGAGGCCTGAGGACTCAGTTTCCAAAAGCCTCAGTACCTAGAGTTTTGCAGTGACTTCAACAGTGCAACTGCCTAATGCCATTCACTGAAGTCAGCTTATGTAAAACATGACTCAAAACTTGTTCAGTCTTATAAATGCCTCTTTGATTTCACTGATTCACTGATGAGCCTGGGCACTCAACAAGGTAAGCTGCTGCTGAGTGTGCTACCCTAGTAGTAACCCTAGTCCTACCAAATATTCCATAGAAGTACCATGGACAACAGAGTTTCACTCTTGCTTTTTAAAAATTCTGTGGATGTCTAGGAATTTGTTTGTTGTTTAAGGTTCGGCTTTTTATTTGTTTGGGTCTTTTGGATCAAAATTATGACTGCAGCACCTGTCCCATTTCATAGTTTATAATTCCAGTTTTAGATTCCTTTTATAAATCTGAGCCTCAGTTTCCCAGTTTGTTAAGTTTTCTTAAGTACTGCTAGGAACATGTTTTTGAGCTTTACTGTCCATGTGGCTTTTGTCTCAGAGCAGGAGCAATGATCTTCCTCTTTTCACTGAGTGCAGTCCAAACCCCAGCTTTGCATGAAACCTGGCCTGTTCTACCCTATCATGGTCTTGGAGCAGTAAAATAGTCTCTCTGGTGTTCTGTGAGGAAGAGCCTGGAGCAGAGCTGTATATACAGCACAGAGCAGCTGTATCCTGCTTTCCTCAGAGCAGCAGAGCTCTCTGAGCCAGCCCTCTCCATGAACCAAGTTGTTTGTATTTCAGATACTACCCTGACCTATACACTAGACTAAAGCTTCCTGTTCTAATATTGATTTAAGGCTTAAGTATCAGTGGCTTTTTTTTTTTTTTACATTATCATCCTCTTTTTTATTTAACAGTTCCCTGGGATATGCAGAGGGCCATAGTCAGGCCTTCCTAGCAGCCAGAATGAGGGGAAGGAAAAAGCACATGAAGGACATTTATGAAAAGAGGCAGAGCTTGAATTGCTATGCAACACAAGAGTATTTTCGTTCAGCAATCAAATTGTGTACTGTGCTATTTGCCAAAAAAGAAGAAACACAGCACTCATTCTTTTGAAAGCTCTCTCCAACAGGAATTAGTTCGCTTACTTTAAGTTTCATATTATTTGTAAGCTCTGACCCAGACTTCTCATTAACTGTTCCCAAAGCACTAGAAAAGGAAAGTAGAAGTACTTCCTGCTTCATGTGTCTGGTTAACAGCTGTGCCTCTTAGAGGAAGGAGAAAATAGCCAGTAGTGATAAAAACTCACCCTGCTCGCCCTCATAGGGAGCACTGCTGCAGTGTGTGCTGCCTCTCCCCAGGATCCTCACGTAGCAGCACTCACTACAGTGCTCTCAAGTGCAGCTTGCTGAAAGCAGTTTTATTGTGGGCAAAGAAAGGTTGATTCATCTTCCTTCCCCTGCCTTTGGCTACCTGTTCCCTCTATTACTTCTTCGGTGTTTTTAATTTTTAAAAAACTCTGCTAGGCTGGGCTTCCAAAGACGTACAAATGCTCAGAGATTATGGGGTTCTTTGCTCAGATATTGCCCTGGCTCAGCAGTTGTGAGAGTGTGAGAAACCACTTTTATTGCATCTCTGCATGTGATCAGCCCTGCAATACTGGGTTGCCTTCTTTCAGCAGCAGTTCTCCCTTGTGGAGCCTGGTCTCTGCAGTTGAACCAGTGCTTGGGCAGCCTCCTGTCCCCAAATGAGTCTTGTTACATCAGACCATCACCTGCATAGCGGCTGGCATCCTGGAATTACATACTCATCTTCTTCCTTAGTTTTTTGTGGTTGTTCTGATCCAGTATTCCTGAACACAAACAGTCAAAAATGACAGCAGTGGCTTAATATTTGTTAAATGAACTAAACTCTGACTACTTTCGGTTTGTTTTATTCTGTCTTTCTGAGTTTATATGCTCATTAAAGGCACATTTTTGGAAGCTTTTCTCTTTGCTATTGAAGAAAAGGAATGTATCTTCCAGTGCCACCAGGACTGTCCCCAGTTCATATGCTTGTAGGAAATCAGGGTTTGGGATCCATGTGAGGCACACTGATAGTCACAGGAGTTGATAACAGGGCTTACTTGTGTTTGCAGATGAGGACAATACACAAGCCTGAGCCAGCTGACCAGTCCTGCCTGTGGAAACTAAAAAACATCTTTAGATCTTTTGTTCTGTTCACTGACATCTGAGATTCTCTTTTCCTAAGTGGCACATACATTGCTTCAAGGAGGTGGTGACTTTCTTGCCCAAACTGTACTTTGTAAGTTAAAACCATCTAAATGTAATTCTACAGGTTGCTGTCTCCTGAGACTTAAACTTTTCCACCTTTTCTGTTTTACAGTACTGAAAGTAGTTTGCCCTGTGTGCATTTTTCAGTCTTAGGAAGGGAAAGCATTTCTAATCCTTCCAACTCAGGAGAATTTTAATGCGCTGGGAACACTGACAGTCTCTCAGTATTCCCCTTCAATGTATATTTTATATATAAATACATACAACTATTAATGAAACTCCCCACTATATACTAAAACTGCATCTTCCATAAGGCAAGGCCAGAATTCATAACAGTCCCTTGAATGCAAGATCAGCACCCAACCATTACTTTTTCTGTTAGGAAGAGAGGAGTGTAGAAGGGTGTTCTTGTATGGCAAACTGTTCCTCAGAATGTTTGATGTGTGTCCAAATAAGGATGCTTTTGTATTTAACTTAACCTAGTTTGTATTCCCCTGTATAGAGTATTATACTTTTTATGACAATTAGGGAATTTACTTCTCACCAGACAAAGAAGCAGCTACACAATGAAACAGGACCCCTTTTTTTCAATGAACAGGAAATCCTCTTGACCAGTTTAGTTCCTGCCCTAGAATATAATCTGTGTTCTTTACCTCTCCTCACGTGTGTATATATGCTTGCATACATCTGTGGAAGGTTGGAGGAATTAATAAGTAATCTAGGGAATTTTAAAATATAAATTCCTAACCCTCAGCCAGTCTGTTACCTGGAATTTGTTAGCACTTCTGGAGTTTTGACTGAAAGAGCCAGGCTCCAAACTGAAAAGTTGTCAATTTTAAATAGCGCATGTTACTATTGGTTAATATGCCTGTTAGAAGATCTGGAAGGGGGTTGTCTTGATGACCATAATGCTGTGCTCCTGGCTGCCTGAGTGAGTAAACATCCCTGTGTGGAGCTGCAAGTGCCACTCCTTCAGTTACAATTGAACTTTCAGCTGGCAAATCTGTTTGGTGTCTCTTTTCAAAAGCTACCTTACTGTCTTTATTTCCTTAAGAAATAAAAGCTCTGATTTTCTGCAACGCAACCACAGGGTTTTTTGTGTACATTAATTACTTGGACATTATGCATTTGAAGTGCTTTGGGAAGCACGTTGCAGAGAAACAGTGGATGGAAGTGTTGGTTTGAAGCTATCAGTCAGTTGCAGTCCTAGGTTTTGAGATGTGAAGTTTCAAGCTATGCAAGACCCAGGCTCTCTTCTGACCTCTCTGCCAGCTGGGCTTGTCTAGCTTGCAATAAAGGGAGGCAGAACAGTCATGGGGTATCTCTCCTCCCTGAGGTGATTGTACTTCCTACATGTGATGAAGCAGCAGAGGAAGGGGAATGGAGCAACAGGGGTTCAGAGAAACTGGCTTGTGCTAGGGAACCTTTCCTGGAAACGTCATGAAGCACAGGATGTGATAAGCATAGCTCATAGAAAGGAAACTGCTTCAGAATGCTGCAAGGAGCAATGCAGCATCGCTTGAGGCAGACAGCTCCCTGCAATTAGAATGCATTGGCTCAGGCTGAAGAAGAAAGACAATCTCAAAAGACAGTTTTGAAAAGTTTTTATTGTTTATGCATGGAAAGCATATGTGTTTCCTTAGCAGTTGCATTTTGCGAGTCTGCATGCACTAGCTAGAATTGACTGTTTATGAGGAGTGTGAAATGCTCCCTGGTGGTAGCAGTTATCCACTCCCTGTTTTCTTCCAGGGGGATGAATTGCCTTTCTAGTAAACATTGTTCCTGGAGGTGGAAGTATCAAGGGAAAGGAGTTGTGGGTGGGCGCTTGGATATTGCCTGAATCTTTAAAATACCGTTGTGCCACAAGGGAAAAGGGAAGTTTTACTGAGGGACAAGGAAAAGCTCTGTCATGGTTTAACTAGGACCAGCTCTCACAAGGGTGAGAACAATATCACAAGGTTAAATATCTCTAAAATGACAAGACCTGGCAGTGAGACATCTATCTCACAGTCCTTCACAATGCCAGGATTAACTGCACAGGATTAGGATGTAAAGCTGAAGGTTGCCCTTCTGCCAAGCTTTTTGCCTAATGTATTTGATGTTCCCAGTACAAGCTCTTGCTGTGAATACTGTACAGTGACCCATCACTTAAAAGACTGAGGAACATGAATGCCTCTAGTTACAGATGTGAACAGTGGTGCTGATATTATGAACTGCCCAGTGCCAAGTTGTTTTGTTCACTTACTTACTTCCATCATAAGGTAAATGAAGTTAATATCCTTAGTAAAACATTTCTTTGAGTCAGACAGAAAGCTCCAATGCAGTCTTTGACTTGGAATTTCAAAAATATTGAACTCTGGATGAGTGGATGTGCTCATGACTCTTTCATTATTTTACATTAAAATTCAGGTGGCTTTAATTTAAACCAAAATAATCTCTGTTGTATCTTAGAGACAACTTTGGCCTTGTATATTTATGAAATTAGATGATAGTTAATTCATGCTGATGCTAGGAAGAAGTATGCAAGCACTGAAGTAGTTTAACCAAAACCAGGCAACATGGTTTGCTCTTTTGGTAACCACCATCTTTTTCCGTCACAGTGAAAGTCTCCTTATGAACCTCTGACATTTGATGATTATGATGTCAAAAGCCTTGTGGGGTAAGTAAAGCAGACAACTTTTTTTAGTGCTTTCTTACTTCTCAGCTTATACTGAAAATGGAAAAGTGTAACTCAGATAATATTATAAAGTTTAACTCTTTGTATGCATAGCTCTGCCTCCATTATACAAAGTTGCAGATACCCAGAAAACAGAAACACTATGATCTGCATGATCAAGTGACATGTCACAGATGACAGATAATTGTTAGGACTCTTGTTATCTTGATCAAATGGTTTTGTACAGAACAATGTTGATAATATATTTATAGAAAGCATATTTAATTCAGAGAATTCATAAGCAAAAACCCCCTTCTGCATGTTTTTCAGTTTTGTTCCAAGTGATTTGTCATAGCTATAGACATTACAAAAGTGTTTTTAAATGACTGTAGGCTAGTACTTCTTTTCTTACAAAATTTGATGAGGATAATCTTACTTTGTTCTTGGCAAATTGTGTAATCACTAAAGTTGATAGGGATTATTTCATCCTTCTGTGAATAATATCCTGAACAGTTACACAGAGCAATGCAACTGTTTAGAAAAGGAAATGCTGTGTAATCACAGAAATCGTAGTCATGATTTAAGTTGGCAGACAGCTCTTGATGCAAGTTGAATGTTGCAAGGTCACTCTGTCCTTCCTGTCTATTATTTGCTGAAAGAAGAATTCCTGGAATTCTTGATTATGGCCAGAAACACAAGCTTCTTATCTGAAAGCCACCATGTCTGGTGCCCTTAACATTATGTTTTAGGATTAGATCTTGATGAAAAATGAGAAGAACCTGAAGACTCATCTTAATATAAAAGGTTTCATGCAGTTTCATTTCTCTGATAGTTGGTCAAATAGATTTCAAAATATCTCTTTAGCTGAAATGTATTTCCGTGTAATAATGTGTTCTAAATAAATATTTTAAATGCAAACATTAGGGAGGAAAGTACACAACCAAGTGTCCCTTCCTTTTCTCTGGGTTTATGTGTGGAAGAAATACATCTGTGCCTCTGTATTCATATACCCGAGACCAGTCCATGAATGTTTCTTAGGAATCCCCGCCGGAGTGGCATGTGTTACACACCGGTCCTGCCATATTCTCAAAGCCTCACAAGCATAGGAAATAAAATGTACTTCCAGCACTCTTAGGATTATGGTTTCCATCACAAGCCAGGGAGCAGTTCCAGAGGCAGGCTCTGAGAGCAGGCTCAAGTGTTGCCAGCAAGTTTGGAACACATGGTGCCTCTTTAGAATCCCTTCTCAGAGAAGAAGGATACTTAAAATAGACTCTTTTTCTGTAACACCATATGTAAGCTATTATCAATCAAAACTTTTCCAAACTATTGTTTAACTTTCTATAAAGGGAACCTTCTCAAGCAAGAGGGAGCCCCCACCTTATGAAATGCAGAGGAAATGTGCTCAAAACAAAGGAGTCCTCCTCCATTTTAAAACCCTGAAAAAGGTTTACAGGTACAAGCAGAAAAAGGTTTTTATGGCTGTGTTTATGTATTTTGTATCTCTAGCAATGCGCCTCTTTAATCTAAAAGTATAAAATCACACAGTGCCATTCTGAAGAAGAGGGTTCTCTTGTCCTAGTTATATTTTTAGCTGTCTTTTATAAGAAGCTAGACAGTGGCTCACTGAAAGCATAGTTAACCCTAGTAACTTAATAACACCAAATTTTGTTGTTTCCTTAAGCACAAAGCAAGCTCTTCCTTTGCCTGCTCAGTATGAAAGCAGACAGTCTATGAAGCACCAGCTCTCTCACAGTTTGTCATTGTAGTGTGAGCAGCACAGAGCAAGTGGGCTGTGCTGGGCTGTGGGCAGTAGCCTGTGGCCCCCACACAGAGCCTGAAGAGCAGTTCTGGGCACTGGACAGAGCTTTGGGACCTTCAAAGGGATTTTCAACCCTCTATAACTATTGCTGCAGCACTTTTTTCTTCTTCATGGTTGTGGCAACAGTGTTGATTTCTGTCTTGGAGATTGGCTGCAGGAGAAGCAATTTTAAAGGCATCAGGTAGATTAGAACAGTTTCTCTCACTGTGTTGTGTAACCGTCACTTATCTCTTCTTGACAAAACTTGCAGTGCAAACATGATATTACCTCCTCAGGGAAATAATAGCTGAGTTGCAGATTTAGACTTTGGAAAAAACCACAAGTGTTTTGGACCATCATTTCTTCTTTCTGCTTTCAGTCCTGGCTTCTTTGGAGGTACATAAATCTCCAATACATTAACTTAGTGTCTTTTAAAGCTGTGTTGCTACAAATACAAAGCATGTCCTTACGTGAGCTGCTGTCCTAGAACAGGGCAGAGCTCCCATGAGCTAAGCTTTCTGAAGTTACCAGGGGCAGTCTGGTGAGGCCATTTCCTGAAAGGTGTTCTGATCACGTCTGTGAGGTTTCTAGGACGAGGTTTAGGATATGAGTGTATATTGCTTCTGACATGCAGTTGTTCTTCGATATAATCTCTGTTCCTGTTACATACAGTGAAAATCAATAAAAAGCAATAGACGGGCTTTCTCTGCACCAAGTAGGTGCTCAGACCCTCAGACTCTACATGGCTGGACCATGCTGGAAAATAGAGTGTGGTTGTCTGCCACCTGTTTGGGACAGAAACATGTATCAACACTCAGTTCAGCTTTTAGCTATGAGACCAGAAATTGGTCTTACACAGGACAGGTCACTGAAGCTGATATTTGCTAGCAAATATTTCAGATGTGCTCAAACAGGGTAGGATCTTAAAATCTTTTTTTTTTTTTTTTTCCCATTTAAGTACAAAACTGGGCTAGGTGCTCTTGGAAGTCTCAGAAGATATCTGAACAACTTTGCATGTCCAAGCCCCTGATTTTTGGGCAGGGCAGAAGGGACTTGTGCTTCAGTATTCTGTGATCCTGGGCTTGGCCTTCAAGAGATGTCATGATGTCATCTGGGACTTCAGAGTTTAGCTCCTGTGAAGTGGCTTTATTTTTTTAAGCCATTATATTGAGAATTGATGTGCCATTTTTCAGCATTTTGATGCACAAAGTGAAGCTGTCAGTCTTATTAGTTCAGTTTTGTAAATACTGCATTAGCTTCCAAAAGCCACGTATAACTGCTCAGGATGTATTTTCTAAAACTGCTCAGCAAGCAGTGCCTTTGAGACTGCTCTGATTTATGAAGTAATCTATGCATATCAGCTAGCTCAGTTCTTTCAGTTCTTGATAGACAGCTACTGAGATTAGTTATATGTGCCTAATGATCATCCAGGAAATATGCCTAATCCAGGAAGAGGGCAAGAGGTGTGAGAGGCTCTGTGCCAGAAAGCTTCTGGCTAAATTCTGCTATACTTCCAATGCAATGTCCTGTTACACACTAAAAACTGCATACACTGCAGTTGGTAACAGCATTTTAAAAATAAAATTGAGGTTTTCAGGTTCACATTAACAATTGACTGATTTAATCATGACTGTATAATAGTGAGTTGAGAACTGAACCCCTTAAATGAATAACATGTCATTACTTTTGGAAATAGTGAATAACCAAAATAACAAATCTGGTCAGTGGAGAGCATTTACTTCCAGAAAGCTAAAATGGGAAAATAATTTGAAGTGAGGAAGTTCTTTAATACATTACTTTGAACAGCAGCCCAGTTAAAAAAATTGGATCAGATTCACAAATGAAAATGTTGCATTTTTCCACAAAGCTGGATCTCTGCAAAGAAAAACAGTGACAGCTTGGGAGTACCTGTTTTCTCTCAAACTCTGCTAGTCTTTTGAAAGCCCCAGGGCATGCTTCATTTTAGTGCAGATTTTTTGAGTCCCTGCAGGATTTCACTAAATTAGTTATACTCCCTACAGGGAATTTTTCCTTTCTGATCTCTGTTATAAGCAGTTAAATAAAACAGGGGTGAGTAATGGGAGCTCAAGACTGATGGTAGAGCACATTATGGAGATGGGCTAGCAAGGGGAAAGTACAGATGTTCAGGATGTGGTTCTGGCCATCCTGTTTGTAGTGCCTGTGCTCTAAGCACTGGTGCAGGTTAGCCCGGCCGGCCGGCGGGACTGTGGCAGCTGTGGAAGGTGTGGCTGGCCCGTCGTGCTGGAGAGCTCTGGAGAGTTCTGTGTGGGCATATCCCGGTTTCAGTGACAAAACTGTGCAGAGAGCAGCTGTGGCACAACCTGTGCTAAGTGAGTTGCCAGATGTGCTCCCAAAAATAATCTTCTTCATCCCAGAGACATCCAGGACACTGAGGGGATGGCTTAGACTATTGGCCTGGAGCTGGAAGTTGTCACCAGAATAATCACATTTAGCCTCTGGTTGAGAGGGGGGAGTGGGTTTTGTTTTGGGGGTTTTTTAGATTTTTTTTTTTCAATAATACTGGCAGGAGGTTGTTCCAGGTCTTCAGCAGTTGCCTATCTCAAACATAAATGTTGCTTAGGTGATACTTTCATGACATCACCTTTTTTTCCACTGCGTACTGCACCTTGACCGTACAAGTACAAGAATGAGTCTGTCTACTTGACATACACTCGTGCACCTCTGTGGAAACACAGATGTTTTTGGGTCACAGATGGTATGAATAGGTTGAGTATAATTGGGACACTTGTCTGATGTGCAGAGAGTAATTAAAAAAATCAAGCTCCTGTCTTTGTCTTCCAACCCTATCCTCACTGGAGCTGCCAGACGAAAGTACGTACTTAGCTGAATCTTGATAGACTGCACAGCACATAAAAATAGACAAGGTGGGTAGCTGTAGAGGTGGAAATCATAGATTCATACTAACCAGCTCGTTTTGGACAAAGCCAATATCCTGACTTCCAAATGGTCAACATGGGTGATTTCCCCCCCCCTCCCTGCCCCACCTCAGGCATAGTTTTTTATACTGGACAAAATGATCCTTTTGTATATGGATTATATATTTTTCTTGAAGCTTTTAGATATCTTTCTAAGATTTTTGAATGCTTATCATTAGTCTATATATTTTTGAGCCCAGAAATAGACTTTTAAAAGCAGGAAGTAATTTGCTTGTTGAGCAGCTGAAGCCCATGTTTTGCTGCAATACTCTCTATACCAGGCATGGCTGATAATGGTGGTCAGTTTTTGCCATTTCAGTCGCCGTACCTTTTCCCCTTTCTCAACCAAGGTGTTTAGGATTCCTGTCAAACCTGCAATTACACAGGAGTAAACAGAGAAGTATTTCTATAGAGTTGGATCTTAAGTCCTACAAAGATAAAATGGTTATAGATGTGTTTATCCGTGTTCACTAACATGTAAACTCTTTGTTTAGTTTATTGAGCATCTCTAGGTTTAGGATTGACTCATCCCTGTATGCAGTCACATGGCCATATGCCCAAAACTGTTGTTTTGCAGAGTAAGTGGTTTGACAGTACTGCTCCAACATCCTGTGGGCTTGTTCTGCCCACATGTGCCTAGAAGTACGTAAAAAGCCGGCTGTTTGCAAACTTCTTTGTGTCATGTGTCCTGTTTTAAGGGCAGTGTCCCACTGACATGCCACTTCCACTCATGGCCCCCTGTTTTTCTGCATGGATCATAGCTCCTCACAGTAGTTGTCTCAACTGGTATTTAAGTAGAAGAATAATTGTTTGATGTGGCTTTTGCTGTCTTTAGGATAAATTGCTTGCTGTACTACTTGAAAAAAATTTCATGTTTTCCCCCCCCCCTTTTTTTTAACTGCTTCTCTCAAGACTGTTTCCAGACAATTTGTACCTTCTTCTATTCCTGCCTATACCTGCAGAAATCACAAGTAGCCCCACAGGAAGCAATGATGTCAAATGAGAATGTTAGGAAGAATAGCAGTGAGGTCTGCACTGCAATGTGTTGTTTTCTTGCCAAAGCAACCTGTATGGGCATTGATTTCTCTCTGTATCTTTCACTCTGATCCTGTGAAGTACTTTTGCTGCACTGGTTGCAAGTGTGATTCTTTGAATGTGAATTTAGGTTGTGCAAGGCCCCTGCATATCACAAATGCAAACTAAACTCCTGTGTGCCTAGTCCATCACCAACACAAAGTCAAATGGCTTAGGTTAATCCACCATGAAAGCGCTTGAGCAGACAGTAGTCGTACCCAATATACGGGCTGTCATTCTTTTACCATTGTGGAATCATACTTTTATGGTTTCTGTAGCTGTTTGCTGTTTATTATTGATTAGTTTTTTGATTTGCAGACCAATGAAGAAGACATTAACTCGGGTCATGTATCCTTGCTCATCAGTGTAGATTCAACCTTCTTGATTGCAATTAATTTTGCTCTTTGTCTTTCAGCCATAAGATTTAGATCTTCTCTGAGGAGTGTGAAAAATACCCACAACTGGACATACATTCACACTCACTCTGGCAGTCAAATTATAGGAAAATGTGGCCACTAATAACACATGAGAGAGCAGACAAAACAGAAATGATGTCTTCTCTTTTTCAGTCCCTTGATGAAAGCATGAAGGCAGTACAATCCATCTATCATCGTTGTCCTGGGACTTTATAGCCAGGCCTGCAGGCTGTAATTGCTGCAGATTTTGTGGCAAGAAGTCACAGCTATTTTTGCTCACATAATCCTCAAGCCAGTCAGGTTTTTTAACTGGCTTTTCCTCATCCCTACTTCTACTACTGTAAATTAGAGCAGGCTTGAGGCTGGTTTGAAGGCACATTTACTACATGTCTGGCTGGGGTTGACTGGAACACTTGTCCTCTGGATTTGATGGGAAATGCTTTGAGCTAAAGAGAGTAGGCTGTATAAATCCAGATCTAGAAATATGTTGATAACTTTTGACTAAGTAGAAACTGTACAGAGATCACCTGACTTTTCTGAAGAGGTGTCACCAATGGAGTCAGCTGATGGTCTCTGTTGATGTGAATGTCAGAAATGCCAATAAAAAATGTAGAACTCCCAAATTTAAATTTTTCTTTCAAGTATACACTTTTTTCTGTGTTTCAGGAGGCTGTTACTGAGTTTTTATATGTGCTGAAAATTTAGAGTAATTTTTCTTCTTATTAAAAAAAAAAATATAGAGAAGCTGGCAGCCATCGCCAAGAAGTACATAATGCAAACTGCTTGTCCAAACGCATTCCTTCTAACTTACACCACATCCTTTTAGTCTCTTAATAGACCTTGTATGAATGGATAAAGCAGATTAGAGGGTCACCAACACCCTAAGCTATTTCAAAAAGACCTTAAACTACAGTTCTACCACCAGGACTATTCATTGGAGTTGGCTGTAGTGAGAGTGTGAATGCAGATCCAACTTTGAACATTTTTCTCATTCTTTAGAGATCTGAAGTAAGAGTGAGAGATTCTTAACTTCAAAGCAAAACAGACAAAAAGGACTCCCTTGGATATGTCTAAATAATACTTACATTGGAGTGATTGATTTGGGATTGCTAGTAAGGCTAATTCTTGTGATTGAAATCAACATCTGAGAAGGAGCCCTGTCCAGTGTGTGAGAGGGAATAAGCCCTTAGCTCAGGCTGGAGTCAGAAGTTTGGTCATAAGTAGACAAGATCCGTGCTGGGATCAGTCTCTGCCCAGAATGAGCTTTCCCTTGGGGAGTTGTGATGAGGTCAGTAAGGCAGCTGTGTGATAAGCAAACTCACTTCCTATCTGTCTGAATAGCTGTATTTCCCTGGGCTATGCCTCCACAATATAAATGTGGCAGGAGTAACTTCCTGTAGAATAAGTGCAAAATAAGTTCTGCTCAGGTCCTTAGAAGTATGTTCTGGGCTTCTTCCTCTTCTCTTCATTCCCACCCTTCCCCAAATCTGGTCTGAGCAATTTATCTTGCTCCTTTTTTGAATGCTTTCTCTTCACTCACTTTCAGACATAACCATCAGATGGTCATAGAGCTGTGTGTGTTTATCATTACAGCATTTGAAAGTATGTAAATGACTTGCAGATGCTCTACCGGGCTGTAACCAAACTTGGCTGCGTCAGTTTTAACATGCACATGACAAAACCACACTGGCTCTGAACAGGCCTCAGTGTAATAAACTCTCTAAGCTCTCCTCTGCATAAACACTTTTATGTCCTTATTAATTAGAAACAGGAGTCTGCTTCTTTCAAAGTTCATGTGATAGCTATCAGGCCAAAGAATGAGGTACATGCAATATCTGAATGGTTTTATGATAATACTACCAGGGATCTGAAGTTTATTTTTTGGGAAATATATGTTTATGAGTGTGTTTGTATATATATGTGTGTGTGTATATATATCTGTAAAAGTTAAATAGGCATCAACAGTAAAGCTCCTGGAATATTTGATGTGGTGTATTTGCAGTTAATGCATTTCAGTATATATTTCACATGGCATATCATTGACCTTAAACTTTAGTGAATATTTTCTTGCCCTTATATCTTAATGTCTTTCAGCACAAACAGATCTTGAAGCTGCTTTATGAATTGGCAACAGCACTGTGACTTACTGAAATAAAAATACAAGAGCAATCTGGTAATAATTATATAAATCTCCACTCAAAAAGGCCTTTAGGTTGGCTGTAATTAGGAATATATATCAGTAACTTCTATTTTATAGCACTGTTTCATAATATGGCAGTATTTGAACGTGAAGTATTTTAAATAGCTGTGGCAAATTTAACTCTGGACAAATGGGGAATAACTTAGTTATTGATCATTTATTGACAGATAAACTGACACAAGCAAGTGAGGACATGGTTTGATTACAACAGTCCAATTACTTGAGTAATTTTTGTCAAGAAGTTCTTACCTGCTGTGCCAATCAACAAATAATTTTCAGAATTTCCTTTGGCTATAAATCCCCACAAACTGTAACTTTCTGTGGTCTGGTATCATGTAAGTTGCAGACTGGTGGTGGTACAGAAGCCAGGAAAGAGGATGGAGAGAAGGCAGCTGGTAATGAAGGAAGCCCTCTCTGGCAGGAAAGGGTGTGTTTGCAAGTTGCAGTGATGATGGAGGTAATGAACAAGTAGAGATTTGGAGCCCTTAGTGGGTCCATCTCTTGGGCCTGTAATGTTATTGGAGAAGAGTGGGAAATTCAGATAAATGTTGACGAAAATTCCCTAAGCTGACTGAAGAAGCCAGAAATGTTGATGAATTGCACACTAGTTGATGTGGACTGCTTCATAAAGATGTGGCCTGGCTTAGCACATATCATTGAATCTGCTTCCCTTCAAAAACTCATCAGCATCTCTTTCAGTCCCAGTCACTTTCCATCTCCAATTTATACCAATTTAAACTCCCCCAGAAGAACAGATTAATATTTTATTGTTTAAATTTCTTTTCCCACCAGAATCCCACAAATCTTGCTGCTTTTGTCCTGCTTCACGTGAAAGGGGCAGTAACATTTATCCCAGGAGAACCTTTCCATTTAACTTCTTTTAAATTACTTTGTGCCTTGAAAGGATTGTGTGAATTTTCTCAAAGTCTTTAAAATTCAATCTATTTTGTTTTTTCAGGAATATTATTCCTGAATATTGTATTTTGCAATTCACCTCTGTGCCTCTTCAGGAAGATGTTAAAATGGCTGTTTCAAGCAGTTGCTTGGGAGCTCCTTTCAGAATCTTGGTTTGCTGCACTCTGCCCACCATTGATGTGAAGGGGATGATTCTGTCAGCTCCCTGCCTTCCTCTGGGCTGTAATCATGTACATGAAAAAGATATGTATAAAGACAGCAGGTTCCTTCCATGCTGCTGCTAGCAGGTTGTCTATCTTCCCTATCTTTTCCTCTCTCTTTAGAGAGAAATACTCCAAGTATATTCTGGAAACCAGCACTGTATTTTTGACCGTGTAATTAAGAAATGCCAGCTGTGTTATCGCAACTCAGTTTAAGGTTTTCTTAGTCTGGACTGTGGCATGTAGGAACTACAAATGCTTGAAAGCGAGCTATCTGAGAAGCTGTAAACCTGGATCAGAGGATTCCGAGTTCAGTTTCTGCTCCTTCTGAAATTTTTCATGATCCTGTATGAAATAGTTTCATTTGTATGCCCCTCCTGCCTCCAGACAGTAAGGACTGACTGGTCTGCTTTTCATCTGATACTTTCTGCACATGTGTGCTTAGACCCAAGCACCAGAGCACTCAAATGTGAACATGGCTTTATTGATACTGAAGTGCTAGAGATAACTCTGTGTTTGTACAGCACCTAGCACATGAGAAGCAGAGCATCATTTGGGATATCTAAGTAGTATGGTATACAAATAACGATGGTACATCTTACCATACAGCAGAGACAACATGCATACTCTGGCTGTGAAGTCTGTTTTAGATAATTAGCTGCATAGCAGATTGGGGAGAACTGCAATTAGCTACAATCACTAATGAAAAAGCATGACACTTTGACAAGGAAACAATTTAGCAGATTAATCTGCAGGATGGATGCTGATTGTGATTTCTAAAGGAAATAAAAAGGTCAATACTGATACTAGAGTTTGTATGGCATTAAGATAATTAGGTTGAGGTATTTTTTTATTTTGAAAAAGTCTTTAGTAGCAAGATAATATTAGTTCTGCAAAAACTATCTTACACTGAGGCTAAAATATGATTAAAGATATCAGTTCAAAAACTCATGCTGGATAGAAATAATTTGACAGGAGCTTTATATATTGTACTGCTGTTGGGACATTGAATGGTAACTGCTGAAATTTGTAATTTTTCTCATTTTTTAAAATATCAAGCTTTGTTTCCCCAGTCAGCTTCTATACTGCTGCTCCACTGTTATTTAAATAAACATCTGTTTTGTGCAAACTCCAAGAAGACTAAGTATTTCCTGAAGTTGCTGGTTAAAGCAAAATAAAGACTGCATTTTTCCTTGAATTGATTCTGTTTGCCATTTGTCCCTGGCTCTAATGGAGAACTGGAGAGAGTGGCTCATGTGTCTAATGCTGGATGGCAAAGTAAAGTAAGCCTGTGTGTCATTAAGGTTTGGGGTTTTTTTAAATTCTCAGCTGAGCCAGAGTGTGAACAGCTATGTATCCATTCTCAATCCTCTCCATCAAAGTACAGTCTTTTCAACAAAGCATCTGATTCACGAGACAACCATACAGGAGTTAAATTTGCAAAGGAGTGTGCCATATGTGGCCTGTTGGATTAATCAGGTATTTGGAGAAGGAAAGGTAGTGGGTGTTCGATTCAAATCTGTCCAGTGAAAACACGTCACAGCTCACATCGTTTCTCGTGCTGGGATAAACTTGGATGAGAAAAGCCTATTTGTCCTCTTTGATGACTTGCTTTACTCTGTGTCCAGTTTCATCTTGTTAATTACATACAGAACACAGATTCTGCAAAGGCAGAACTTTTGCACTCAGTCAGGACCCACCAAGGCAGGCACCCTTTCGTCACAGGAAAGTCTCCAGAGTAACTTCATAGGCCTGGGGTTGTGACTGGCATCTTCTGACTTAGAGGAGAATGGAGATTAGTGAGTACCAGGAGAAAGGATAATATTTTTGCTTTTCAGCATCTTCTTTAAGCTCTACCCCTGACACTAGGAGAATGACAGTAAAGCACACGTCAGCTCCATTAACTCTAGTTTGAGACCTGAAAGCCTTTTCCCAAGGTTGTTTTGTAACTCTGAAATTAAATTTTAAATGTTATATTATTATCATATATATATGACTGTAGAATGACAATCTCTCCCTTATGCTTTCAGATTTCTTGTTCTACCACAGCACCCTGAGCACCGCAGTCAGGTCATCAGGGCTCTGACGCGTTTTCAGCCAAGCTTGAGATGCATCATCCCAGTCTGAAGGGTACATGGCACTTTCAGCACTGGAAATGCACAGTGTCAGGTGGAAATCAGCAAAGTAACATTTACTCAGTCCTTTGTGAAATGCTCCTGTTTCCTCTTGCTTGTAGAACTTTATTATTTCTATAAAACACACAGCTCTCTGTTATAATTAGATGCCTTTATATGACCCCAGGGTCACACACTTCTGGAACATGATTCCAGCTGTACTGACAGCGATGTCTGCTGTCATGTTGGCAGCAAAATCCTCCATTGGTGACACACCCACAGCTCAGAGCGAGCAAAACCAACAGGTTTCATTACCACAGGCAGCAAAGACACTTTCTTCTGTATTCAATGAAATTCCATAAAGGTGAAGGGCAAGGTTAAAGTGAAAACTGAGTTAAAACAAGAATTCAAGGGAGAAAGGAAGCTGGTGCCAAGAATGCTTTAATAACCTTTATCTGCTCCAGTGTTTGTACCAAAGTAACCTCTCAACTTCTTAAGCAAAATACTGTATTTGTTGTCTATCATTCAATCACTGAGGGGAGGCATTTAGTCCCCCATTTTATATGTGCTGTGTTACTGTAATAGGATTTGTGTACCACTGACAAATCAGTGTGGGAATAGTATCCCATCCAGAAAAGCTTTGAACTTTTCCTTCAGAACAAAAAGAACAACTGAAGTAACAAATCTGGTTTCTATAGATTTCTGCTACATGATTTATGCAAACTTTGACTTTTTTATAGTTGCAAAATTTAAAAGAGTAGCATTCCAACTATGTTCTCTGATGTCAAAGCTGTTCCCTCAGCCAGATGCTGAAGATAGTGTCCTCTATTTAGCTGCCTGTTTCCTCTTAACTCTGAATTGCCCATTCTTCCATCAACTTTGTTAGAAATCTGCTAATAAATTTACAAGTCACACAGGAAGTGAGCCTACAGGCACAAAAAATTACTCCTCCATTCTGGCTGTCACAGTCCCATTTCCTTTGGGAACCAGCTGATTAACCCAAAACAGAACTCCTTGAGCTGCCAGGAGGTGCTTTGTAGCCGAGGGCTAGACTTTGTCACAGAGCTTGGCAAATTGGTGCTCTCGTTACCAGTCAGGGACAGAGTCAGGTCAATCTTTTTTTGTTTGTCTGAAGTCTGGGTTGCAAGATGTGTGGTGCTGTACAGAAAACACCTCTGTGTTTGTTGAAATAGGTCCCTATCCTGTAACACAGACTCACTAAAAAACAGGGCTCCAAGAGAAGTTTGGAGTCTGACAGGCCATCCTTCCCACCTGATGGTGGGCTGATACATGATTATATCCTGGTTTGTAGCCATTTGCCTATCTTAGTCTCAAGTAAAAACTTCATTATCTCTCCAGGTAAGATATTTTCAGAACTTTCTTACTGCTACCACAAGATTGTGCTAAGAATTAAGAGACTTTTGAAAGTTGTAAGCTCTACTATCAGTTATATCCAAGTGACAGTCTGTTGGTCCCAGCATCACAGAGGAAGATGTAAAGTATTAATTTATTAACTGTGTTTAATCTACTAAGATACACCATTCTAGCAGAGCAAGTATAGATTTCTTCCTTATAATGAGGCCTGTGAAGTGTCATCCAGTTCCTGTTCTGTACTCCTGATTCTGTGCCTCTGAAAGGGAACAGACTCTGAACCCAAGCTTTTCTGCCAGTGGAGGAGATTATTCTTTTTTCTCTCATTTGTCCCACTCATCCCTTTTTTCTTTTTCTTGGCCACAGCAACATGTTCATGACTAGAGCTCTGTTGCTTTAACAAAACAAATGGGCTAATGATTGAGGTATAACTGCACACTGCTTTAAGGATGCCTTCATGTGAGCACAGTCACATGTGAAAATGGCACATGAAAGATCTCGCTGGTTTCTCTCATAGGTTAGGTTGTTCTGCTTGCTCAGCAAAAAACGTCTCAGCTGTGACCTCACACAGGAAAGCTGAAAGAGTAACAAGATGTGTTATAAACATTCACTACAAATTCCACACAAATGTCTAAGCTTCTGGGTTGATCCCCATACTTGACATGCGAGTTCATAGTGGTGCAGCTCTCTGAATTTCCAGACCTGTTTCTTACAAAAATAACCTGATTCACAAGGGCAGAAACACATGAGAAATTTCCTTACTAGCCCTGAGAGCAATATCCATCCTGCTGGTGGAGGGATATTGTTTTCATTGGTCAGTAATAACCTCTCCCAGAGTTTGTAATCTTCTCTAAAGTTCAGATCAGGCTACTCTGGAGGGCCAAGAAGTTGTTTCCTGCCTGCTGCTGCGCAGTAACTCTCTGTTCTGTAGGAACTCCTGCAGTTGCCTGTCTGTGTAATTCTCTGGGAATCCGTCTGGATGTTATTCAGTAATCTTTTCCACATCTCTATTTGTAGGGGTCTCTCAGGGTTTGTGCATTCAAGGTATACAGATGCTGCTCTTGTGATCTGCTGTGTCTGCATCACTCTGCTGATCACCCCATATGCAGATATGGAGCCTCCTTTGTTAAGAGCTACTTGTTAAGAAACAGTTGCTAATATTTTCTATCTTGCATTATCAATCATAGCAACAGCTATGTTACTTATTTATGGCTTAAATATTACTCAGAAATGCCATTTTGTTAACACTGGACAGATGCGTCTGGAAAACTCTAACATCCCTACCTGTCTGTAGTGTAGAACTTAAGAGTTCTGGAGAAAAACGGTAGAACAGGATCTGAAAGGCAAAATACCTTGGTACTGTTACAAAAATTGCAAAAGACTTACCATGGATAGATCATTTTGCTTCTTGGGTTCTCTGTTTTGCTTTGCCCTTGTGTCAGTTTAGAACATAATTTCTGAGGAATGAGGTCCTGTATTATATATGTTATCTGAATTACGCCTCTGCTATAATGCAATTAATTAATACTTTTTAGTGGCTGCAAATAAGCCACAGTCCATAAGAGTTTAGCATCATTCCTTCAGTGATAAATCTCTAGTAGTCACAGAAAAGCAATGTTAACTTCAGTTAAAAGATTTGCCAGAAGTATCTTTGCCTGCTCATCAGTCCATCCTTCTTGCCCATGGAGCTACAAATAACACAAAGCATTCTTCCTCCACTGTATCCTTCAGGGTGGGTAACACATATCTTACAGTTTTGGCACTTGTTGTAACTGGAGGCCAGCTTGCTATAAGCTATTAAAAAGAGAGGGTTCTAGTACAGGTCTGTCCTACCTTGGCACCTGAGAAAATGGGACTAGTGAATTCAGTGGCTTCTGGGCCAAATTTAGGACTGCTAGAAATGGGTGCAGTTCTGTTAAGACAAGTGAAGTCATAGTTACTGGTTACCATTTTTAATTTAACAGTCAGAGTTCATTATTAGAGTGCAGTAAGGAGAAGTCTGGAAATTAAACAGGCTTTGTTATTAACAGGTTAATGGCTTTTTAACCTAAAATTGCCGTGTCATAAATTCATATGTTACCTCCAGCTTACTGTGTTTTGATGCAGGTATGCTTCAGAGCAAGAGTTTTGTCCTCTGCAATGATCCAGCTATGACAGCACTGAAAAATGAGATGACAGTGGTGTCTGATGTATGAACACTATGCTAGAGAGCAAGTGTGTAGAAAGCTGATACAAAGTGTGAAAATGTAAATCAGGTGCCTGCCAAGCCAGGACATGTGTGAAACAAATGTTATCTCAGTGGTGCTGACAGGTGTTAGCAGCAGCCAGCACGGGGGATTTCTGCTAGTGCTTTGAACTTACATCTTTCTGTTAAGTGAATCCCAGGTCTCATTTTTCTATGTGGAGAGCTTCTTTTTTTATTGTTTTGATATAACAACAGATAGGTAATAGGGTGGTGTGATTGGTTCTGGACTAGTCCCGGCCCCGCAGCCCATGGAAAGGGGTGAGGGGTCCTGATTTCCTTCCTGGCGCTGGCTCCCTGTGTAAACCTTGAGAGTTCACCATGCCTGCAGGAAGGGATAAAGGGGTGGAGGTGACTGAATGCTGAAATTAAGCAAGAGTTGTGTTAGATCTCCAGTTCTTGTGTTGTGTTGGGATGCACAGCTTCTCTATCAAGGATCCATGTGGTGAGGCAGATGGGAATTTTGGGTAAGGGGTTGGAAAAGAAAAGGCATGGATACATTTAAAACTTCAGCACAGTACATCCATGTGGAGCAATGCAGAAGGAGCCCCTGAGGGTAGACTAGAAGCAGGATAGAAGGATGAGCTGGTAACCTGCTTGTTCACATGGAGGTGAAGCACCAGGTTTCTGGTTTTAGTGACAAGCAAAAATACGTCCCCAAAGAACACTTCTATGTACAAAAATGAGACTTAATACTTTCTCTGATGCTGCTGTGTCATCTGACTCAGTATGCAGTAACTGAATTGTTTGTGAAAGACACAAGGCAATTTGACATTGTCTATATGCATGACCAAGTGAAATTTGAAGTAAAGAGACATATACTGGTACCAGAGAGTCTTGAGCCCTCCCTGTCTTTACCTTGGGGGAAAAATAACCACCTGTGTACGTTTAAAATGAGAAATGGAAGCTGTTCACATATCCTGCAGTCAGCTGGGGATGAAATGCTCTCTTCCAATGCTGAGATGGAGCATCTGTGTTGTCCATGTTTTTTCTACCAGCTGGTTCTTGACAAAGGATTTCTGACATCAAGGTGCAGAGATACGTGAAAACCCACAAGGATCGTCATTGCCTGAGCATCTGCCCAGAGCTTCCTGAGCCTGTCCAGAGTTGGTACAGTGCACACAGAGCAGGATGTGCCTGGCCTGAACCTGGAGATGGGCTCTTTGGGCACCTAGCTAGGAAAAAAAATTGAGTAGGAAAAGAGGAGGAGGAGAGGATCTCTGACATGATGCAGTAGAGGCTGAGCAGGTTCTAGGGATGTTATATCTGCAATTAGTTCTGCGTTACCTTTATTTCTGTGCCTCTCACATTCACATCAGCAACTTGGTAGCCAGTGGGAGTAGACTGTGGGTGTGATGGGAGCATTGTGGGTGATAGCAGATATTTGTGGTGCAAATAATGGAACGGCTGCTTGAAACCTCTGCATTTACAGTAGAAGCCAAAGTGAAAGTCTGTCCCAACTAGCTGAGCAGATAAGGAGCTGATTAGCACCAGCCCCTGACAAGTACCTTCACAGGAGCCACAGGAGACTGGATTGGATAATCTCAACACAGAGGTAACAAATCCTGCTCTTGCACTTCATTCCATTGTATTGGCAACAGTATTTTGTGACCAATTTAATTGCATCTAATCAAAATGAAGGTGTGCCTCACCTTTGCTGCAAGATCCGTAGTCTTCCTGTGTATGAGGCAGCTGTATGTTCCACGTACAAAGGCTTGACAAAAAAGAGTGAGTTGTGGTTTGTAGTTTTCTGAACATTGGACCAGAGCTTTTCAGTAATCATGTCTTAAGTATTGCAACAAAGGACTTGGAAGTCGTTCTTTTGTCTGTTCTAGTCAAAGGTGACAATGGGAAGTGTTTGAAAAATACTTCCCTAGAGCATTTTTTAAATTTAAATTTTCTTGCATTTGGCAAGGATTGAGCTTAATTATTAATTGCCGAAGGCTGCAACCTTGTCATGTTCCCCTAAATTGCCAAAAAAAAATCCATTAAAATGCCATAAAATCAGAGATGATTGACTTCTTTTGATATCCTCATAAGTCACCTTAAATGTCTGTAACATTACCTAGTGAGAGAGTTGACAGCATAAAGGAAGCCCTTATGAGTTCTAATAAAGACCTGCACCAGTTTTTGCTATGTGAGAATCAAACCCTTTTTATGGGAATCTGTTATAAATTTTTCTAGCTGTACCATAAGGCCTGGGTCCTGTGAACCTGTACACAGGCATAATTTTACTTGCTTGTTGGTGCCCTTGCTCCGAGATTGTCTGTCCCCTTATTTAAACAGAATAAGATACAGAAAGTATTGCTGAATAAAGAGCTGTAAAAATCTGCATTGTAGGGGGTATCCAAGCTCTGTTTCCTGTAGAATTAGAGGACCCATGCAAGTCATCTACAAAAATGTCCAAGGTCATCATTAAGTCTGCTGTGTGATCTGATGGATCAACACACAGAGCTGTGTATTCCATGCTGTTAAATATTCTCAGTCTACCACAGCTTTTTCCCATGGGCACCAAACATTATTGTCTCAAGAGGCTGTATACGCTGGGAGCAATTCTAAAAAGTTACTCTTAGTGTTCAAATAGAGTTGATTATGTTGTAGCATGAACCAGATTTTTCTTCCAGCTCCAGATCTAAAAACCTTAGGCCCAGATCCAGTCTCTCCAGTGCTTTTGCTGGCAGCTGGGATAGGCCTTCAGTGCTCTTGTATTGGCCCAGTACCTGGTAAATCCTTGGCTCCTCCATTTTCTGGCATCTTCTGCAATAGATTAGATGATACAAAAAAATGCCTTGGCTTCTAGTTGCAACTTCACATATGGTAAAATGAGCTCAGCACTTAGTTATGGGGCTTTTTCCTCGATCCTCCCTCCTGGTGACAATTCCAAGAACTTACTTGGAAAATAGAAGTGGAAAATAGGAAAAATTGAAGCAAGTACTGGAGATCTGAAAGTATGGAGCTCTTGATACAAGCATGGTATGTTAAACAGAAAAACATCTTCAAATCATCTCTGAGAACTCACAGAAGAAAATATGATGCATGGGTCTTGTGCAAAAGATGAAGAATCTGGAATGTTAATGCTCTGAGCTAATTTGGAGGCATCTGTACTGGCCTGATACAGAGGCAGTAACATGAATGAGAAGGATTAAAACCTATCAGTTAGCCAACATTGGTTGGAAACCTAGAAATTGAGTGAAGCACTAATGGAGCCAATAGGACAGGAAACATCTGTTATACTGGCACAGTCAGCATTATAACTGAAAAGGGCCTTACCTTGCAGTCTTTGCTAGGGCGGGCTAAAGGATTTTAGGTCGAACTGCACGTAGTTAACATTTTAGGGAGCATATTCCAAGTTCCTGCATCAAGGACAACCATGTGTTATTTTGTTGTCAACTTGGATGAACTAGAACTTACTTATTTGATCCTGACCACTCGGTGGGATTTTTTAAGCTATCCTCTTGACAGACCGCTGTTAAATGTTTTCCTCACTTGTGCACATTTGCAGTTCAGCCGCTGAAATAAAAAAAATAACTTCATCTGTAGTCATGACCATTACGTCAAAACATGTATATCTTCTTAACTGCAGTACTTTTGAAGTTACTAAGTGTGGGTCTTATGAAGTGACAGAAAAAGCAAAGTTGCCACTAAAAGCCAGGCCCTGGATTTATAAAGATACATCAAAGTACAGTAACCACAAGGTGCCAAAGCCCATCATCAGTTCTACTCCTTAGGGTGGTAATAGAAACAGGACCGTGTGCAGGTGGGATCACCAGATTACTTTACATAGGCTTAGCCAGTGATTATCTCAGCTCTATATGTAATTACCACTCAACTCACAGCATCTGTCAGGACATGCATGTTTTTGACAAACCTTGTAACAGACACATATCTGCCTTTGAGCTCGCTCTTAATTTCCTTTTCTTGCATAACCACTGGTGACGCTTTATACTGCAAGATTATATTGCTGAAGCTGAATGTAATAAAATTAGCATCAAGATAAAATTTTGAAGAATAAAAGAACTTTTAAGAAGGGAAACATGAAAGAGCTAATAAATACTCCCTAACAAACATCTCTGCTATGAAGCTTTGTTCACATGTTTAATTTAACGGGCAAATGATTAACCAGCAGTGTGTATCAAGAGCCTCTTTTAGTCTGGCTTGCTCCTACTGTTTTTCTAGTAACTGAGGAGAGTTCTAGCCCTTTTGCAAGGCTGGTAGAAGAACAGACCCAAGAGATTTCAGAGATACAAGCAAGTTCCTAGCAGCTGTAAATAAAAAATGTATAATAACATCTTCACATTAGGTTGTATTTATAGTTCCATATATATCCTGCTGTGGTCTCTGTGGGAGATGTGCTCCTGCTGTGCATCTCCCCAGGGACACAAGGCTCTTCCAAGGTCACACACTGCTTTCAGTCCTGCTCTGCAGTGTGTTTTCCTCACTGATGTGCAGCATCAGCGCTCTGTCCACAGCAGGCTCCAAATATTCCCGAGGGAGAGGCTTTGCTCCTGTGCTGTGCCATATGGAGCTGAATGCTTTAACGCAGCCTGGCAGTCAGAGTGCTTCAGGCTTGTCTCTGAGGCCATTAGGATTGATGCCTCACTCTTGAACTTGATGATCAAACAGCTTTTATTACCAGCTGAGCTATTCTTTTGAAGAGGAGAGTCCTTGGCTCCTGATGAGACTTGAGACAGGGGACTGTTGATTGTGGATACACACAAACACCCTCTGTCAGGAGAAAAGGAGCTGGATAGGTGTCTAGCTGTGGCAGGGCCACTCCCACAGGGGTCTGTGAAGCCGGTGGCTTTCCCACTATAGCTGCATTGGTTGTTGTGGATGCAGGAACAGGAGAGCTGTGTGTTGTCACTGAAGCATGTCCACCAGAAGTCCTAGGAATGTGTGCCCCATATGACAGGAGCTGAGAGGGGAGGGACAACCTTCTCAAATCTTCTCTATTAAGTCAGCCCCTGATAGAGGACTCCAGTTAGACACGGTGGCTGCAGTGGATTTATACTTGAATATAAATTAACCTTTAACTTTTACAAAAAAAAAAAATGGGTGAAGGAAGCAAAAGCTTTTTGATCCATAAACTGAGTTATTTTGAAATCAATACCTGTGTTTTCCTGGAACTCCTTGGCCATGATGTCTGGGGATTTGTTCAAATGGAATCACATAAAGCCTTAATATTTGCTTTTTCTGGAGTGGTATTATATAGATACATCCTGGGACCATGACATCTTTCTTACTGATGTGAAAATTAAATCAGACTGATGCTTTTTGCTCGGACACTTTTCTCTGTGCATTCCCTCTTCCTAGTATAACTTTGGCATAGGCAGTGGGATTTTTACTAATTTTTATGAGAAGGCTGGGCAGAAATCTAGTGATCTGTGAGACCTTAGCACATCTGTTGCATTCTTAAAGTACAGGAATTGCTCTTGAACCTTATGATCATTGCAGCTGCTTGAGATTCCTTAATACTAAATTTGTGCCCCAGTTCTGCAGCAACACAATTAACTCTGTTGTCTCTGTTACCTAGCAGATGATGTTTATTTTAAACAGGTGACATTAACATCTAAGAATTATTAAAGTTTTAATAATTGTTGTTGATTCAGATGGAAAGCAAAATGCTGCCCTTGTAAATTGTTCTTTGAAATTAATTATATAACAGCTAATTGCAAGGACTTAATAGATTAGATAAAAGAAGTGCTGGTACTGGTAGCACTAGCGTTGAATGATTTTTATAATGGCCAGAGTGATTCAGTTTTAAGTGCTATTAATGTTCTTACTGTGAGAACTATCAGTATGTTTGATGTATCTGACACCCTACTGAAATCAGTAGGGCACTTTTAGTATATAGGATACGTTTTATGGGTCACCCAATAAGTTTCCTGCAAGGACTTGATGACAGGAGAAGATTTTTGTTGCATGAGCTTACACAAGGTATCTGAATTTTTGCAGTGTACTGTGGTGCAATTCTGTGAAATGAACCACTAGTGAAATGAGTTCTGAGAATCTGTGTCATTAAACTGCTAAGAGCTATAAACCCACTATGTTAAAGTACAATGTGTACTTACTGTAAAGGAGGAGCTATAAAGTTTCTGGAATAGAATTAAGCTATAAATTACCAGCAGTTTTTAAAACTCTTACACAAAGTGGTTCAGTTTTTCAAAATTTTCATTGTTTGGTGTTGACAGTGGTTTCCTTTAAAAAATTATGGGTCTGTCCTCTCTTGATACATCCACAGCCTCTTTATTCACATTTATCCAATGGAAGGTAAAACTGTTAAGCAAGAGACGCATCTGAGATTGTTCTTCTTGCTTCTAATGTACCATAAGTTTTGGTACAACTAAACAATAAAGTTTTAGTTCCTAATGTGATACATCACGAAGTATTTAAAGCTTTATCATTAATTGCTTTGTATCTGGATTGTGACAGAGCTTCCATCGTGCATGACCCTGATATGGAAGGGTTTGGGGGCAACGAGGTAGAACTTTCCCAGCCTCTGACTGTGGGTCTGTAGGGGAAGGCTGTGGAGTTTACTGGAACCATCAGTACTTGGCTGCTTAGCAAGTAGGGGAGAGGAGGATTCTGTACTCTAATACCCTGATATAAACTCATACAAAGCCTATTCAGGCTCTTGCACAGGCTGAAGAAACTGAATCATCAGTACCCATACAGTATTTTATTCTTTTAGAAACTGGATTTTGCTACCTTTACCTGCCACCTAACAGAGCAATACATTCCAGCTCTCCACTAAGTCAGCTCATGGGCTAGGACACAATCGAAGATGTCTATGTTATTCTGAATCTGTCCACTCTGTGCTTAACAGAGGTTTTAGATAAAAGATGACACAGGTAATGTAGCTGCCTTGTTTTTCTGGAGTCACAGAACTGGAATAACAGGATAGTTTTGTCATATATTCACTGAGCCGCTCATTTGCATGTGGAATTCATTTGCATGCTATTGACATTTGGGGGGAAAGCGCTGGGAAGGTTCTGGGAGGATCTGCACTTGATGCAGAACAGATCTCTGGCTGCAGTTGGATGGGAACAAAATTATCCTGGCCTGTGGGAAAAATTGACAGACTTGGCTTCACAAAAATGTCTCAGTCGTGCATTTTTTGTTTGGAAAGATGCAGCAGTGCCTTGTAAGTAAGGCATAGATGTTAAGGATTCATAGGACGGGGAATTTCATTTCAAATCACCTTCTGCATAGCTTCCTTTCATCTTTGGAAAGTTCTTGTAGATTCACTCTTTCCGTCTTCAAAATATTTTTCTGATTTATTGAAAGCCTCTATAGAGTCCAAAGTTCTGTTCCTTACTGTGCTGACCAGGTTTGTGATCTTGTATGAAAGAGACTTTTTCAGAGATAGCCTCTGAATGCTTTCTGGGGTTCTGAAATACACCAGCTACATACTTGTCAGCAAAATGTTCCTTTGGTTTAATAAGTACAGGAGCCAGGAAAACTTGTCCTGTGTTTACCAGGACCAAACAGTCTGGTGGAATGAGTATTTAAGGTAGTGAACCGTGGCTGGAATGACGCAAATGTGTGTGGACACACTCAAAGCTACTCTTTTGCTTGGGGCGAATGTTAATGACACTTCCATGTCTCATGATAAATTCATTCAGACATTAAGTCACTGGAAAAATTACTCTCTGAAAAATATGCATGTGTTCCTGCTGACTCAAAACCTTGTAAAAGCAGCATGCTTGGGAAAAAAAAAAGTTTTAGTTATTTTGTGATCTTAAGAATCAAAACTTGGCTGAGAATGTCCCGGATTCAGACTAACATGGTCATTTCAGCTTGTCCAGGACATCTAACTTCCCTGTGGCTCAATTAAAGACTGGGAGCTGGGATGTCTGTGATTGAAGGAGGAGGCCCCTGTTGCATATAACTAAAGAGAATTTGGAGTAATTGGTGTACACTTGCACTGGAGAGAGGATTTTTGTGTTCAATTATTCTGTTTGGTAATTCATTCTTTTTTAAAAATATTTTTCGAAGATGATAGCATGGTTGTGATCTAATTTATTTACTTATTTCTGTAATTACTTTAATTTCTAGACTGGTACTGAAATGTTAGTTTTAATTAGTGAAAGACTACTGTCTGAGCAAACAGACCAGCACCTTTTGGGACGTTACCTGAGGTGAATGTATTAGAGCATTTTCTACACAGTCAAGCAGTAAAAGTAATTGTTCAGCTTGTGCAGGGGTGATGTGAGCATTCTTGGCAGGAATAGCTAGTTCTGGACTTGATGAGCCTTCCTGTGTGATTTTGGTCTCCTTTTACTTGATCATTTTGTGTCTCGAGTGCATCTGTTCAAAAAGCCGGTCATTTACCTAGATTTGTTGGTTTGGTTGTTCTGTAAGGATCATCTATTCTTCCAGGCAGAGCTGTCTTCTTCCTACTTGTTATGTGTGTAGCACCTGGTACAGACTGTCCTCAGAAGTGCTATTGCAATACAGAGCTCACTCCTATTAATAGTTATGAAGCATTGCCATTCATTTGAGAAGGAACTGGGCCTTGGTCAAACCAGGGAAAAGGCTTCACTGGGTGATTGGAGGGTACACCAGCCTCGTGCTCATGTCTCCCTCAAAGGAACATTAAATGTCTGCAACATGAAGCAGATCTGGATGTTGTGTATGCCTCCCCGGTGTTTTGTCATGTGAGAAAGTTTCAGGATGAGCTGTAAATTCTGTATTTAATTCAGGCACCTGGAATGTTTGATATATGTTGCATGTAGTAGCTCTGCAATGAGGGTTTAAGGGAGCTCAGTTTAGGGTGGAATGGAAGAAATATATCTATGGAAAAAATTCCTCTCCACTTCTACAAAGATATTGTCTAGAAGACCAGTGACTGTCATCTCCTGTACAGGGAATACTTGCATATATGCTTATGTATGAGCATCGACCCCCGCACTGATGCCTTGGGTTTTACCTTTCATATTTTTCAAATCCTGTAGTGCTTAGTGTGTAACTCTGAAGTGTCTTGTAGTCTGCTAACTTCTGTTTTCTTATGCCAGTTAGACACAACAAAGCCTCTCTAGGTTTGCTCTCCAAGGACACCCAGACTGCCCTAGGCCCAAAATGTGTAAACCAGCATCTTTAGAAGGGGGGTAAACCTGGAGAAATTACATCATTAATTGGGGTTGTAATTGGAAAATTAATCCTGATATGCAAATAGACCAAATTTATAAGAGTGTGAAGAACTCGGGACCTGTCGTCCATCTTGGATGTAGCCTCTGGACTCCCCAGGGTGTACCTTTGAAGGCCCTTCAGATAAATACCTACCTTTATTCCCTTATTCCTGTCTAGTCTCTGTTTTTAGGTGGCCTCTTCAGGTATCACCACTAAGATGCTCTCTGCTAAGAAATGCATAGCAATATGCATAAGCCAGGAACTGATAAATCAGTCACAAAATAAAGGCTTGCCATTTTCTCCTTGCAACTTTTCTTTAAAAACATGTATACATGTTCTTTATGTGCAGGAATGCGTACGCTTGTGCTATTTTTTAGTGTGTGGACAATGCACACAAGTCTACAAATCAATTCAAAACTAAGTGCTTAGGTAATCTCAAGCTTGAAGATTAATTTGCAGCAGGAGTTGCTGCTAGGTGAACACTGAAAGGAACATCAGTTTCCAGTTTCTCCTTCAGTGCCTACTGAACTGGATCCCTCAACATGGATCCCTCAAGCCTGACATTACATAAAATTGTTATTAGTATGTGGATTCCAAATTCTGTGTCTTTCAGGTTCTAAACTTTTAGATTTAACCATATACAGACACACCTTGGAAAGATCTGACAGGCACTGATTTACATCAGCTAAGGATCTGGTCCAGGGGCTGTGTCATCACCCCAACAGGTACAAGTCCCACTGTGAAGGGTTTTCATCAGTTCCTGTCCTGTGGGGAATAGCTTCAGTTTGCACTGTGCCCTGTAACTGAACTGGAGTTCACAGCTAACCCAGAGTCACTTCTGGAAAAGTGTTTCACAAGGGACTTTATTTACGTTTGAAAGATATCCAGGCACTTAGAAATGGTGGGTAAATCCCTCATTGCTGTAGAAAATCTCATTTAGTGCTTACTGCCAGTTAACTTCCATGGGGATTGAGTTTGTGTTTTTGGAAAATCCCATGAGTATTTATATGAATCTTTATCTACTCAAAATTCTGACTGTTGACAGTTTTGAAAGTATTGCCTGATGACTGGCAAAGTGGAGAGTTGCTGTGTGTTCCTGTCTTAGGAATTTAGTGATTGCTAACATGGTCCCGTCCAAAAGGTGAAACTTTTCTTTAGCCCGAAGATTACCTTCTGGCAAATGCCAATTAAATGATTTATTTAATTTACATTTGTGATATTTCTTCTGCCGTGTTCTAAGGTGTGGAGCTGCATGGGTCAGAAAGGATTTCTGTGCTGGAAATTAAAAGCATTCGACAGAAAACAGTGTTTACATATGCAGCTCCTATTGCATTGAAAAATTTTCACAAAAGCAAAGTCTGACCTTTAGAGTTGCCAGCACTGTATTTAATGTGCTGGTAATTTATTTGAAGGCTCCACTGATTTTAATTTTAGCTTTTAATATCTGACACATTCACATTACTTAAGGGATTCTGCCAAAAGCAATTCCAGTCGCAGTTGAAAAGGAAAAGATGCAGAGAGAAACGCCTCGCCCATTATTCACTGTTCAAAAAAATCTCTGTGAATGGGGATATCAGATATCTGCCTAGTCTGAGAGATTAGTGATTTTTTGGAAAGAGTATCAGCTACTTGCACATGCAAAAAGTGTCTGATTTTTAACAGCCAAGTAAATAACTAGAAATGCAGAGTGAATTTCACCTTATGAAGTGTTGGTAGTGAAGAAACTGTCAGATCGTGAAAGTCATCCAGCAAAAACTAAGTCAGATTGAGTAATATATGAAAGTTTCAGAGTCATTTGTTCTTTGAGTGCTGGCAAGAAGCAGTAGCCATGGCTGTTTGTCTTGCTGCAGTGATACTCTGCAAGAACAGGCAGCCAAGCCAGGACGAACAACTGCAGCTGACACTGGCTGCTCAGTGAAAGAGCTCAGATGGGTTTTAGCCCTCTGGATCAAGTTTACTTGCTGCAGCTCCCGACCCAGAACTGCTTTGAGACAGCAAATCTTCAGTAGGAAGCAGAAAGGTACAAACACTGCAAATAGAGGCAACAGGCCTCACACTGTGAAGCATTTCTGGCTGAAATGAGTTATTTGGCTTCAGAGTTGAGTAAGACTGTACAAATACAGAAAAATACTGCTGGAAATGGAATTTCTGCCAAATTCAAAATTAGCAAATGCGAGTGACAATAGTTAGCAGATGTCAAGTTTCTATTTATTTACTTGTTTTATGGAATGTTTATAGGTTTCATTTTCATCCTTTTTTTGTATGTTAGTCTTTCAAATTTTTCAAAGTGAAGTGCAGAGAATTTGTGTACCAGCTCTTTAAAATGGCATCATTGAGGCACCTGGGTGAGATTGTATAGGATGAGGAAATTTCTCTGTATGTTTTTTGTTGCTGTAGGTCTTGTTTGTTTACAGGTGAAACGTTATTAAACAACTCAGCAGACAGGCAGCATAAACATCTACCCTCCCTGGACTTTTGTTGGCCATTTTCACCCACGTAGCTTCTCTGCAGAGCCTGCTGATAAAATTAACATCCCTCCAAACGCTAAGTAGCTGTCAGACAAGAAGTCTGGGCCCTAGCAAGGCAATGGCAAGACCGTTTCTCTTCCCTGGAAGAGAAGAGCAAGGACTTGCCACAGCTTACCATGCACTGAGCTGCAGCAGTTCTGGAGCAATCCCAGGAATTGGCCTCTGCACCCCACAGCTGTGGGTGTCACCTGTGACTCTCCACATTTGCAAGGAAAGCATGAAGGGAAAAGAAAGAGGTGTATAATTTTGCTTCCAAGGTAGTCCTTTCACTCCTGGCTGACATTGTTCTTGGTGCAACAGACACTGCAAAAACCCATGTTAGCAGCTGCTTTCCCAATCAAAGCATTTTCCTTGGATGAGAATGACAACTGGCTGAAAACTGTCTCCAACCATCTGACTTTCCACGGTGGGGTTGGGGGGTGTTACTTTTATCACCAATAAAATATGAGAACCTTTGGATGTGGCATTACCTGTCTGACTTACACATCCTGGTAAAATTTCCAGCAGCTTTTTTTATTACTGACAGCTTAATTTAAATCTCCTAATTTTTCCTGTGCAGGAAAATGAGTAATGCAAGCTGAAGGGTGGATTTTTCAACTGTCTCGTTCACCAGAAGGGCATATATTTTGCATGCTGAGGAGGCTGGAGATGGGATGGGATGGGACATAAGTTTACTTCTCTGTAGTTTGAAAGAGAATTTGAAAAATTATTCTCAATTTATTTCCAACTTCCTTGTGTAGGCAGCTAGACCATTGGCAAGGACTTAGTGTCCTTCACTTCAGGAATGACATCTTGGGAATCTTACATGTTGACTCTCTGGTTTCATTCCATTTTAGAAATATATGGAAGAGAGGAAAAAAATTTCAACAGCCTACTTCAAGAAAAACAGGAAGGTGGGCTGGAGAGGACAGAATTCTGAGAGGGCAGAAACCTAGGTCCTATTCCCATATCTATCATTTGATGCCTAACTGAAGGCAAAACACTTTAGGTCTCTCTTATATTTTCATCTCATGCTTTTATCTGCCTGCCTATTTCCCTTGAAAGTGTTGCACCTGACTCAATAAAAATTAGAGGTCTGTGTGGGGCTGCCATTATTGGCAGTCGTGATGACAGCGTCTCTGCAGTGTTTCAGCTGTGTCACATCTTCCAGTCCTTACCTGTTCCTATTTGGCAGCAGCAGCAGCTTGGTTTATTTACAGGTATTGTCTGATCAAAAATGTACATTTCAGTGATCTGGAAAGTTCTACAACAGCGAATACTTCAGCCAGCATCTGGGATTCAGGTAACTCTGTTGAGCCTTCCCATGCTAGTTAAACTGTCCTCAGGCTTAATGTGTCCATCACACTCTTTTTGACATCTTGGTTCTCTCCTGGATACAAGGTGTTCCGAAGATCTCCTAGGTACAGAGGTGTTACTGAATGTATGTGTGTTTGATATTGCTGTGGAGTATACAAAGAGCAAGGGTTATGCTAGAAGCTACAGAATCTTCCTGAAGCCTCTTCATAACCACAAAAAAAAAAACCAACCCAAAAAGGCACATTATAATGCTCCTTTTCTTTGGTGGGCATTGAGACAAAATGGTGGAATTAACATTTGATTAATATCTTCTTTCATCTTGATGGGTGAAATTGTAACTCCAGGCAAGAGAGCAGTCTGTTAAAGATTTAATTGAGAAAAGCATTCTCCTTCTCAAAAAGGAAATTTGGAATTGAGGCTGCAAGCTACTGCCTGCAGCTGTTGCTTATTCAGAGCTCTAATATGTTGCAGAGATGGAAGATAGTGAAAAATTTTTCAGAGTACAGGTACTCAAAAGCCTATCTTCGTTTCAGTGCTGGCATCCTTTCAGCCATAGGCAGGGGTGACATTGCTTAGCACTGTCTGCACCTGCCTGCAGAACAGCATCTTCCATCTGTGCTGTCAGACTGCTCTGCTTAGTTGGCTCTGATGTTTTCAGGGGCCCCCAGTGAGTTACATCAGAGATGGACTTTGTCCAGGGATTCAGCCTTAATTTGAATTTACCACCTCCCCACCCAGAAGCTAGGCTCTGAGGTTATTTTAGGAGTGTATATGTATGTGTAATGATTCTCATGTGTTTGCCTCAGCAGGGTCTGATGGACTGCTGTGCTCTTTTCTTTATTTCCCATCTTTGACATAATGAATTGTAGCCACAATTGCATGAAGCCATCTACGAAGTAATTTTTTCCAATGGTGACGTTTTTTCCAAAAGGTTGCAGACTACTCTGCTGCTCACTGTTTACTTAAAGAGGAAGAATGTAGCCACATATGTTCACATATATAAACCATAACTGGTCTGATATTGTACTGTGTACAATGCTTTTTTAAAAATAAGTGAAAACAGACCAGCACGCTTAGCTTCAAAAGCTGAGTGTACAAGGGAAAAGGAGGAAAAAAAGCCGAGATTTTTGTTTTAATTTTTTTACCAAGTATTGTTGAGTACTGTACAGCAAATAAATGGGTAACTTGTTTGAAGTTTCTGCCCAGTCAGGACATGACTAACTGATAAAACTGAAACCCTCTTGTAAACATTTGGAAAGACAGTAATACTGACGTGAGATCCCCTGGTACAGCATAACTGAAGCATATCTAGCACCCGTGTTTCCGAACAGGGCGGGGATGGCTTTGTAAAATCCTGCCTGGCTGGTGATTTCTGAAGAAAATAGGTCACAGACTCTTGATGGTCTTCTTGCTAAGAAGTCTGTAGTCCTCACGATAACCTCAGTACTTAGCTGAATGGGCTTTGAATCTTCCTGCCAAAGGAGGCATGGCTTTCAGATCAGAGTGAATCACACCAGTAAATGATTTCTGAGGCCCAGTTATGACACCTTTGTTCCAAAGGCTGAGGAGCACATGACATTTCCAGCTATCCTGCTCTCACTCCAGGACTGTCAAGTAATTTGGCTAGTGTCATTCCAGGGACCTGGCAGAAGTTTATTTTCCCTGTAAAAATTTGCTACAGTGATTGCTACAGCTTTTAGTTTAAATTACAGAACATGAGAGGGACTGTGCAGAAAAACATTGGGTTATGGATAAAACACTGAGCGGAGATGTGCAGGAGAATAAGCCACAAAATGTTGTAAAGGAGTAGTAAAGGAGTAACATGGGCTTAATGTGGCAAGTAACAGGGAGAAAGGTAGTTCACCATGGTGTTTGGATACATTCAGCAAAATTTGGTGTTGGTTTATCAGAGCCTGACCTGTACCCCAACTGTGGTTTATTCCATGCATTATGTAATGCTCAAGGGACATAAACCATGCAACCCCATGATCCATGAGGTTCTTGTGAAAGCTTCTGAAATGCCTTGTTGCTCTTCTGGTAATTCACAAATGGTCTGCATATGCAGACCTTGCTGCTTACATCATAGTATTGTTGTGTGAACTCTTCTTGGTTTGCTAGTAAAAGTACATTATTTCATGTTAAAGAATAAAGAAGGTTACAGGAGCAAACGGGAGATGTAGTACAGGTCAGTAATTAATTTTCTATTTCTGTTTTCTCAAGACTCATATATGTGTGTTGAGATATGCTAAGTACACAGATGTTGTGGAAGTGTATATGCAGCATATCAATGACCATAGAAGTATGCAAAAAATTATCGTCACTAGGACCATGTGCCCTGGCAATAATGTGCATTTCCTGCTAAATGTTTATCTTATTGTATCTGTGTTTACTTAGATGGCTTAATGTGTGCTTTGAAGCTATGGGGCTGCATTTGTGCTTGTTTCCCCAACCAAGGATTATGTGGTAGACAAGCAAACGAGCTCATTAATGAAATGTGCTGAAGAGAATTTAACACATTTATATCCTCTGAGTACTCCTCTTCCTCTGGATTGAAGGGTTGTGCTGTTGATAGTGAAATGATGCACAAGGATAGAGGATGGTCAGTTAAAATCCAGTTAGAGTAACTGATAAGGCTTAACAATTCTTGCTTTGAATGACAATGTAATTTAATGATAAATACAGGGGAGTCTGTTGTTGAACTGGGAACTATGCAAAGAAGATTGCTTGGTGATATGCCCTGTCTTTGCGGGGTAGGTGTAAACTTATTGAACTAAGACTATCTTTGTTTTTTCTGAAGACCTCAGAACAGGATGTGTAACTAGCATAGGATTCTTAAAAATAGCAGAGAAGAATGTGTCCTTCAGATAACCCTCAAAACTCGCTGAAGGACAATGGCTCTTCTACACACCAAGGCCCAAAATACTGAATTTCAAGAATAGTTTCTTCCATAGCTGCTGCTGATGATCTGTGCTGTTGGACTCTGTAGGATTCTTGATTGTTTTGTCCTTCTTCTGATTATGCACTGTGCTTTCCTCTGGTGTGTTTAAGTTGTCCACCCCACAGAATTCCTTCTGACTAAGTAATAAAGGTTGAGGCTCCTGAAGAAAATTCACCGAAAAGTTAGGCCCATTGAGCCTGAACCATTCTTTTTTCTGAGCCCAAGGCTTCTCTCCTCTAGTTGCTGTTCTTGGTAGAGGTGTTCTTTTGCTGTTTCTTAAGGGATTTCAAAGAGGACAAAATACTTAGTAAAAAAAATAACACACAAGCAAAACACTTTCCTGACTCTGCTGTGAGTATTATGACAGAGAATGTAACAAGAAAAATATGTGTCCATTTAGGGAAATAAAAAAGGCAGGCATTTAGCAGGAATCCATTTGAGCTTATAAGAATATAGAGGGAATTTCTGATTTGCAACAGGAGTTGTGCTGACAGAGGGAGACTGACTTATTATACCCAACTAGTTATCATGTGATTTTATTATTGTATAAAATCTCCTTCACAACTGTATGCAATATCATAGTGAAAAATTAATCCTTTAGTTCCCCTACGTTATGTGCTTAATGACATTAAAAAATGCAAAAGATTCTGTGTGAAATGGAGAACAACTTAAAGCAGAAAACCAAACAAGGCTTATGGTGTTAGCCAAAGTCCACCAAATTCAATTGCATTATTTGTATCAAGCCTAAAATAACTTAATGAAATTTATACATTATCAGCGTGTTCATTTTCTGATTATCAACATGTTCATTTTCTTACTGACTTTCTAACGGAGTAGTAGACTTTTCCAACAAAACTGAAAACTGACTTCATCATTTTACAAGGACGAAGTAAGAACCTCAGATTGCACATTGATTTCTGAATATACAGTGCTGCATAAACATTTGAAATCACTGAACGCCATTCACATGCTTCGAAACTAAAGCAATTTTAAAGATAATTGATCTGCTGTCAAATGGAAAGTAATTTCCAGAAATGCTTTTAGTGAAAAATAATAAATAGTGGATGAAGAATACTTCAGAAGTGTAACATTCTTATTCCACATTGTAAGCTATAGCTGGAAAAGGCTGTTAAAACAAATCTGATTTCTGTAAATGTAAACCAACCACCTCATGACACATTTTTCAGCTGCAGTCTGTAATCAAATCATAGGCCCAGTGGAAAGACTGATTTAGTGGTAATGTAACCCAGGTTATACCTTATGTGTGTGCAGTCAGTAGATTCACAGTGGTCTGTGCTGTGTGATATGATGTGGATTACCCTGAGTTTAGCACCTCTGAGGAATCCAGCTTGAAATAAAGCATGAGCACTGTTTGATGCTCTTCTGGATGTGTGTGTCTGTGACCTTTGCAACTGTTTTGCTGGAGGACAGTCAGTTATTCAGCTGCTGTAAATCTACCACATTCCAAAACCATCAGTGCATCTGCATTCTTTTGCACAAGCTGATACTCCCTCTCAGAAGATGCTGCATTATCTTACCGTGATGCTAACAGCAAAAGCATGTACATCAATTTGTTAAATTATTAAGGGGAGTAGACTCATGAAAATCCTGTTGGATCACATCCTGTAAAATTAACTTCAGCTTAACTGGAAAAAATAGATTATTGTTTTCTAGAATGGATGCTTAGCAATAGATTATGGTATTTATATTTGGGCAGTTCTGAAAAGAAAAGTGCTGAGAATTGAATTCTCCTACTTATATGTGCTGAAAAGGCACTAAAAGCTATGACTCTGTTTTCTGTTCCAAAATCTCATTACACAGTAGGACATGCAGAAGATATCCCACTGAGCTATGGCGAGCCCACCCATTGTGCCCTGGCCTGAGAGCACCGGTGGTTCAGTGAGCAGAGCAGTCGGCTATGAAATGCAAAATGTTCTAGTTTGAGTTTGATCTGTGTTGACATGCCACAAAGTAGCCCACTGGTTCCACCAAAATGTTTATGGTGGAACCAGTGGGTGTTCTCCCATCAGCCAGGTATGGAGTGAACCCATAGCTGGGAGCTGGAGCGTGCGGGAGGCGGGAGGGACGCTTTGGGACACAAAGGTGCTGTACCAGAAAACAGAAAGAGTTGTGAAAGGATGCTACTTATTTGGATATGAGAATAGCATAATCTGTCATATGGTGTTGTTTCTTCCATTTATAATAGGTTGCAATTATGAAATACTCTCATTTTGAATTATAGATAAAATTCATTTGGTTCATATCATAAGTACCTCTCCAAGCTTATCTGTGAATTTCATTATAATGCATAGCTTTCTCCTAAGGTAGCCCCAAACTAATCAGTGCTTTACAAGCTAATCAGCTCATACTGTCACAAGTGGCATAATGCAAGTAATTATGCTTTAATTCAACGTCTAAACAAGGAGAAGAAAAAATCAGATTGAACAAAAAGAGGCTTATCATGAACTCATGAACTGATAATCATGATTAATGGAGGGTCTCTGGGAGAAGATGTGGTTAAATCTCTTGCCTGTGACCTTTTCATTGGGCATGGTAGAAAAATAAGCACACTTACTGCTGTGGTATGTTGACCCAGCCAGCAGCCAAGAACCTGTTATCTCCAGCATCTTCTCCTAATCAAATCTGTTACCACTCTCACATATTAAAAAAACCTCATCTTTTCTCTCTTAGACAATCTCACTGGTAAATATGTGTGTCCTAGTTCTTTATGTCACCTGTATATTCAAGTGAAAGGGCAAACTGTTTCTCTAAAAAATGCATAATTTTGATAGTGAGTGAGGATTCCCAGGTCCTGTTCTTCATTGTGGTCTTGAATCCTGGTAAACATATCAACAATAATTGTCTCTGACTAATATATATATCGAGACCGGCAAGGAAAGATGATATAAGCACAAAACACTTTTCCTAGAGAAGCTAACTTTTAGTAGGTCTTTGTTTTAGAGAAATGCTTCTGTAGTTTGGCTGGTGCTTCAACATAACTGAAAGAGAGAACCTCTATAACCTCACCAGACAAGCCAGGTAAGAGGGGAACCCTCTGAGAGGGGAAAGGGAAGAAGTCAAAGTTCCACCATTGTATCAAAACCAGATGACATAGTGTCTACTCTGTGTCAGAAATCACAAACCAAGTATACCTTCTTTTCCTGGAAAATAAATCAATATCAAACCAGAATTTCTAACTTGGGCCCATAAGGCTCCCATAAGGAGTCAGTCACTAATTCAATTAGAAGTTGTGTTGCATTAGAACTGGTGTTTGAGGAATAGATGGATTAGATTTCACTTGAATATTTGCCTTTGCCATTTTGCAGAAATAATGAATGGCTTAAAAAGGGTAAATCAGGGTAAGGCCCAGACACACACAGTCTGTCAGCTCTGCAGTTTCGCTTTCTTGGAAATGAAATTGAGATCCATGAGAGTACAGGGTTGTAAATGGAAAAACTTTTCTATTTCACTGGACTGAGTCTAGTGTAATACTCAGGGTTTTGTAATGTGCCAAGAAATTCTGCATGACATTGGAGTTTTAAATCTTATTATCTTTAGAATTTGCCCATTCTCTAAACTAACAGAACTATAGTTATCTGATGAGACTGAAATACAGGTGTTTTAAACCAGTTAAAATGAATACACATTTATTTAATATATAGTGTCCTTTGGTAATGAGTTCCATCAGTTTAAGTCCCAGAGATTAACAGGATTTAAATATCATTAAAATGTAGATGGCGAAAGCAACTGTTACGTATGCTTTTTAAGGTTAGGTTATATATTCCTGAACCCTGTAACTGGAGGATACGGGAAGAAATCTCACATTTATCAGGTCTCCAGTGAAACCAACTACTCGGTTAACCAGACTAGAAATGGGAGAGCTTGGTTTGTTCTCCAGGAGTGTGTGATGTGCACCCTGAATGTGAAATGGGCTCTCTAAGTGCCACAGAACTGAACACCAGCCTCCACACGCTGCATTCAGCAAGGAGCTGGAGGCTGGCCCAGGGTGCCAAATGTAAGTGATTGACATTAGTGGCTACATTGATGTCTTAGGGTTTTATAATAGGCACATATGTAGGTAAAGTGCTCCTGAAACTGTGTAGTATTGGACATTGAAGGATTTTTGAACTGGGTGAAGAAGTGCCAGGCGGATGCTGTTCTGCCTGTAGTAGTGGTTGCAAGTCTGGGTAGTTGCAGTAAATGCAAACACTTCAGTTAGATGTATTTTCTCCCCTTTAATGCAAGGTAAGCTCTGTGAAAGCACGGTACTAAATAAAGTGCCTCTTCTTCTAACCAGCATCTGCCCCCAGCCAGCAGCTGCTGGCACTCCCTGCAGCAGCCCTCACAGTGGGGAGAAAATAGGAAAAATGAAATGGAAAGAACTCTGCAGTGGAGATAACCAATTTGATAGGTGAAGAAAAGAATGGGGTGGGGGGAAAACAAGTGAGGCAAAGGAGATGGCACCACCTCCCACAGGCAGAACAGTGCCGAGCCAGTCTCTAAACAGCCACTTGGGGAGTCAAAAACCCCCACCATCTTTTTCTTCTTCCAGTTTTTATTTCTGAGCTTGAGGATACATCACATGAAATATCCCTTTGGTCACTCTGAGACAGCTGTCCCAGCTGTGTCCTGTCCCAGCCCCTTGCCCACCCTCAGCCTGGCTGTGGGGGTGTGGTGGGAAACAGAGGTGGCCTTGACACTGTGCAAGCACAGCTCAGCAGTAGCCATAACACTGGTGTGTTGTCAGCACTGTTGTAGCCACAGATCCAAAGCACACCACCATATGGGCTGCTGTGAAGAAAGTTTTAACTCCATCCCAGTCAGACCCACCACAACCCCAAATCATACTACTGGGTTTTTTTTTAATTTATCATTGTATATCCTAGTTTAAAATTCAGATTTTCCATTTTCTTTGAAATGGTTTTCTCACTGTAGAGACATCGAATACTCAGTTTTCCTCGGGTGGTTGCCACATTTCATTGCTGCTGAGACTCCTTGGCCTATTCAGCTATGTTATGATCTCTGTCTTGTTTTTCAGAAGCACACTGAGGCCCATATTTGCTTATGTTATGAGCAAAATCTGTCTTGCTTAGCCTGGCATTCTTGGTACTCCTGGTGTGTCTTCACAGGTTCTTCAAAATGATTCATTTAGGGCCAGTAGAAAAAGTTATTAGCCCTCTTTTTTCAGTCACAAATGTCTTTCAAATTTCTCTCTTTTATGAGTGCTTTTCTACCCAACACTTGCAAATCATCTCTGTTATGACAGACATCTGCCCCTGTCTTGGCAGATCGTGGCCTTTGCAGGCACATAGAACATGCTCACTTCATTCCAGTTGTCAAAATCAGTATTGTGAGATTCTGGGGCAGTGCTGCTTCCCCATTACAGTTTACTACCAGACAAGGTGTGTCTAGTTTTTAATCAAATTGCTGTGTATAATGCCTAGCTCTAGACTTTGTGTCACTGCATGTCTACATATACTCTGTATTTTTCTTGGAGCAGTTGTGAGCAATTTACTTTTGCCTTCGCTATCATATTTCCCTAAGACTGGAACCCACTTAATTCCTTCAGTTTCTCAATGTCTTTATTAAAATTGACATCCCACATCCATCCTCATCTTTGCACAACAGTTCTTTCAGGTTACTGGTTTGGGGCGGCTGGATGCCAATTTCACTCCCTAATTCACAGGGCTAAGGAGCCTTTGTAACCCTTATTTCCCTGCAGGAACAACCCCAACCTTGCACTGACCCACTTATGACTCTTACTCTGCAACACTCTCCTTGCCCAGCTTCAGGAGTTTCTCGTGGCCATTTCCATCTTCTCAGGTCAGTTTATAATCTTCTCTTACAGCTTTTCTGCCTTTCACATTTTTAGGGTAAAAAAAAATTTTACCATATTCTGTTCTCACACGGAGTGAAATTAGTCATACAATTCACCCCCTTCACCTACACTAGATGAAAGATACTACAAATACTTGTTGGATGGAGGGAAGGGAATTTGATCTCGTTTCCTTCACATCTGTGGCTCCAGACTTCTGAGCTTCTCTTGAGACTTCTCTCTGAGAAGAAAACATTAAAAATTTTCCAAATTTCATCACCTTTAGAAGAAATGAAACATTCCAGTAATTTAAAAATGTTTGAAATTCAGAACTACTGGTGATGTTACCCAAGGGTTTTGTATATTGTCTTGTATGTGAAAGGTGCACTACAGAATAGACATCAGTGAAGTTCTGCCGCCAAATGTAATTGAAAAAAGTACTGCAGGAAGAGAGAAAGATCATTGTGGAGGGGTCATGAATCTCTTGGCAGTGATGACACTGTTGACTGACAAGTTAATATTAATATATTAATATTTTAAAATGTAATGGGTTTTTTTTGATTGATTTAATTGTTGTTGTTTATATATGTACTTTTTTGGGTGTATATATAAACTAGGTCACAAGTTTCTGTGAGAACTATACAAAGAACCTGAGCCTAGGGAGGTTGGGATAGTGTGAAAGCTAAGAAAATACAGCTAATGAGATAAAGTGAGGAAAGGGACTTCTTAGTCTAAAAAAAGGAAAAGCAAAATGGAGATAAAAATGAAAATATAAGAATTGTTCTAAGAAGAACAGTGATAAGTTGTCCTTCCACTGTGCATGGGAAATTAATTTAATACGCAGCAAGGAAAACAGAAGTTTGATAAGAGGAAAGATTTTTTTGATTATACAGGCTTTGAAATGCTGGAGTATTGAAGGAGGCTGAGGAACTTTCCTCAGCACTGCTGAACACACACCTGCCAGGATGGGCTAAGTCTGTTCCGGCATTCTCTTCTGCACCCCATCTCTTTTCATATACTAACTTGACTTTTAATACTACAGTAAAGGCAAGATTTTTCCCACTTTTGCTCTCACAGAAAGCTGATTCTTAATATTATTAATGTTCAAGTAATAACAAGAGTATAAACCTCCTGGTTTTCTAATTTTTCTTTTTTATTTATTTTTTCTAATTTTTTTTGAATGTTTAACTTAGGACACATCAGACCTTCCCCCATTCAGTTCAGTTTTGTTCACTCTAAAAATTTTATGATGATTTTTTGCACTATATTATATTTTTCTTCAAATTCCAGCTCCTTGCCAGCTATGATCATGTGAAACATTGCTTCTGATTTTTCAAAACTAGTAAAAAAATTACTCATCATGGGAGTGTTTGACTAAACAGCAAACACTCAAAAAAACAAAGGTAAACAAATTATTTCTGAAAGATATTAGTGTTTGAAAACAAACTCATGCTTTTGGGTATGCTGGAACCACAATTTTTGAGGCAGACAGTGCTGAGCCCGTCTAGACTGTGCTAAGTTATTTTAATATATTTCCCCAGTGTTTCAGATAGGAGAGCTGACTGGCACTTACATGACTTCTTGCTTCAGTTCCTACATAGCAAACAGGAAATGTTTTTGTGCAAAAGGCAAAAGTGCCAGATTTTGTTAAAGCAAGAGCAAAGACTTTCAGAACAAGAATTTTGGAAATTGAGAGAACTTTATACTGATACAAGTTGCTTTCATTGAAATCTCTGGGTAACTTGCTGCTGAGAGCAGCTCTGTGCTTGATTTACATAATTTGGCTTTTAAATTTGTATATTTTTTGTATGTATTGCAAATTATTATGAAATATTTCTGCCCTGCATATGAGCAAACCCCAAGCTTTCTACATTTGACTGTTGCCTGCAACTATATGTAATAGTCATAATTTTTTTTTTGTTTAATTTTGTAAGTACAAATTTTAGGTTGATATAGAAAAATGTTTCTCACCTTCATTTATGCTGCACTCAGGACAGCATTTTTCTGACTTATTTTACTGATGGCTTTGAAAACATGTATCTTCTTGTTTGCAAGAAGTTCGGAATCCCAGGCTTCTTTTGGTCTCTCTACTAACAAAAAAAATTGCAAGAAATAATTATTCAGTAATTATTATATATTTAACGTGTTCAGGAATTGGGGATAAAATTCTCCCTCAATAAAGTCAATTGCCTTTAAAGGGATTAGATCCTTCCTGAAACTGGGTTGTTCCCTTTCCTAGGATTGAACTGCAAGTAAGTCGTCTTTATGAGCTTCATTTACCTTAGGCTGAAATATTATAATGCTCGCATAACTTATTAAAGTTCTTTTGAAGTTTGCAGAAGTGGAATGGAAAAGATCTCCAGTCTGGCCCAGTGTTTCTCCAGATGATACCTTTGAGTAACCACTGAGATCGTAACACAGTTTAGGCTTGTCTTCCTTCAAACTCTGGCAGCCTCAGAGTAAAACCAGCCAGGATTAAGGAATTATCTTCCTTCTCCCATGGTCTCTTAGGCTTTAATGTTTCAGCTCTGCAAGGGGCTTAGGAGCCTGGCCTTGATCCAGGCAACTATTTGGATTTTAGGAGTTGTCACCCATATAAAGTGACACACTCAGGTACTGTTTGCCATTTCCCTTGTTCAAACCCTGAAAGATTAGGATCTTCATCCTGATAATTTCCAGATGAAATAATTTCCATGCCAGAAGAAAGGTGTCCAAGCTGCACAGTCCTGGAAAGTGGGAGACTTTAGTGGAGAAGCCACACTGCCTACTTTCTTTCTTGTCACACTCTTAACCATCAGTTACTGACTGTGACTGAGAAATGAGACGCTGAGGTCAAATCTATGATCTGCCCCCATGCCACTGGTGTTAACAAGTTCAAGTTTTCTTTCCAGGCTGAAATGTCACTCCCTCAGCTGACAGGAGGTGTGTCTCCTAACCTTTAAAATGTACAAATGAACATTGCTTTACTTTACCGAACAAATAATATCTGAAAACCACAAGACTGACAAATATGCTTTTAGTCCTGGCGTTGCAAACTGCTGAGCTGCCAGGGAACACAAGGTGAAATCTTAGTGGCAGTAGTGGCAGTGGGCCCCTTATTTTTCCTGTATTATTTTCCTGGGACCAAGTGTTTTAGATGATTGGTTCAGAATTTTACTGCCCTACTCATCTTTTAACTCTTCTATTCCAAATAAAAAATGGGAATAAATATTTTGATAAAACACACTTAGGAGGAGATGTGAAATGATAAGAGAGCTAATCTTATGGGTATGAGGAAAACTCCCACTGCTCTGGACCACTTGCAAGTTATACTTAATGCCAGTCCCTAATGTCTGAAATGATGGGAAAAGATCTTGATGTCTTAAGAGAAGTTGCTGGTTTATGAGTATTCTTAGGATTTGCATTTTTCCAGACATCATTTCTGGAGTGATTATTCTAATTATTGTTAAATACAGTCAGAAACTGGCAATAAATATAACTGAAGTGAAAGATTCTTTCAAGAACCCTCATAGAAACTTCTCAGTTCATTCAACTATCAGATGAGCAGGTTGGCTAGCAATAAATCACACATTGTAAGTGACAGTTGAATATCTTTTATTTATTATTTGGAGTGATACTCAAGCGAGAGTAAAAGATGTCAGAGAACATTAAATTTAATTGATAGCATCAAATGATTAATAATGGGTGAAATTTGGAGGTCCTTCCTTGGTTTTTGATTCCGTGCTCTACTTTAACGGAAGCTGAATAAACATTAAGTAACAACTGATTCTGAACCTCAAAATGTGACCCAGCAATACTTACCACTTATGTTGTGCTCTAAACTTTCAGAGCTCTTCTGTGGGTCAAATTTTGAACACAAAGGGGCTACTGAAGTGAGCATGATTTGGTCAATTAACCTGTTAAATCTTTGCGTGCAAGGCAGTCAGAGGCCTGCTGTGGTTTTGGAGAGGGGTTACTCAGATCCAGCAAGTTACAATATGTTGAGAATCCCATAGAGGTTGTATCCAAGTAGGGGCCCTGTTGGACCCCTGCTCCCTGTGGAATAATAAATCACAAGGAACTTTTTCAATTGGAAAAACATATTAACTTGTCTGCCACTCCAGCTGGAGAGAATAAAATCATAATGTTTTATGATAAATTGCATATATTTCTTGTACATACAACATTTGTGAGACATTTTTCCCCTGAAGTTGAAACCGCAATGACACATATAAACAGGTTTTTAAAATGCACCATCCATGGAGACTGGAGGAATATTAAAGATTAATTAAAACATAAGTCACCAAAGTTGATTAGAATGCAAACTAGGTCTAATTTCATGCAGGATCCATTAAAGGCAGCCAAGGTTGTAGCAGAGAGACAAAAAGACTGAAGAGCTGCTATATTTAGATGAAAAAAATACACTAAAGGCAAGAATCCCACAGATGGGAGATGGAGGGTCAAAGTGAGAAAGGCAATAGGAAGCACAAACCAAAGTGGGGAATACTGTTTCTGGATTTCAGTCACATTGGAGGCTTCTCTGAGGTGACTTACTAGACCTAAGCAGTAATAAGCTAAGCAGTATTTGGTCAGAATTGCTGAGTGTCCTTGAATCCTGTTTTCATGGAGGCAGAAGTGCCCAACTGTTTTCTGCATGGACAGTCCATGTAGGTCTCTCACACCCTGTCTAGTAGGCAAGATAGTGGCAGAGTGCTAACAGTGGCCCAAGCAAAATCAGTTTTGTGTGATGGTGGTATTCCTACTGCCAGCTTGGGAAAGCTGTTTCCAGTTGGTGTGAATCATCCACTGTTCTGATTCTTTCTCCTGGTGCTCCCTGAACATAGCCTGTGACTGTAGCTGACTAGAAGAGAACTAAGTTTTCCCGCTTATACCAGGTGAAGAAATGTATAGACACACCTTTTGTTTAAATTGTGAGATTGTGAGCAGCAGGCATAAGCATTTCTCCTTCAAAAATCAGCATGCCATGATTTGGTTTGTTTTTAATAAAACTTTTGATATCATTCCTGTGTGGTGGGTATTAGCAATTACCATGCTGCTTTTCCCTTCCTCTAAAGCTTTCTACATGCTAATAGCAGCTTCACTTATTAATTTCTAGCACCATCCCTGCGGCCAGCTGTGTCATCACAATTGCTCAGCCATTCGACTCACTTTAGTTATTGGTTTGATGGATTACAATCAAGATTTTGATCCCAGAGCAGCTTTGCAACAGCAATCAATGCTGAGAAAAGCACGACAAATTATATCATCCTGAACCCATATTTGGCTAACTGCCAGCATTTCATCTCACTTGACCACTGTGTAGCTTTCCGTCTTTTTAATCACAACACTTTGCTAAGGGGTTTGTAGCCATTTGTTGGTATCTCTGGAACAAGTATCAGAACTGCATTTTACCGTACATTCAAGTCATGCATTAGATTTTACTGTAAATCTGATGTTTTCTCCTTTTGGAGAGCCATTTTAGAAGAAAAATGTATAGGCTTGTCTTTTCTTCATTGCTTTTTGTTGTTTGGAGCTTTGTTTTTGGAAATGCAGCTGTTCCTTTATATAATTTAGTTTAAATTAACAACTGCTTCCTAGCCTGTTTTATTACAGCTCGGTACTTCTGGGACTTAAGGTTTGATGTTGCACGTAGTCAAGTTTGCAATTCTTAATTTACAGCTGTTACAGAAATACAAACAGACAGCAAGTATTTGTTGAGGCCCTCTTCATTAGTACTCATGCATAACTTTGGGAACTTTGATACAGATATAAGTGCTATTAAAATCTCCAAAGTCCTGGGGATCTCAAAGGTAGCAAGGGTGAACTCTTTAAATAGTGAAGCAAGATCTATATAGCAGAAAATGACAGTGACATTCTCCCACTGTTGTGTGTGGATATTACCCATCATTTTGAAAGCTCTGTTAGACATGCATCCTCTCCTTCAACTTTCTGGTTTTAACAAAAGGATAAATTATGTGGATTTGATTGGCAAAATTGCCAAACTTCCTCAGGTTGGTGCAAACTTAAGTCTCCATTTAGGAAGTTATGTGTACTTCTGCTTGGCATTTATAGTCTAATTTAATGAGGTGTAGGAGAGAGGCAAGTGCTATGAAATCCAGCTCAGCAGCTTCAGCATTTATTTGTTCACATGGGATAGTCTCTTTTGTGGCTCTTGAAGATCTTTTCAATAAGTAAAGTTCACAGAAACAGTACATACTATTTTTCTGTAATTAATTCAGACTTTTCAGTTGTGAAGCTATACCATTCAGCTCATGGTTTGTAGGGATAAAGGTAAAGTTTTTGAACTGTGCCTGCAAAACAATGTAATCTGTTACTGTAAGACAATACTGCTGCAGCTTGTAATTCCTGGATGCAGCACGGGAGCTGTGGGAAGGATGGGGGTCTGCACATGAATTTTCCACTGTTTTTTTCAATGTTTAGAGTTCAAGTGGAGTAATTTTTGCAACTTTAAACAGTGATGCAGACCGAAAAGCAGCTTTTTTAACATAACAAACCTACTTCAAAGGGTTTATTTAAAGCTGGGAATCAAATGGCATAACTGTTGCAGCCTGCAGCTTCACTCCATCCCCTCTACCTTGATTTCTTTTTGTCGGCCTCTGTTCCTGTGCAGATATTAACTCTTACTTTGCTGTAGACAAAACACAGCTTCTACAGTGTTTGTGACATACGGGGGGGAACAGCTAAGTACTTTGTTATTTTGTGGTCAGCTCAGCAGGATAAACCTGGGTTACATGACAGGTTTTACAAGAGGGAACAGGTTGTTCAGGTAACTGTCTCCCAAGACCTACATGAGCAAACTACACTGTTGGGTGGAGAAGACCCATCTGAATCTTTCATGATGTTCACACACACACACACTCTGAACCTCCTGTCCAGAAGAGTAAGACTTGCTGCCTTCTGCTTCCCCTGCATCTCTGTCTTCTCAACCTCCCCTTCCAGTTGTTTTCCAGCTTGTTTATATCAGAGTTCTGTTTTACTTAGCCTTGCTCTCCTGCCTTCTATGTCTCCTCCAAATTGTTTCTACTCAGGAATGGTGGGAGAACTCCCATGAGTAGTTTATCCATGAAGCTTTGGTGAATGGGATTGGTGAAGGAATTTTTTTAATGTCACTGTGACTCCTTAATTATTTGACCTGTGTGGAGCCAGATAAAGAGCCTGAAACAGCCAGGAAGTGATCATGTTCCTTAGGTTATTTATCTGTGGCATTCTTTCCCTTTGTTTTTTATTCTTTAGACAAGCTCTAAAGTGTCAGGGTAAATCAGAAAATGAAATTCTGATGCCCCAGCAGCCTCCTCCTGCACCAGTTGTCCTATTAATATTGATAACCTATTGGGTATGCAGATGTGAAGTGTAATGATGGCTGGCATGTTACATGTTCTTGACTACTCCTTTGGTGCATTCCACTTACTGTTTTACACGCGTTCCTGATGAACCTATTGTAATTTCAGTGTACGTGTTCCTGCTTGGCAATCATAGGTGTCCTGTGGGCAGCAGCAACATGCTGATCCCTGCACTTGTCTGTGAGCAGCAAAAGAAGATGCAGATAGTTTCTTGGGCACATTTTACCCAGCAAATGCTTGATCTGAGTTTTGTTTGATTCTTTCCATGCGCGTTGCACTGCAAACACCATCATCAGCCTCCTAATGTTCAGTTAGCCTTATGAAACGAGAGCCTTTTGTTCCACCTTTTCATTAAACTTTGTATCAGATTGAGCTTTTGGGACACAATGACAAATCTGGCCTCAGACATTAGTTTCTGTTAAGATTCTGAATTTGGAAGTGAACTATCAGTTCTGAGGGAAGAATGGGGCAGAACAAAATGGTCTTTGCCTTGCTGCCATGGTAATGGCAGTGAAGTGCTGATAAGTAACAATATTCATCTATGTGTGAGTTAACTCCTTATGTATTCTTCAGGGAGAAGTGCTCTGGCACAGAATAATACCATCTTTCTCACAAAAATCTGAAGCCATCCCAAGGATTACAATTAATAAGGGATTATATTCTTGTATAATAAATTAGGTTTCAAATAGTACATGGTGATTACATTCTAGAAGTTTTGGGGACCATGACTACAGAAGTATTGTCTGAATTCTGTGACGTGCAGTAAGGCACTTGTACAAAGAATGACCCCAAAGTTTGTGGGGTTTTATACTGCATATACACACACACACACACACACACACACATATATATATATATCCCTTTTTCAGTTTTTCCTTCTAGGTTTTTTATGTTATCTCTCTCTTCTCTTAGTCCATGAGCAGTCCTTTCTGGTCTTTGAGAGTAGCAGGCTGTATTTGTGCATTAAATCAAGTAGCTGCACCTAGATGGATTTTGTTCTTGTTTTAGCCAGAGTGTTGTTTTAAGCAGATTTAATATTTTTTTTTTAATTTTAGGGTAACTTTCAACAGCTACTATAAGGTAGGTTCCTGGTGGAGGGCTGTGTTCAGTCCTCACACAGCTTTCCTGTGCAACCATGGGTGAGGCACTTTCTGAACTGGGATTCTCTCCTTGTTAAACAGAGGTTCTGCTTTCCTAGTGCAGAGCCCTGGGGACACTTTCCTTTTGCTCTTAAGGAATTTGGATTCTACATTGTTAAGCTTCCCTTCAGTCTTTTCTGAGATAAACAAAATCTATGCTTGGTATCATTCCATATTAAACCTCAAGTTACCTTGGTAATTTCTAAATCACATTGCTCACATATTTTCTGTTATGATCACTGGACTTCTAAAGCATCCTGCTGATTGATCAAACCTTAGGGGTTTGATACCTTTTAATTTCTTCTGTAATTACAATGTTTTAGTACTTTCCTTTAATTTCCTGTGTGCTGTGTAACAACACTAAAGCTATAGTACTTGCATTTATTGTTTTTTCAAACTTGATTTTATGCTTTTGCCTGTTGATCCACCCTTCTTTCAAATACCATCAGACATGTCACTGTATCAACCATAACCTCAACTGCCAAACTCCTGAGCTAGTAGTTAAACTATTATTTAAATGTGCCACTCTTGTTATTTACATTACTTCCCAGGTAAGTTTCACGTTGATTTTGAAACCACACTTCAAAGCACTCAATACTTTTGCTCTCTTTTTCCTTCTGGCTAGGATTATCTTGTGCAGATGACTTTTTGATGTGAAGGAGACCAGAGTAATGTCCCTATGCAAAGCCAGTCCTTGAGTGTGGTCCCTACTTTGCACGGCTCCCTGTTACATGCATTTTTTCTTTACACCAATGGAACTGTCAGTTAAACTACCCTACATCTCCAAATGGCACTGGAATACTTTGTTATCAGATTTGGTGTTTAAGGGAGATTGTCCTGATTTGTATGATTAGTAAATGACGTGTTTTTTACCTGAAGATTTTTGTTCTAATTGAGCATATTAATAGCAGAAAAAGCCTGGCATATTAATAGCAGAAAGTAAATTGTCATCTGTAAACTCACCCAGCTCCATGGAAAAAAGTTCAAACTGTTGTAAATTATTCTTTTAGCAGCATTTTGCACACTGCCTAGAACAGAACTCTTATGCAGAAATCAGAATTCCTACACTTTTTGTGAAGCTTTTTTTCTTTTTGTCTAGTGGTGTGAGAGAAAGGGTTGTAAATAGTTTCTACTACAGATCATCTTGCACTGCAAAATTTGGAAGCAGATCCACATCTTTTAGATGTCAATTTTTTCATCTGTCTTTAGTTCCCACATGAGATTAATCAGACACTAGGACTGAATCCACTTTAGAAAACTTGGACAACATTTAGAAAGTTAATTAATTAATTAATTAAAAGACATGGTGCACAAATTAAGGATTCTCACAGAGCTGCAGCATTTGCACACCATATCTTTAAAGCTGAAAAAGTTTGCACACTGGACTATGACACACTACTGAGTTTTCATGTTTTAGAGTTACAGTCATAAAAAAGAGAGGGTCTTTTTTGCTAAATTTTGTTCAGTCAGTGTGTTTGCTTTACCATCAACACTCTGAGTTGGCTATACATCTTTGAAAGTTAAAAGGGAAGAAGTGACCTCTCTGTCAAAAGCAGCTCTCACAGACCCTCGCTTACTTGTGCCTAGAAAGGCAGGGCTGTTGGATATAAAATGGAGACTGTATTGTTCAGAAGCTCTCATTCAGCTTATGAACTCTTGATTTTCTGCTCACAGTATCAAGTCCAAACAGAGGACAGCAATCTACTAGTGCCACCTGCGAATGGAAGTTCCCTGTTCTTTTGTTGCTGAAGTTTTGGGGTGGCCCAAGCCCTTCTGGAACATAAAGCTCTGGATCAGACAGTGGCACGGTGCCTCTGGGTTACTGAGGGTAGTTTTCTTTACAGGCAGGTGCTGCAGGAAAATAACGCAAGTAATGCTGTCAAAGTCATCACGGCACTGGGGATTTTCACAGTTTAACTTCAGGCACCTAAGTCTAGTGTTTATGGAGCTGAAGGCTCCTGCAGGGTCAGTGGGACACTTATGGCTCCCCTGACAGCCCAGGCCCTGAGGCTGCTGGCTTAGGACACAAGTTGGATGCCTGAAGCTAAACAGTGAGACCAGCCTCTTCAGCCCAGGGTGTAGTTCAGCCACAGAGCAGGAGTCTACCTCAGCTGCTAACTGAGGTACCTCTTCGGCTGTCTCTTTAGTGCTGAGCACATAGCAGCACTCTGAATGCATGGTGGAATTCCTCAAAAAGATGAGCATTAACCCAGCTTCAATATCCTGGAACTGCAAGCCATTGCCAGGAACTCTTCCAACCAACCACAGGGGGGTTTTTGGGGTTGGTTTGTTTGGTTGGTTTTTTTTTGAGATTGACTGTTGTCACTGAGAGCTGTCTCTGTATCTTTCCCCTCCTTTTTGGATGCTCCCTCAGGACCAGGAATGCCGTGGTCTCAAACAATTCCATAAACAAGTACAGAATATTTTTTCTTCCCATGCCTTTCCACCTAATGATGAATTAAGAGTTTGTGCAAAAAGAAATAGAGAGAGGACCAAAGATATCAAGCCTCATCTTGTTCACACAGAATCTGCTGCTTTGCAGACTGCCCTTCTCTAGAGTCCTGGGAAACACAGTGAGGAAGAGGATGATTGGTGCCAAAGTCAGAGTCAGAATCCCAGGACCTGATATATATGGTGTATTGTTAGCTGTGTTTGTTTTGGGAGCTTTTGGTAATTTTTCTTCTAGGTTTTTGTCTCTCTATTTAATTATCCTTTTCATTACTGATTTCCTGACTTAATCTGAATGTGCATAAATCTCCACCACAGATTTATCATCTCTATAGAAAGCGCTTTCAGAGTGGTTGTGCAGCTTCCCAGAAAAGGGACACTGTTGGAAAATGAAGCTTTCAGATTCAACAATAAGCCCACTATTATGCTGATTTTTGCCAAGCTTTCCCTCACTTTTTTCCCATTTACTACAAGAGTGATCTCAAGGCTTCTTTTTGTTTGTTTTCGAACTTCAGTCATTCTTAAGTGTTTACCACCCTGCTCAAGTCCACTCACTGTGAAACATTAGACACTACAAGATACGGCTGCATTGCTTCTGGAATCAGAAAATGCTCAGGTTCTTTTTTTCAGCTGCACGTTTCTGTGAAGGTTTTAACCAGCCTCTTTGCCAATCTCAAAAAAGAAAAGAAAAGAAAAATATTTCTTAGAATATTGAACTTTGATTGTCACAGTCATCTGAGGACTTTGTATTTTTAACCAAATGTGAGATCTCAGAGAAGCAGTTGAAATTATCTTTGATATAAATAATCTCACTGCAAAACAGATTTTTGTTTATATAGTATATAGTCTGCGTGCTCATAAGCATTTAATCAAATTCAGGTCTTGTCTGAGCAAACATAATGGCCATTGACTTATGTGTGGGTTGTGAGTTATTCTTTCTGAATTTGACCGGCTTTGAGAGCTAAAAAAATGCCGTTCTTCATTTTTTTGCTTGAGATCACACAAGCAAGTGGAGAGGCTTTTCTATTTCTGATTTTTTTTCTAAATGCTGAATACAACTTTCTGCTGATAACATGTAGGAACCCAACCTCTCTAGGGTTTTGGTCCACTGTGACTGTCAGAAATTTTTATAGTTATCATGAATTTTCTTTTTCTTCTTTCCATGCTTATGCTCTATATAATGCTCTTTGGGATTCCACCCAGGTCCCTTGAAAGGATCCTCTGTCTTTTCTTTGCTTGGCTGCTTTCTCCTAAGCCAAGCATGTAAACATCTATCTCCTGAAGATATATTCCTGTTAATCACTTCTGGTGCCTCTCTTTGAACTTCTTTCCGCTAACATTCCAGTTTTTAACTGCTGTTAACAAAAGCCAGGATAAAATGTTATTATCAGTCCTTCTCCTGGCTTAAAAGACCCTTGTTATATTTATGCCCTAGATTAGCAACTGCTGCACAACATGTAATTTGCTGTTTTCCATATCTTCACCCTCAGATCTGTTGCCAGACCACTCTGACTGTACCACTTTACATCCAAATTTTTGTGTTGAATCAATTTTCCTTTGCTGTGAGCCAGAAACAGTTTTGAGCCAGGGGAATTTCAACTGATTTCATTTGCTGCCAATTAACAAACTTTTAATCACTGATTCTGGTATTGAAACCAACAAAGAAGTACATATTTAGAGAAACACACCTCAGCTCCCTTCCAGACACCTCTCCTCCCTGCTCCATGGTCTCCTGTTGCTGCTGCACATGGCACACAGTCCCTTTGAGGAGGCAACAGACCTCACCAAATAGCAGGAGATGAGGCTTTGTAGTCAGTGCATTGGGCAGAACTCAGAAAACCTGTGTTTTATTGCTTCAGCTGAGAAGTTCTCTGCACCGTTCCTTTCTTTGCTACTGCCTCTTATCTGTAAGCCAGGAAAAATGGCAGTGAGCTGCTTCAGGCAGTGCTGATTGCCAAGAGGATGTGGTGTTAGTGATGCAACGGAAGTGTTGGAGTCTGTCAGTCTCGTGGGAGCAGTAGGTGTTTGAAGGAGATAAAGGAGATAAAATATATCCCTATGTAATTGTTCTGTTACCTTTGCTTTCATTTGGCTCCTGTTCCATCCCTAGCCCCAAGACTAATCAAGTAGGACCAGATACAAGCCCATATCATGTGAGGGGTGTTCTTCCCCTTCAAAAACAATGATTTTACAAAGGCTGTGTTGTGACATCCCTCTGGATTACTGCAGCTCATTATCTGATGTTAGAGTATGACATGTTGGTTTTCAAGGTCCTTTTCATGACAGGTCACCAGCTGCTGGAGCTTCAGTATCAATTGGATCTCAGTTAAAAAAATCTTTAAAGAAAGGGGGGGTGGTGTGGTATTTTTAACCCAGGTCATTTCAGTGGTCTGGACTGTGGGTAGGTTTCAAAAACTGAATAGAATAACAGATCACAGTGCCAGGATGGAGTCAGGGAGGCTGCAAGAGAGCAAGAAATCATTAAGACACCTTTCCTGCCGAAGTTACTACATTGTACATTTACATCTGGTGTATCTCTTAATCTTTGTCATATACACTGAGGAAATTCCTTTCTTCTTCTGCAGATGGCAAACTGAGGCCAAGAGAAATCAAACGAGTTGTCTGGGGTCACATCAGAAATACGACCGTGGTTGTGTAGGAAATACAGTGACCTAAGGATTTAATGCAAAATCCAAAGCTGGTGCTTTGAGCAGGTCATCTCACTTCTAATTTAGCCCAAATGTTCCAGCTGGGGTGCTTAATTGTTGTTGCTCATTTTACCTTTATCAACTACTAACCTCTTCACAGAAAGTGAACTGCTGCAGTGTGAGTTAACCGTAAGGTTCATACTGCTATTTGGCATAAACAGAAGATGAGAACTAAACTCTGGGCAGCTGGTGTCCTCTTTTTGAAAATGTAAGCTCAGCATACAGTCAAATATGCTGCAAGTCAATGCAGATTTGCACATTTGCTGCAAAAATTAAAAAATCTGGTGGAGTAATGCTAAAATTTTTTCAATGCTGCTATAGAATCTGTGTCACCTTGTCTGAAGATCGCCTTCTAGATATTGGTCCGTTATTCCCTAGAAAAAAGGCTGGCAGATGTTGCATCAGTCTCTGTATGAAGAGGTCCCGTTGCCTGAAGATTTGTTTGAGGCAGCCGTTCGTGACCCTCACAGCAAAACATACATTATCCCTTTTATATTCCCATTTCAACCTCTACTTTCAGCTGCTGTGGATGGCAATTTCCTTGTGCCAGCTTTTGCATGCACCTGAAGGCTTCCCAAAGCTGTTATTCCTCCTCTATTTGTTTACAGCTGCCTAGTACTTAGTGGGGTTTTTTTCACTTGTGTTTAGAACCCAGAAAACTCCCCCTCAAAACTGTCCAAATACACCATTTCTCACAAGAGTGGTAGATGAAAAAAAACCCCTCAGGAATTAATTTCAGTGTAAACAGAGTATAAAAACTTTATTGGAAAATACATTAAAAAGTAGATCACTTAATTTTTATTTAACTTCTCTGAATAGATTTACAGTTCATCTTAAATAATTAACTTTAAGTCACTACTTTTTCAAAAGCCAGAAGTAAAGATCTGGAATGAAGTTTCAGTTCAGGTTTTTCTTCCTGCCACACTGTCACACAAAAACCTAAGCTATTTCTGGCTGTTCTTATTTTTAGATTGTTCTTCATATACCATTTACCGTCATTGAAATTAATGAGAAAATAAAAGGAGTGACCTTTGGCTAGGCACATACAGTTTATGCATGAGCTAAACAGCAGGATCCTTTTTCATTCTTCTTTTTCCCACATTCTCTTTCTCCCTGCTCTCCCCATCTAAATATAATTTGTAAAGCCTTTAGAGCCTTTCATCCTATGTGTTTCCACTGTGTTCCTTTAGATGAATCTCAGGTCCATGATTCACATCTATTCTCTTGTGCTGAAAGGTCAGTGGCACCCTTGTTTTATGAATATAATCTACCATTCTCTTGAACTTCAGAATCGTTTCCAAAACTCCCAGGCAGAATTCATACAGCTCAGGGTGCAAACAAATGTTAGCATTTTTGTAAAGAGCACTCTCCCTACACAAATACAAGCCTGGACATTCCAAGTAACGTTGTTTAAAATAAACCAGCATTTACTGAAGATCTTAATAGTTTTGAAGACACTCGCTGCCAGGAGGAAACACTGTCAGCTCTGCTTGGTTTGCAGGGTGGGTTGGATAAGTCCTTATTATAAATTGCACCTTGAATGATTTTCAGTGCAGCAGTTTTGGAATCCTTGGTTGAAAACAGTTAAGGCCCGAGTGTTGCTTCCGAATTGTGTTTGAGGGTGAAAGAAGTTTGTTTCCTGGCTGAGGGGAGGGAGTCAAGTAGAGGTGTGCTATGACCGAGAAAGTCCCATTTGTGCTAGCTGGGAAAGAGGTATGCAACCATTCTGAGAGGGAACACTATGACTTTCCAGTACTTGTGGTGCACAATTTTTTTTTTTGCCTAAAAAAAATGAGAACTGATATGTGTTTGGGTTAAAGGAAATGCTGATGACAGTGTAAGACACCAATACTGATAGTAAATCCTGTTTATAGTTGTTTATTGATTTTGGGGGGTTTTTTTGTTTGGTTTGTTTGTTGAGGTTTTTGGTTCCAAGTGTATGGTTGTACCTCTGCATTCTAGTGTTAAATTTAAGTGGATAGTTACTTATTGGTTCTTAAGCTTTGTGCTAACAATCCTGACTGTATTTTATTTGAAACTTTTAGGTGGTATTTTAAAATACCGATTACTGAAAAACTTGTGCTAAATTTTTATATTCTCATTGTTTCCCATGAATATTCATAGAAATTTACAGTATCACAGAATGGGTAAGGTCGGAAGGGATCACGGTGAGTCATCTGGGAAACCTCCCTCCTCAAGAAGGGTTATCCCATAGCACAGGGCACAGGATTGTGTTCAGATGGTTCTTGACTATCTCTAGAAACTCCACAACCTCCGGGCAATTGGTTCCCATGCGTGGTCACGGCACAGTAAAGAAGTTCTTCCTCACGTTCAGGTGGAAATTCCTACACATCAGTTCCTGCTCGGTGCCTCTTGTCCTATTGCTCAGCACCACCGAGAAGAGCCTGATCCATCCTCTTAGTGCCCCCCCTTTAGATACTTATACACATTAATGAGGTTCCCTCTCGGTCATCTCTTCTCGAGGCTGAAATTTATCTGTTGGCCGCGACTGATGTTGCCTGTTTACTTTCACTTACGGAGAAGTTCGTGAATAGTTCCTTACACGAGGCCCAACGCTGTCCCTTGCGCGTCGTGGGTGGTTTATTTTTGCGTGGCAAGCGGGGTACATGTAAATCACGTGCCCGCGGCTGTAGGCAACCCCTGGGGCCGCTCTCCATCCCTCACAACTCCCCCGGCCGGCACGCAG
>VXBT01001726.1:471020-654475 GCA_013400235.1 Oriolus oriolus | reverse complement strand
GGGACCGCAGCCGGGCCGGCCCCGTTCCCTGGACCCCGCCTGGCGTGCGCCGGGACCGGCTCCGCCAGCGCCCGGGAGCCGCTCGTCGCCGCTCGCCCTCGGCCGCCGCTCCGCTGGCCCCCGGCGCTGCCGGAGCCGAAGCGGGGCTGGGCTGGGCTGTTCAAGGCTATTCGGTAACAGCCTCGGCCATAAATGATTAACTGCGCGCCCGGGGAGCCGGGTGTCGCCGAGCGCAGCCGCCCGTGCCCGGCGCGCTGAGCCAGCGGAGCGTTCGGTCCCGAACCGCCGCCGGGGGCTCTGGCACGGCTGTAAACGCTGCTCCCAGCGCTGCCTCACCGCAAGGTAGGCACGGAGCTTGCTGTGCCTCAGCTGCTGTTTCGGCATAAATCCACCCATTTGACGTTCTTTTTTCTCCGTGCCAAGGCAAGAGACCGCCAAGATGATAGGGGTTTTTTGTTACGGATTTTGTGTTTGGTTTAGGGTTTGTTGGGTTTTTTAGCTCTTTGTTGTCTTTTTTACTGTGCATAAAAAAAATTAGTAGATATGGAATTCGTTGATAAGCAGTGGCAGCTGGCAGTACTCTTTTATTCTCTATCAGAATGCAATGCCTCCTTTGTTGAGCTGTAAATTAATAGTGTAAGCTCCTTCCCCACCCTCAGCCTCATCGTTCGGAGATGTGAATCACTTGTACTACCAGATTTGTTTTCTTTAGGAGAACTAAGAGGCACCACAGAAAATCCATCTGCTTCATTCCAGGTCACATTCCACTAGATTGATTTGGTTGATTTCAGCTTGAAAATGTGCTTCAAGGCAACTAATGATCTTCTGTGGGAATTTTTTTTTGTTAACCTTTAAATTTGAGTTACCAGTGTAGGCAAGAGGCATTTTTCTTCTGTTTCTTTGAGCTCTTGATGCAGTCATAAAGTATTTTCCAAAACATGGTGATTCAAGAAGGTAAACGAAAAACTTTCTACGCAGAAAGTGGAAAAGACTGCTGCATGTAGAATGTCAGGTTAACTAGGAATGTATTTGCACTGTCCATGAAAGAAATCTTGGATGGTAACCTGTTGAATGCCACTAACTAGAGTCTTCAAGCTGCTGTGAGCAGGACACTGTGCCCTTGCCACAATTATTTCTGTGAATGCAGTCAAACCGTGCAAATGCAGAACAATTTCCAGGTCAGAACAGGTTGGTGAATTTAGTGAGGCGCCATCACAAACTGCTGGAGCTGAACACTGCTGCAAGGCTGTGAGTGTTCTCCCACTAATTGTGCTAGGGGAGTGGAAGGAGTTAGGCCCTTTGAGAACAGCAGGATCTGTTAAATATAATGAGACACTAATCAAGATAAGGCTTGTACTGTGTCAGGTGCTGTATAACTGTGTAAGGAGGTAAGGTCGCCACTCCGGGAAATTTACGGCATAAAAAGGTGTTATGATTAAGATGAATTAAACTAAGTACCCTTCAAAATGTCCTCAGGGTTATCCTTAAGTGAAGGGTTTGTTTCCACAGTCCTTATGCCCAGGCAAATGCCTGAGAAGAAGCATGCTTGAAAATTATTGTTTTGTCTGACATACAGTAATGAGCTTAAAAATTGAACATAAGCATCTTTCTGTGTTGAGAGAGGTTTGGTTCTGAATATGGATCGGTTATTCTTATCTAGTCCTTCTTGCTCAAAGAAACAGAAATGAGGCTATGTCAGGACACCTTCCTGCTGTTTCCTGAATTTTAAGGAAATGCTTTTCTGTAACTGAAATTGATTCAAGCCTGTTTTTAAAAGAAAGTGCAAAGTTTCCAGGGGCCTACAATGTGGTTTATATTTTCTTCAAGTTTTTCTCTAGCAATCATGGAAGTACCAAACCTGTGGCTGTCAGCAGTTGTAGACAACGTGTATTTGGTATTAATTCCCTCAAACTGTTACATTTGTGTACTTTTTCACCCACACACATGGCCTCTGTTGTCATTCTAGGGGACTGTTTCCTGCTGTATTTTCAGAGGCCATGTCTTAGAGGTATTTAGACCCTGTTAGCAATGTTAGTCATGCAAAATACAAAAAATCCCCACCTCAGTCATGTTCTCCAAACAATCTATGTGGTGCTTTACAAATCTAAAGGAAAGGTCAAACTCCACTTTTCACTGTGCACTGGAGGATAAAAGTAAAGCTGTGTAATGACTTGGAGCAGGAGACCCAAGGGCAGTGAGACTTTGCACGAAGATCTCGGGAAGAAGAATACCAGTTAATTGTAGTTGATTTGTAGCTGATATCAAGGATTTTATTGTCCACGTTACTCTTGAGAAATATGACTCCTGTCTGGTGCTACTGTCTCCTCTGTTTTTCTGCAGCGTTCCAATGCTTCAGTTTCGCTGTTCCTCCTGTCTTCCTTCCTCAGATGCTTCACCAGCTTTCTCACAGTTTTCTTCTTCTAATATAAAAACAAACAGTAGTGAAGTACCTTTCTTTTAGACTGGGCACTTTCTCCTGTTAAAAGTTGTTTGAAAGCAGTGCTCCATATCATTATTAAATAAAAAAAATTTGGTCCTGAACTTCACTGAGATTAGCAGGGGGCTTTGCACATCACACTTCTATGCCCTGTGGTTTCTGAGCACCTTGAACTTCAAGATGTGCAGCATTGTTTTGCCTCTACTTTGCATTGGCAAGAGTCTCTTTACAGTCCTCAGAACTGTAAGCTCTTGTTTTGGAGAGCATGAGATGATGGGGGTGTATGTAGTTACCCTGAGGGTGTGTTTGTCATGGCAGGACTTTTACTTCCGATGTGTATGTGGAAGTGGCATGGTGGCTGCTTCCTACAGCAAAACTTTTGGCCCTTGTGCAGTTTTGTAACATGCCAAGGACCAGCTCCTTGCCTGATGTAATCTGATGAGGTGGTCAGAAGAGCCAAATGTAACTGGCACCTTGACCAATGGTGTGTGCAAAATACATTGTTTGGCTTCGATGCCGTTGTGGGAGCACAAGGAATATAAATTTTGGCATGTGGCAAGGAGCTGGGGAGTCAAAACCAGCACTTTTTGACTGTGTAGTTTCCTGGTATGTGGGTGGAACATATGGGTGAAGAGGGCAAGTCTGTCAGCTGTAACTCTTGTTTCTGAATGGAAGTACAGTAATTCCCTAGTTCTGGGTATGGATTAGAAGAAATCTATTTTAGGTTATTAGCTTCCACTGTCATTCCTGCTAAAAGTTTGTCCGTGTGAGGATTGTTTAGAAACTCTGTAATGAAATTATGTGTGCAAGTCCTGTTTTGAATGTGTGTGTGACTTCGCACGTAAAATCTAAGAACTGAAGTGTCATTGGGGTAGGTGGAGAAGTAAAACATTTTTTACTTCTAGGAAGTTGTCAGCAGATGTAACTGCCTTTTTTTTGGTGAGGGACTTCAGAAACAGACTTCAAAATTAGAGTGTAATGCTGGTTTCTCAGTATAAAAGAAGTCTTTTTCTTGAATTGGCCATCTTATACTTTATGGGTGATGCCAAATATGCTCAATTACTGAAATGATTATTAAGCAACAGTGACAATGGTTTCACTTATTATCCCAGTACAATTACACTTTTACTAGATATTGTACCAGAAAAGGCTCCTGATGATTTTCTGTTTATACAATAGTGCTGCAGACCCTAATTAGGGTTTGGGAATAAAGTCAAAACTCTGCAAGTGTTTTAAGCTTCTCTTGTAAAACAGCTATAATATAGAATGCCAGCCCATCTTTTTGTAATACAAAAGAGACTAAAAATATGCTCTGCATGTACATAGTAGGAAAGGATTGTGGCATAACATTTTCAGAGCTTGTTCTTTTCTTGGTTTGCTTTTAACTGAAGCTCTGCAGTTTCTTCAAAAGCCATGAGTTACAAATGAATCTGCAATACTCTGTGACTCCTTGTCCTTTCCTTCAGACAAAAGGCCCTTTCAAACCATTGTAGAACAGTCACTGATTTTCATGTGGTCATTCAAGGAAAGGATAGCGATTGGCCTTCATAATAGGCCTTTCAGTACTCTCTTGAGTGGTTTGCTGGCTGAAAAAAATGCGCATGGCAGTGTACTGTGTCCAGTGTTTAAATTACCGACAAATCTAATCTCCCAAGTGCTGGAAAGGTAAGAGTTCAAATGGCAAAGAAGCCTCACCTGTTCGTGAATGCCAGTGTGCTGCTAGTCAGAGTTGGGGACAGATTTTGGCCTGTGTGAACTGGTACAGTTTTATTTTATTTTCTTTGACTGAAGGTCTGTTCTATTTCTTTTTTTCTTTTTTTAAGTGGTAACTTAAGCCTGGTGTTACCATGACCTGTGTTTCTGAGAGGGTTGATGCTATTTTGTGTCCTGGGTGGGGTTGAACAATGTTATCTGTTTGTGCTGTGCATAGCCAAGTGAACTGTATGATTTCTTGGAAGGTGACTGTTCTTGAAGATTGTGGGTGTGTTTCGAATTGGCATTCAAGATGCTGCTGCCACTGTTGTGTTGACAGCTCAGTCTCATGGAGTTATCTTTCTGTGCTGGTAAAGACAACCTGCCTGGCAACATTTCAAAGTAAACACCTTGTGTTTGGTGTAGGTAGACTGGTGTTTGTTGGCCCAACCTTGTGTAAAACCCATGCAAGAATTTATGGTGCTTGACTGAGCCTTACCTGGAACACCACCAAAAGATACTGTTGGTGCTGTGAGACATTTCCAAATGAGGGTAGCTCTCATCTCAAAATTAGCCAGGATCCTGGCTAATTTTGTTAGAAATGTGTGCAGTACTTGCCCTGAAGGTTCAGCCCTGGAGTGTCTGCCTGAATGCTGTGGTACCTGGCTTTCTTTGCTGCAGAAGAGTGGTTCATGGTGGCAGATCAGGACTTGAGGCTTTCTTGTTGGGTTAGGTACAACTGCCAAGAAAGAGTATTTGAGCTCTGGACAACTTGAAGCTCATGCACGTACTCAAATGGTTGTTTCAGACTAAATTATTACTTAATGATACATAAAACCAGCTTTCAGTATGTACTGTCCTACACACATCCAGTTTGTGGCTTCCTCTTCTGCACTACACTTAAGCTATTCACTTTTAGTATCTAAATTACAGTGCTGTGTATGGTTCTCTGTGTAAAATTAAATGCAGTAAAACCATTGCACATGCAATTTGGGTGTGGTGGTACTTCTCAGTTGGAGTGTATTCAGAAGCTGTGGTTTATGCTAGCAGTGGGAAACCTACAAGTCACAAAATGTCATCACTATGGGAGTTCTCCTTTCTGTGTTGCTGAAGGAATAACTATCTTTGCAATGATACTAGCCTGTGTAGAATTTGATTTAGTGATCTTTAGGACAAGATCTGATTGAAATATTGCCTTCTCTGTGTTTCTGTTTTCCATTAATAACTTCATTTTGGCTAGAAATTATTTTGAATTGGCTGGTTTGTTAAGGTGCTGTCATGAAGCTTTGGTGTAAGAATTGGAGCTTGTGGTCCTGGCGCTGGGTGTGTTGGAGTGAGAGATGGTGTGGAGATAGACTGCACAGCTCCAAGGTGCAGAGAAGCTTCATCACCTGTTCCCACAGCAACTGGGGTCTCCTGCATACTGCACGCACTTTGTTACTAGGATGAAGGAAGGAAACCTACTTCTTGTTACAATCCTTGAGAGTTTCTTCCTCTATAATAACCAAATCATGTTGTATACAAACACAGTGGAAGCTGAAAAGGACTGGATAATTCATCAGGTCAGCAGAGAGGCAGGCAGGTCTGAAATGTAAGGAAAGAACAGGAGAAATGTGATCACATGTGTGCTGTCGGGTGCACAGAGCTCTAGTGCAGGTGGGGCAAGAGGTGCCCTGAAGAGATCTGAAGTGTGAGGCAAATACAGATAAACTAGAGCAGCTGCTGTGTAAGAAGAGTGCTTGTAGGCTTGTGGTAGGGAAGAGAGCAGAAGGTGGTGGTTGGAAGAAGCCCTGGTAGAGAGGAAGGTTGGACTTTTTGATATAAGATTCTGATCGTGTGCTGTTGGATCTGCATCACAGCATGACTGGTAGCCTCACAAATTTTTCCTGTTGTGAAAGACACAAGCCCTTCACATGTCTGAAACAGGTGTAGTGTACATCCTCTGTAGCTGAGTTTCTGGGAAAGAGGTATTTAAAACTAAGGTCCTGTCAGACCTCTACATGTATTGGCAGTTTTGCAGAACTTTGATGCGAGTAGGAGTTTGGTTCTATGTCCTTAGCCAAGAATATGACATGAGAGACAGCTGTGGAGCAGGCTGCAGCAGTGTGCTGCCTTTTGTTCCACTTAGTACTCAGTCCTGAAACTTCTGGCTGTTCTGTGAGAGGCTTCAGAGTCCCAGGGTGTTCCAGGATGAAGGGTGCTCTATGATGGAAAGTGGTGTACTTTATTTTGTAGTAAAGAGAGTAAGCCTACAAATCTGAGGAAGTTCTGAATGAGGAAAGCTGTGTGGATGCGGAATATCATCCCTGGAGGTGTTCAAGGCCAATTTGGATGAGGCTCTGGGCAACCTGATCTAGTGATTGATGTTCCTACCCACGGCTTGGGGATTGGAACTGAGTGATCTTTAAGGACCCTTCCAACCCAAACCATTCTGTGATTCCATGATTTGGTAGTCTGGGAAGTCACTCTGCTGTTGCATAATCTGGCAACGGATGGTCACGTGTGTAAGTTCATCCATTGCACTGCCATGAATACAATGAGGATTGCAATGAAGAGATGACTGAAAGGGGACCTCGTCATTGTGTATAAGTATCTAAAGGGGGAGTCCCAAGAGGATGGAACAGGCTCTTCTTGGTGGTGCCGAGCAATAGGACAGGAGGTAATGGGCAGAAACTGATGCACAGGAATTTCCACCTGAACATCAGGTAGAACTTCTTTACTGGGCAGTGGCTGAGCACTGGAACAGATTGCCCAGAGAGGGTGCAGAGTCTCTTTCACTGGAGGTATTCAAGAACCGTCCAGACCTCATCCTGTGCAGTGTGCTCTGGGATGGCCCTGCTTGGGCAGGGAAGCTGGAGCACTGTGGTCCGTTCCAACCTAACCCATTCTGTGATCTCTTGACAGAGAATGATGGGTTTCCATTTTCTTTGCTTCTGGGATGAGGTTGACATATTGGCATTTTAATACCTGTTTGCCTTCTCTGAAGTTAACCTGTACACAACCATGATTATTTTGTGCATTACCCGACAGATGGGGAAGGGTAGAAATTTTTAATTGTTGTCCCAGTGTTGGATTTCCAGAGACGTCGAGTGCAGGAAGTTATAGTCACCATTGTGTACAGTCAGGTCCTCTAAACACCAGCTTGTAAGTGAATGATGGTGCCTTCCAAAGCATTTTAGTGAGAATTGCTAAAAAGCAAAACATGACTTATTAAGCTGTAATGAGGGACTTTTTAAATGAAAGAGGGATCATCTTGTAGTTGCAAGGTCTATTAAACTGCAAAAAGGTTAGTCATTAGCATTGTTGCATCATATTAAAAGAATGCAGCAATGTAAACTCAGTCATTAATTAAACTGAATAGCACACTTTTAAACTACTTTTCACTATTTTAAGTGAATAATGTCTTCTTCCATCTAGAGAGCTGCTTAGCTTGGTATTAGAAATTTCTGTGAATTAAAAAAAGAAAAACCTCAGGATTGCTGTTACTGATGACAAAAACCAGACATTTTGTACCACGATATGGTGCTTATTCTGGCCTGAACTCGACCTACCAGGCTTTGCATCCTCACTGAGCTGGCTGTGAAGTCAGAGCCCAGCTCTGCAGAAGTGCTTCAATAGAGGGAAGTGGTCAAACATGTGATAGCAAGGGCTGGTTTTATGCAGTGCCAAAAGACCTGGGCAAGCACAACTCATTTTGAAATGTCAGTCTGTAAGGTCGGAGTGTGGTGAGGGTGCTTCCCCACTTGTATGGGAGCGACGCTCCTGCAGAGCTGCATTCCTACTCCAGGCCTCTGGCCGACATGGGGAACCACTGGAGCTGCCGCCAGCTGGCAGCTGGGCTGCTTTGCAAGGGCTGTTGCTGAGTGTGCTGGTTTTGTTGGATTTTCTTTAAACAAATTTGGTACCAGACTCCATAAAAGGCTTTGCCTTTTGCTCGTTTAGGATTTTTTCTGGAAGGACCTCAGGGACTCTTATGCACTACATTTATGGATGTTTTTGGTGTCCAGTATTGATCACAGAGCTTTGGGAAGAAATCTGTTGTTAATTGAAATGGAAAATACAGCAGATGGACTCCTTAAGAGGCAGGCCATGAATCATTAACCGTCTGTGTTTATACAAAGGTAGAAAGATATCTGTTCATGGATTACAGTTTAACACCCCCTACCTCCAAAAAACAGCCAGCAATGCAACCACAGAAAGTTCCACCTTAATATAAGGGAGAACTTCTTAGCTGTGGGAGTGACTGTGCACTGGAACAGGTTTCCCAGAGAAATATTCAATATACCTGGAGATATTCAGGAACTGTCTGGATGCAATCCTGTGCAATGTGCTCTGGGATGACCCTGCCTGAGCAGGGAGGTTGGTCCAGATGACCCACTGCCATCCCGTCCAGCCTTACCCAGTCTGTGACTCTGTGAAAAAGATATAATCATCTCACTCGTTATTTTGTAATTTAGTAATTCTGCTTTTAATGGTCAACTTTTACTGTGTTGTATTCCTGAACATACACCAGGAGTTGCTTGTCTGGCCTCTCAAGTTCACTGACTTTGGTAATTCACTAGAAGAAATGTACTTACGTGCTAAGGTGGCTGAGATAATTTTAGTATTTAATATATTGGTGATCAAGGTGAACATGAGGTGGTCAGGCAGTGTGCGTTTTTGAAATCTGCAGCTACGGATGTTGAGGGATTTGCTTACATGTGTAAGCTTCAGTTGTTCATACTGAGGACTGGAGTTTTATGGGTGATGTTGAGCAGAGCCTACACCACGGAGGTCCGTCTGTGGAAGCCAGGAGACCTTGGAAACAAGTAAGATAGGTTGTAGCTACTGTGTGCCACTCCCCTCTTCTACGGAAGCAGCAAATATCTTAAGAAATAAAATGGAAAAATAAATAACATCAATGTACTATAACTTTGCAAAGCTAAAACAAACAGAAGTCTGATGATTCTCAAAACAGAGGTTGGGCTAGAGATGGTAGCTTGGCCACGTGGCGTGCATGTAATGTTTTCCATGCAACTTTCTGTCATTAAATGGGATGTTACTTTTTTTAGTGTACCATAAATTATTCAGACTATGTCTTGTGGGTGAGTGGTTATTACTGGAATAAACTTTACTCTTGGTATCTCAAAGGCACTTGGAGCAGAGATGCCAAGTCATAGATCAGTTGCTGAGGCTCGGTGTCAGCAGTAAATGCATGTTTGTTCCTAGGAAAGTAAATGCAAACATGAATTCAGAATAAATGATCCATACAGAAGATGCTATGCCAACAAACTGAGGCAAACTCCAATTTGCTTTAACATAGGATGTATCTGAGTTCCCTGAACGCGTTCCTGATTTGCGCCAGCACCTATTTGCTTTTATCCAAACTTACTAGCAGAATAGAAAACCACATTGTATTTTTGCTTTATTTTACCCAGATTCCTTCATAACTAAAAGACTGACACGAGCATTTCAGCTGAAGCGCATGCCAAAGTGATTTGAATCATCAGTGAAACAGTCTCAGTTCCAACGTGAGAAGTTTACTTAAAAACTTTGGGTGTTATTTTGTTATTTGTATGTCATTTCCATTAAAGGCTGCTTTGACGAACAAATTACTGTTTCAGGAAACCTTCTGTCTCAGGGCTGTGAGAGCTCTGTGTTTTCCTTTGTGATGTGAAATACCACATGGGAATGAGATCTTATTTACACTCATGGCTGAGTCTGACCAAGATGCCCTGGGTAATTTTGCTCCTCCTTCCTATTAAAGCTTCAAAAGAGGCTAGAGTTATATTTACATTTGTAATTTGATTTCATTCTTCGTTTTTGTTCATTAAGATCCCACTCTTAGACTCTGAAAGCACAAGAAAAAAAGTATTTCTCCATTCTAGGTGGAGAGAAATAAAGATTGGAATTTTATATAAGAAGGAATATGTCTAATCTCTGTGCTGTACAAATATGCTTTGTGGTTGTGTTCAGTTGTTATAGGACTGTCAGGGAGGAGAGAAGTGTGAAACTGCTTAGGTGATAGCAGTCTGGTAGTTGCTAATCCTCCTCCTGTCCACACACCAGGGCAACTACAAAGAAGTGAAGTGGAATTGGACTTGAGGATGCCATTGCTGCTGCCATGATGGGCCCTGGCATAGTGCTTTCTTTCTGAGGAGGATGCAGTCCAGTAGTACCTGCTCCACAGGGTGATGAAGAGTGTGCATCCCTCTACTGGGTTACTTCCTGGTAAAGATTCCCAGGAGGTACTCTGTTCTTTGAACTTCAGACCCACTTATGCTGTTCCAGAGGTGGACTCAACACATGATGTTAGGTTGACAAACAGTTCTACTTTTCACAGTCATGGTGTGATGTTTTTTCAGAAGCCCAGCAGCGGTGGCAGTAGAACCAAGTCCCCTGAAGCCCCCTTATGCCTGTGTCCCAGTATAGCTTTTAGAGGACATCTTTAGATGTGGTCTCTATTTGGGGCTTTTTGGTGATTTTAATTCTTATTTATTGTAGTCTTTGATATCAGTTACTGCACAATAAAACCCAGTATAAATCATATAGTACGAGGAAAAGTTGGAAACCAGTTCCGCAGGGCTGAGCTTTTTAATGCTATAGCTGGGCTTCCTGCTTTTGGTACTGATGTCACTGCCTTACCTGTGAGACTAAGGAGCTATCTGCTGAATGGCAGCATAAACTCAGTATCCACAGCCTTGATGGATCCACCACACATTGGTTGTGTTCAGTAGTCATCCTTTGTCTCCTAAAATTACCCCTCATTCAATTTAAAGCATATGCACTCACATATTTTCTCTGCCTCTGCTTCTCTGGATGAGCAAATAATTTTAACTTTTTTAAAAAGCATCATTTGCATACTTTTCTTTCTCAGAATATGATTATGTCTTGAAATATTTGTACAAAAATATGTATATTGACTTTGCTGTTAAGAAAATGTCTACTTTTGTTTTGGAGCAGTTAAAAAATTGTTTTATAAAATGCTGAATAAAAACCATTTGATAGAGTGAGGGCACAACTGATTTTTATTAAGTGTGCGAAGTAAGAAGTACTGCTTCCTTCAAAAGCTTCTCTCCTTCTGTTGGGAGGCTGAAGACTGATTACATGGAGGATGTGCCAGTTTGAAAATAGGGCTGATTGCGCTTGCATGGAAAATGAGTTATTTCAGCTGTTGTTCATTGCAGAAGCTGTAAAACACTTGATTGTTCTGATGTGCTTTTCTGACCAGAAAATAACATTGAGGATATTTTTTTTTCAGTTTAGTTACACTTTTTATCATCAACGTTTAGTTATAAGGTTGTGTTCTGTGTAAATGAACTTACTCAAATTTACATGGATCCACAGTGACACTTCTAATAAATCCATGGATGTTATTTTTAATTTCTTAACAGTTACGCTGTCTGAGACCCAGTATTTTTGAGTTCCCAAGCCTCAGTAGGGGGAAGCTGTTCTGACAGACTGACTTGCCACTGCAAAAGTGGCAAGTAAAACTCACAGTGGACTCCCAAGTGGCAGCAAAATTCATTTCTGAGGGAAGCGGTTTTCACACTGAAGCATGGAGAGTCTACAGATTGCACAGAATATTTTCCTCATTCTTTTTAGGATTTTGTGGCCCCTGGAGTGTACAAAAATTGAGATCCCATAGCTCCTCCAGGCAGTGAACGCATCCTGGCTCATCAGGGTATCAGCAATTGTCTTAACTAGGGCTTTCCAGGTTTGTGGTGTTGCTTGGTTACCATAATTCCCACAACTCTAAAATAAAGAAAGTAAAGCAAATATAGAAAAAATCCACCTGGCTTCTATTTATGGGCTAGGCTACTGTATGGATCCAGACAAAACAGAATTGTAAATCCTCTACAGCTTCTTTCGTGATCATTTTTTTCCTCAAGTATTCCACTTGGCTACTCCCAAAGGCTTTCTGGTTTAAGTATGTTTTATACTGGACAACTTCTAGGATTCTGCGCAAACTCATCAAGTTCAGAAGCTGGAATCTTGACAAATAATGGCTTTTGTCATCAGCTAGTCTTGGTAACTCCAGCTGGGATACCTTTTCAGGTAGACTTAGGGCACCCTTAGGTCAGGGCCGGGAAGAGTGCGCAAATCTTAGCTTGGAATATGTTAGGGAGTATTTTCTTTAGTAATTATGATAATGAACGATCATAACCATTTGGCTAACGATGTCATATCATTTTTTGAATATTTCCAAATGTAGCTTCTGAAGTCCTCACCTGCCCTTAAGAGGAATAATTTTGGCATGTGAGCTCATGTGTTTCAGGGAAAATTCTCATCTTAATTTCAATTAGCTGATCTTGACAAAGTACACACACACACTCTGAGAACTTGAGTGTATATATAGCATAGATGCCTGAGTAGCTATTCTGTTGCTATCCCTGCTCCACTGAAGAGCTCTGCAAAATGAAAGGTATCCATTTTTTATTACTTCCAGGCTGAGATAGATAACAGCTTTTAAGACAGTCATTCTATTGCTGTGTAACAAGTAAGTTTCTTTTCCTGAAGTTAACTCCCAAAATAAGGTGTTTTTGGGAACATGTGGATGAGTTTCTTAGTGAAGAGAGCTTTCCCTAAATCTGCTAGGGTCATAGTCAGTGTACCTGGTTATGGTACAGCTGGTTACAGAAACCGTCTTAGTTCCTGAGAGTGGAGAAAGCTAAAATAAATGGAGATATCTGTGAGTCAGACAGAGACTGAGGAAAAATAAACACATCCAAGTAAAACATTCCCAGCTGTGGAAAAAACTATCCCCATCTATCAGAAGTATGGTATGTATATCAAGCAGACAGCAATTCTTGTAGGAAGTAGAACTTGTAAATGTTGCCCTATGTTCATTGTCTGAGAACTTGTGCTGTAGTGGGGCCCACAACTCAGTCCTCTAACCATTTGGGGCTTCCAGTGGGTCCAGTTCTTCTGACGGTGGAGAGATTTCTCATTTGGTAAGATGCTAGCTGTTCAACACTGTGCTGTTGAATTTCCAGTGTCATCTGGCTCATGTATGTCTGTGTTATGGATCTATTCCAGCTCCAGTTCTGTCAGGAGGAATTGGGTTAGGCCTGTAATGCTTTGGGAGTAAATTGTCAACTGATGTTACGTTAGGAGGAGTAAGAGACTGAAATAATGAGAGATTACCAGTAGGAGAATAACGGTGCTTACAGACAGCTGAACACAAATCCTATCCTTTGCCTAACTGTGGTATCATTGTCTGACTTGTGTCACTGAACAGAAATCTGGCATAGGATGAGAGGTGGTCCAGTCCTGAAGCTTTTATTTGGTTGTTTCCCAATCCTAAAGTCAACAGATTCTTTTGCTATATAATCTCTGGCAAATATGAGATGAGGATGGTTTTAGTTGGAAAGCTTATGCTGCTTTATGATCATATGCATCTTTTGTTGCAGTAAGAAATGGACATTGTAGATGTCGATATGAACTGTCCTCTGATGGCTGGATCCTGCTGAGTGTGCTTAGCACTGCATGCGCTGGCCAGAGTTAGAAATTGCAGTGCACAAAATGGAGCATTGTGGGTTAAAGGCAGGCAGAGTTCAGCTTTGGAAGTTGTTGTTACTGACTGACTGATACTGACAGGATCTTACCGCTGCGTTGAAGTGTAGCAGTGACAGACAAGGAGAAACCCTTACTTACTTTGACTACATCAGAGCTTACAGTCTGTGTGGGGATAGATGTCTTAAGGTCTGACTGCTAAAGAAAGTGAGGTTTGCTTTCCATGCTAAACAGCTGCACTGGCAGTTAGGGAAATGTGACTCACTAGCTAGGCCAAAATCAAAACCCAGAAAAGGGCCAAAAAACCCCAAGTGTTGTAATCATCAATGAAATCTCACTTTTTTTGTGTATGTACCAGCAGACTCCAAACAGCCTTTGCAGTCATTCATATCAACATTCAGAAGATTCCCTGCCTTCTGCTGACTTTCTTCTCACCTAGATATTCCATCAGTGGGCTCACCAGAGAAATGTCCTGAAATGAAAACTAGCAGTCTATAGTCCAATGTTTCCTTGTGTTATCAGCATTCATCCCAGCTCAGTATGCCTCTGATTCCACTATAAACTTATTTTTAAATATTTTTTTAAATAAGCAAAAAACTAGCACAAAAGAGAAGCCAAACAAACTATTCTTAACAGACTCTGACAACTTTCAATTAATTTCAGTGCTACTGTAGTCATTATATACAATATGAGATACATTTAGCACAGTATTTTGCACAGGTGTGCAAATCCTATTTGTATAGGATATTTACTTGGGAATGGAGGGATTGCAGGTTATGTTTACTGTTAGGGTCTAGGAGGCTCATGGGTCTACAGAGGAATTAGCTGTGTGCAGCGTTCTAGTTTTTGAGCTCCTCTGTGTGATGGGTGTGTTGTGAAATGCTAGGTTAAGTTTGGAGTCAGGGTTAGACATCAGAAGACAAGGGGTTACTTCTGAAGAGTAAAGAAGATTCCTATAGGATGAGAACTCCAGTCTGGAGTGTTCTGTAGCTCACCTTATGCTTTGATTTTACTCTTTAGGTTCATTAAGGGCCATGTCACAATGAATAGCTGTTCTGATCTAGATTTAAACTTTGTATCTGGTTCTTGTATTGTCACATATCACATTAATACTGGGATTAGGGAACTACTGAGAAAGTCGCAGCTCAAGATGGGAAGGGATTTAAATGCTTGGTTTATTTGTGTGTTCTGTAGGGCTGCGATGAGCGCTGATTCCTGGCAAGTGTTTTGGCTTATGTTGGTGCAGTTGTTGGCCACTGAGCTCTGGTGGATGTGCAGTTTGGTGATGTGATGTCTGAAGCTCTGCTTTTTCCCTCTTCATACTCTGCAGTGGAGGACAATTTGTTGAAGGTTCTGTGAGGGGGTGTCCTGTCATTTCCATGCACATGGCCTTCATCACCCATGGATGTGCCACAGAGGAATATGGGCCGCTGTTTTTCAGTCTGTATTCTATGGCCTGCAGAGTGACAGCATGCCTTCCTATTTCAGGGTCTTTTTGTTGTTTGAGAATAAAAATCACTTTAAGAATTGACCTTTCATTATAATGGGAAATTATCTTGAACATTTACAGATGTTAAGCAACAGTATTTTCTGTGGTGATACATACGTGAAGTAAGTTTCCTTTTAACTGTTGTGGCTTTACTCTCGATTTCCTTTCTCTGTCCTTGAGTCATTTTTTCCTGCGTACTGTTTGATAACATGTCATGGACCATTGAATAAAGGCAAAGTGGTGATTTAGGAAGGTGATCAAAGTATGGAAAGATGTCCCACAGAATAATTAACTTTTTTCAAGGTAATACATCTCATTTGGTCAAATTTGATAGATGTGATATTGCTTGGAAAGAAAAAATCTTTACATCCCCCAATAAATTGGGGGGCGGGGTATAATTTTACATAAAGTGTACAGTTGTCTTGACTATCTGCTTTTTTACTTTATGGTGATGCAAAATAAGAACTTTGGACTTCAATTTTTTGCTTGTGTTCTATTGTCTTTTAAAATAGTTTTTAATAATAGCTCTCAAGGGGCAATAATTATAATTCTAGCTCGAATAATTTCCTACCAGTGACCATATTTCTCGACCACATCAAGAAATGAGATTCTGACGTTATCTGTCATTTTCTTCTTCAAATCTTGTGAAGTTCAAAAGGGCAAAAATTGTCAAAAGAACTCACTAAGCAGGAGGAAAAAAAAATTTTTTTAAGTTGTAAAGCTCTTCCCATTTGGCTTTTTTGGGTTTTAGCAGGTGGTGTGTTATGGAGGTAAAAAGCAGAATAACTAGGGTGCCTCAGTGCAATAATGTGCATGATCTGATTTGCTGTGTTTAAATCCTGAAAATTCCACCTGCAGGCTACAGGCAGTACTGGGAGGAGTTAAATGTCCGTATGTTGGCGTAAGAAATGCAGTAGCTATTAGGCGTATTGCTGTCTTTCTCTGTTTTGATTCAGGTGCTCACTGGACAAAAGGGACAAGTTCTCAGCCCTTCCTTGTGTCCCTTTGAAGGAAATAGCCAAATCTCGCCCTTGCTTGCACCAAAGAACAAACTGCTGGTAGGGCCATAGCATAGGCCCCTTCCCCAGTGCTTGGTTAGGGATTCTGCTCAAAGGCCAGGAACTGGGTATGCTTCCCTCACCAGGTTTCCAGCCCCTCTATTCATCTCATGGATCTGTGCCTGTTGCGTAGATTCCAACACCCAGAAATGCTCTTTAACACTGACATGTGTGAGTACTTGTATTTCTTCATCGAAGCATCACATTTTAAATTGCTCTATTCATTCCTTTGATTTTGAACATAACTGTGACTCAGCAAGCCATGCAGAAATGTGTGTTCAGATTGTAATGGACTTTGGGACATAAGCTGTGAGAGTCTTTGTTGTGGGAGCCTTTGCCAGGTGAAGTGCTTCAGGGAACATCTGGCTGTTTCGGATGCAGAAGCAATTAAGAGCTTTCTGCCTTGCTTTAAAATAAAACCTGTGATGCTGACAGGACATTTGCAGTCTAAAATTCATTTTTGCTTTGGCAAAATATGTAGTTTCAATAAGGATAAAAGGGATTAAATAGGACAGCAGTCACACACTTCTAGTCTAGTACAGAGAGTGAGTATTTTGTAGTATAGAAGGAAAAATTAGTCTGTAAAGGCAATCCAGTCATAGTGGCTTAGTAGAGACTGATTTTGGCAGTTGAGATGTTCAGAAATGTCACAGTGTGCTTTTAAGGTTAGCTGAGGGACTGCTGAACAGATCTTATTCCAAAGCAAACAAGGACCAGTGTGTAACTCTCTTAATAGCAGCCAAAGAGGAGTAATTTCTATCTGGCATGCATGGTAAACCATAGACCATGACTGCCTTCTCTTCACAACTGCACAAGAGAATACAAAACTTTACTACTTCCCTGCACTAATGAAATCGGGAGATCAGTTTCCATTCATCTGTGTAGGGATGTAAACAGGCATTCCGTTTTCCATGTGATTGTGTGTCTTTAACTTTGGGGACAATTCTCTGAAATTTATATGCAAATCAGTAAAGGCCTTGTATTGTGAACAAAGTGCTGAAGTCATTCTTTGGGTTTCCTTTTGTTTCATCTGAGTTAGTATTCTTGAGATGATAATGTTTCTGGAGAATGACCGCAGTGAAACTGCACTAGTGCTGCTCAGAGGGGTTTGATTAGTAACTCTAAGTTACTGTAATTTCCACCTACGGCCCTCTTGCATTACTGATAAAATAGTTTTCATTGCTTAAGTTTATCTTTCTGCAAATCCCATGTGCTGGCTAGTTTGAGTTTAGCGTGTGCTTTAAAAATGCGTTGTCTTAGGGGAGAATTGTATGTGTGGTCAGGAATGGGACTAACAGCAAGGCTTAGGTGATTGCCTAAGCTTTCATGGCAGTGAAGATAGGCCCTTAGAAAAGATAAGCCCTGTAAAAACAGGAGAGGGCACCCCCATGTGTTGACCACAGCAGTAAAGAAGTGAGGGATGTTTTTTTCACAAAAGTCTTCTGTGAGAAGACAGAAAGTAAATCAAGAATAAATTAACTAAGTACTTTTTTTTTTTTTTAACTTCCAGCTATTTTTGCAGGAGATACAGTCTATTGGAGAAGATAGAGAAATAGGAACAGAAACTGGAGTCATTCACAGTGGTAAGATACCTTTTATCTCTCTTTGCTGATCATTCAGATAGGAGGATTCTTTACTTACAGGTCTGTCAGTGCAGGAACAAGACGCCAGGGACTTTGGGGGCTGCTTTCACCAGAGCAGAGCAGTCTATTTGAACGTCTTGGAAGCTGAATCATATGGAAACCATGGAATGTCTTGGGTTGGAAGGGGCCTTAAAGATCATCTCGTTCCAACCTCCCTGCTGTGGCCAGGGACACCTTCCACTAGACCAAGTTGTTGAGAGCGCCACCCAGCCTGGCCCTGAACACTCCCAGGGAGGGGGAAGTTTTGTCTCCAGAGTCTATCATTCACCACTCCAGATAAATTTCTCTCATTTGTCTTCTTTCTCTGTGTCAGTAAGTTGACCAGCTTATGCTATATGGTCCTACTGCTTCTCCTCACCATCTCCTCATCTTTTATAATTTGAACCACAGTTGAATTACAGATTGTAATTGTTTGTGAAGATGTAACATGGTTTGCAACTGAAAGTTCTGCTGAACTGGTATTCTGAAGTCATATCACACTAAGTATAGTCCAAAGTGATGTTCAGAGGGTAGTGGGAAAGGGTGGCTTTGTAGTAATTAAAAAAAATTAGATACACATATAGACTCCAAAACTGAGAAATGGGGTCTCTGCAATTGCCTAATTTTAGAGGTGGTCTAAACCCCATGTTTTTTGTCAGTTGTTTGGAAGAAAATATTTGTTTGAACGTATCAAGTAATTCCTTTTGTCCAAAGGAGGCCGTTTCTCTGTGTCTAGCATGTTAAAAAACATAAGCTAAGCCTGTTCCAAGCCTGAATCTAACAAGTGGGCTAATGACCTCATCCTTCTGTGTAATTCTAATGGAGATGACCATTTTTTCCAAATGTCTGTAAGATTCTCCAGTTTCCTTGCAGCTTAGGACAGTCAGATTGTGTCCCCTATGAATGGCTTCCTGAGAAATCATCACTGAATCGTGTGGTTCCTGAATTTTAAATCTGTAAAATGAGATAACAACACTCCTGCACTTCAGCGTGGGTGTCAGGATGATAAATACGATTATGTATTGAAGTTTCTGAAATGCTCAGGCATTAGAACAGATTGAAGGAGAACTCATTTCATTTGCACGTAATTCACTTCATGCACCCCGTTTCTTTGGTGGAGGCAGTTATGCTGTTTCTTAAGGATTTCCTTTTTGCTTCAGACTTTTTACACAGAATTGCTACATGGCAAACTTTCAAAGCTTTTGGTGGTGGAAAGCTCACAGGGAGTGGCTGAATAGAATCAATCTGGTAGTTAATAATTCAGCATGCTGAACTCAGTAGTGGTGAGCTGTGTGACTTCCTCAAAGGAGAGAAGAAAAATATACGTGCCCAGAGTGGTTCTTACGCATCTGCTGATTGCAAGTGTGGCCAAGTACATGATGAAATATTGCTTGTCTGGCTCTGAGCTCTGTACAGTACAACCAGAGTGACTCATCGGGTCAGTTGCTGACCAGAAGTTGAGCTGCCAGAAACAGATGGGCTGCCTAGAGAGTGAGATTTCTTGGAAGCATCTCCACCCTTGTCAGCAGTGTGACACAGCACAGGGATTTCTCAGAATCAGTGATTTCAGTGAAAGATGCTGGGTTTTCAGCTGCAATTGATCTTCCACATCAGAATGATGCCTTGTGGCCCTGAGAGTAAGGAAACTTGCTGGAGTGTAAGTGAAGGTCCATCTTTGTGAATCCTGTACTCGGAGGGGCAGTAGGAGGGAGGTCAGTAAAGTCCTCAGGCTTGCAAAAGGATTGTTTTTCAGCTCTGAGAAGCCTTCAGGTTGCTACTAAAAGATGGCTGGTGTGTGAATGTTCTTTCTGCAAATGAGGCCAAAATTTTTAAACAGCTCTGAAAATCTTTTCCTATAGTCTCTCTCCACCTCTTTACCCCTCAGCAGAAGAAGAACAAATGCTTCCTCAGACTGTAGAGTTGGGCTGAGGATTATACTCAGCTCAGATATTTGGAGATAAAGTGCTCTACAAGTATCTAGAGAAATAGAGGTTTTGTAGACACTGAATATTGAGGCAAGTTCTAGATCAGAATCTGAGAAGAGAGTACACCAAACTGGGATGGGTTTTCAACTTGACTCGCTGTGGTGGGTTCACCCTGGCCAGCAGCCAAGCACCCACACAGCTCCTAACTCACTCCCTGCAGCAGCTCTCCACGGTGGGATGAAGGAGAAAATAGGAAGAAGAAAATCAAGACAACTCTTGAGTTGAGTTAAAAAGCAATGTAATAGGTGAAGAAGAAAAGGTGGGTTCAGGGGGTGAAAAACAAGCAGAGCAAGGGAGATGGCACACAATCACACAGGTGATGGCAGACTGATGCCCAGCCACTCTCCAAACAACAGCCAAAAAACTTGCTTGAAAACAAAAAAATCCTTTTCTTCCTCTATCCCAGTTTTTATTTCTGAACTTGAGGATACATCACATGAAATATCCCTTTGGTCACTCTGAGACAGCTGTCCCAGCTGTGTCCTGTCCCAGCCCCTTGCCCACCCTCAGCCTGGCTGTGGGGGTGTGGTGGGAAACAGAGGTGGCCTTGACACTGTGCAAGCACAGCTCAGCAGTAGCCATAACACTGGTGTGTTGTCAGCACTGTTGTAGCCACAGATCCAAAGCACACCACCATATGGGCTGCTGTGAAGAAAGTTTTAACTCCATCCCAGTCAGACCCACCACAACCCCAAATCATACTACTTTTTTTTACTTACTTTTTAGTGTAGTACTGAAAAAAGAATTATCAGAAGAACAAAATCCTATTGTAAAATTTTAAGAACAGAGTATTCTTGATTAAAACTATTTTCTTGTATGTGCAGATGTGAAATTTTCATTAGAATCATGCACACTTCTGAAACAGTTCAAAAAGAACTTTAAGAATGTGTTGAAGTTAATTTTTCTCTGAAAAGTGTCTCAAAAAATTTGTTTCAGGGCATTCAGTAGCACTTAAGTGCTTGTCTGAATAGGGCCTGCATATTCAAGCTGACTCTGTCCTGCAAGAACGATTCTGGAGAAATTTTACCCAGTGTGAACATCAGACCTATGTCAGAAGTGGGTAATTCTCTACATGCCTATAGGTGCATCTTGTTACTGTCTGTATAAATATGTCATTTTGTGCCTTAAAATAATCAACTCTATGCGTCTTATTTATCACGAGACTGGGCAGATAAAATACTTTCAAAATTAAACCATTAAGAATTAGAATTATGTGGTTATCCTAGGAATGGAAAAACTAAAAAGGAATGAAGATATGGAAAAACTAAAAAGAAATGAAGATACGGAAAAACTAAAAATATTTGAATAGGAATGAAATCTTAGTTCACTTCTGAAAAAAAAAAATCAGTGAATGGCCCTGTTCTTCCCTGCAACACCTTGTTTTTGATGATGTATGCTGCTGTCGGTGAAAAATAACAGGCAGCTATGTGATGCAAAGAGTTCAGATAATTCAGATTGGAGCTCACTGATTACTTTGATCAATATCAAAGTCTGAAACTAAAAGCAAGTTGAGCTTCCACAGATTTTTTAGAGAGAATAATCAAGATTAAAGGAGACTCTTGAGTTCTTGAATTGATTGTTTATTTTTAGGGTATTTGGCCTGCTCTGTTATTGGTGGCGTTTCTTTATTCCACTTGTTAATATGAAGAGAGATAAGCATTTGTTCCTGGTAGTGAAAAGCATCACAAAGGCTTTGGTGAATGCGTAGCAGTGTGACTGGTCTGAATGTAAGAGTTCAAGGTGGCCACCTCCAAACCTCTCACTGGGTTTGTCAGTCAATGCTGTCATTCCAGGAGAGAGATGACATTATGGGATTTGGTTGATCATGCAGTAAGCACAGTAACACTGAGACTTCAGTGTCTTCATAAAAAGTTCTATGTGATTTCTCATGACTTTTTAACACTGAAGCACTGACTTGAATGAAACTTTCCTTGTATCGTGGGGAAGAGCGAACATTCATAAAAAGGCAGCCTACAGTGAAGGCAGAACAGAATTGCCCCCCTCCAGTATGTTCTGAAATAGTTCAGCTCTAAAGGTTCATGATTAGAGCAGGTAGTTGTTCTTTGCCAGTGATAACTTCCATTTTTTTGTTCCCTCTATGGAGCAGGCAGTTGGAGGAGGTTGGAAGAATTATGGATATCTTTGTTTTCAGCAGCAAAGGAACAAATGTTCTCTGAGGCAACTAGGATAGAGTGTGTATTCTGCTAGAAGGGAGGATCAAGGCAGTAATTTGTGCCCTGTCTAAAAGCAGGGTATAGGTGGGGATAAAATGGTGAAAGGGTTCTTGTTTTTTTCTTCCAACTGCACAGCTCAAGCAGTTTAAAAAGAGCCAAAGCATTCCCTGTTTGCTGTGTGCTGATTGTGAGCAAGGTGGCTAGACTGTCTGATCTCAGTTAATGAGCAGAACCACTGGAAAAATAATGATAGATAAAGTTCAGGTCTTGGAGCAACTCTGCCTGTGTCAATATTATTTGGAACCAAATTGCATATTTAAGGAAGACAGCCAGTGGAACTGAATCTCATCCTGTGTAAATTGCTTCTCATACGTGGGTCTTTTTTTTTTTCCCCCTCCATTATTGGAGAGTCCAAATATTAAGCAACTATAAATCCAGCTCTCTTCAGCTGAAGCCCTTGGTTCTGTGGATGCCAGTGACAGAGCTCTGTTAACCACAGAATCCAGTCACAGCTCGCGTCTGCTGCCTGCAGAGCCAGCCCTGCTTGTTTTGGTGTGCGGCTAAATTGGAGATGTAAATTTGTGGCAGCTCTGACTATGCTTTTGTCTACAGTAAGAAATCTGTGTGAGTGACTGCCAGAACTGCTCATTATGAATGAAGATGGTAACTTTGTGCATGGCTTCCTGAAAATACAGTCAGACACTTTGAAAAAGACTAACTGTTCAGGAGTCACCTTTGCCTTTATTTGGTAGGGCTCTAGAATAATGAAGGAAAGGAGAGACTGATATAGGGTTTTACTTGATAATAAATGTTGTGGTCAGCTCTTCTGTGTCTGCACAAGCCACACCAACTTCCTGCTTTAAGCTGAACTTTGCTTATCCCAAGTTTTGCTGTGATTTGGGCTTTCTGGGAAAGGATAACTGGCTAATAGGGAATTAAGTTAGCTTTTGGGGAACCCTTGCTTAGCTGGTGTTTGGGAAATGTTTTGGTTATGCCAAAGTAGCTTCACCCAACCCCCACAAAACCCATTTGATTGGGAAATTCCCAGCTAGTTCAGTTTATTGTCTGGCAGTTCTTATTGCTGACAGGATGGTTAGAGCAAGTTGAGATACAGGGAGTTTGACTTGCTGAGACTTTGGCTTGCTTAGTGTGGTAACTCAACCAGCACTGTTTTTTTGATAGCACCTACATGCAATATATAAGAGCTTGTCAGTGCTGTTGTAATGTTGTTAATTAACAGCAGTGAGAAGAGGGACATAGCAGTTAAGGCAGTTTTGAGGTTCACATACAAAACATGCTTTTTTGTGTGCTAATGGTGGATTGACCCTGGCTGGATGCCAGGTGCCCACCAGAGCCACTCTGTCTCTCCTCTCCTCAGCTGGGTGGGAGAGAGAAAACAACAAAAGGCTCGTGGGTCAAAAGAAGGACAGAGACAGATCATTCAGTCGTTACTATCACAGGCAAAACAGACTAGACTTGGAGAAATTAGCTTAATTTATTACCAGTCAATAAGAGTAAGATAATGAGGAAAAAACCCCTAAATTTTAAAACACCTTCCCCCCAGCCCTCCCTTCTTCTCAGGCTTATCTTTACTCCCAAGTTCTCTAACTCCTCTCCAGAGGAGTGCTGGTAGATGGGGAATGAGGGTCACAGTCAGTTGCCTCTGCTGATCCTTCTTCCTCAGGGGAAGGTCTCCTCACACTCTTCCCCAGCTCCACTGTGAGGTCCCTGCCATGGGACACAGCCCTCTGTCAAGTTCTCCAACATGCATCCTTCCCATGGGCTGCAGTTCTTCGCAAAATGCAGCAGTGTGGATCATTGTACTGCACCAGCATGGGTCCCTTCCCATGGGCTGCAGTCCTTCAGGCACAGCCTGCTCCAGCATGAGCCCCCCATGGCATCACAAGTCCTACGAGCAAACTTGCTCTAGCATGGGCTCCTCTTTCCATGGGTCCACAGGTCACTCCCAGGAGCTTGTTCCAGTGTGGGCTTCCCACAGGGATACAGCCTCCTTCAGGCATCCACCTGCTCCCGTGTAGTGTCCTTCACATGCTGCAGGTGGACCTCAGCATCTCTGTGGTCCTCCATGGGCTGCAGGGGCAGAGCTGCCTCACCATGGACTGCAACACGGGCTGCGCGGGAATCTTGACTCTGGTGCCTGGAACATCTGCCCCTCTACTGACCTTGGTGTCTGCAGAGCTGTTCCTCTCACATATTCTTACTCCTCTCTCCAGCTGCAATTGCTGCTGCACAGCTTCCTCACCGCCCTGCCCCCCCTTAACTGTGTTGTTCCAGAGGCACTACAGTGGTTGCTGATGTGATCAACCTTGGCCAGCGGCAGATCCGTCTTGAAGCTGACTGGCATTGACTCTGTCAGACATGAGAGAAATTTCTGGCAGTTTTCACTGAAGTCACACCTGTAGCCTCTCCACTATCAAAACGTTGCCACACAAACCCAATACCGGATCTCAAACGTGCTGGTATCCACGTTTGCCCAAGAAAAGTGGGTTTGGCATCCTTTAGCACGCTGAGAGTTTCAGCTGGTAGGGCCTGCAGTGGTAACTAGTAACCTAGGTAACTACAAATTAGAGCTTAATTTGATGCTTTTGAGTTCTGTGAAGCAAATAGTATGTTACCTTCTCCTCCCAAACTGTGTTAAATATTCATCTTCAGAAATTCTGGACAGATGCAAAGTAAAGGTTTGTCCACAGATTTTATCATTTCATGGATTCTGGCATGCCAAAGATAGATCACTTCTGGTGAATGGGCACAAACAGATGAGCTGAAAGATGCTCTAGAATATGTGTCTGTGCTATACAGTGTAACTGAGCTTACCTGTCTTTGGGAGAAGTACCTTAAAATAAGGCATACTTTTATTTTCTTGAAAATGTTCCTCAACAGATAAACTAAGTATCTTCTTTTCATTCTGTTGATAAAATTACTCCATTTGCTATCCATATGTCATAGCTAGTCAAGCAGCTTTATCTGGGGATTGCCTTTGCCAAGTTGAGAAACCTGTAATTTTAAAAACAAAATCCAAAACCTTAATATACCTGTCTAAACAGGAACCTCAGTTCATTCATATCATGCAAGACTTCATATGTTATTGACCTTCAGAAGCAGAAAAGGTTTTTGAGATTGTCCCCTGACTATTGGGGAGGGTATGAAAGGAGGAACTGGTTAAGCTGTCTTTGCATATTTTTGGCAGTACATAGTCTGCATTGACTGACTGTACTTTTACAATTAATTTTGATGTAGCTGGGTAGCATGGGTTTCAGCTGAAAAAATAATGGGTTTCTTTTGGTGTTTTCCTCTAAAAAGTGCAGTTCAAAGTCCAGTAAATGCTCTAATAGCCACTTATTCATGTGTAATAGCAATTAGGTTGAAGGACTGTATGAACAATAAGTAATTATGGGTTAACTTATTTATGTGCTTTTGTTGTTGTTTCCAGGAATACTTTTTGTTAACATCAGAAAATCAATGTTTTCCTTGGCAGTAGGAAGGTGGGGGAGAAGAGGAAGATTAGCATTTGTTATAAATCTGAGAATACCAAAATGTCAGTGGTGGTGTTTCCAGTGTAGTGTCTGACTGTACAGGTGCTGTTAATGTGGGAATACTGCTGGGCCTGTGTCTGTTCATTGTGGATATACATCAGGTCATTTTACTAGAGAAACTTGTGAACATTTAAGAGCTTTTATGTACATACATTTTGTGTGTTTACATATGTATATAATGTATAATAATTTAAAATACTATTCAAGGAAAAATTTGCATCTTCTTCAAAGGACCTATATGAGGTGACTTGGTTATTGAAAATGAAAGGCTGCATTTAATTTCAGTGTTTGGGTTTGGAAGCTTCAGACTGCTTTGGCACATTTAAATCAGGTGTTTACCTTCAAGCATGTGCATAACCTCACTGACTCATTAAGTATGCTTACCTATACTTTGAATATATGTTACTTACCTGAGGTCTCGCCACACTAAGGTTTCTTCAGGTCTGTCTTGCCTCCAGTTGAGCACCTGGCTTTATCAGTTCTCATCAGAAGCCCTTTATTCAGGGAGCTCTTTCAAAGCTCTGGTACAAAGTGCTTCCTTTCCCCAAACTCACTGTAAACTTGCCCACTCATCATGACTGTGGTGCTTCCATGTGAGCTTGATCAGGGCACCTCTGATGACTTCTCCTTCTCTGTCTGCAGCTGGGGGGGGCTCCTGTGGGACCAGCAAGCAGCTGGTTCAAGTCCATGTAGCTCTTTGAATTCAAAGCATTGTATTTGCTGAGAGTCAGCCTTGCACATCTTGGAACAGTGAACTGGTTCTTCAGAGATGTCTGAGCAAGAAGGAGAGGTGATGTCGACTTCAAATGCTTCATAGAAAGAAGGCTGAAATCAGAATAGCTCCAGGACCATCTTTGAACTTGAGGTTTATTCAAAGGTTGAGAATTTACTGTACTGTACCAGTCTGCTGGTAGAAGTTTGATTCCTTGTGATAATTTATTTCTTGATATCCAAAGCAAGTGTGGATTTGAACACTTGCTGACATTCACTTTTGTAGTTCTGCTCTTACTGTTTAGAGAAACCACTGTGATTGAGGCAAGTTATGCTCCCACTTGACATCCTTCCCTGTTAGCATTCCCATGCCGTGCTCTTGTAGCAGTCCACATTTGGGCAGCCGCAGAAGCAAATGAAGCAACACTGTCTCTTGGCATCCTGTTCTGAGCTGAAATAGGAGCCAGCATAAATGGCTTAATAGCTCAAGTCCCTGGCAACAACAACTTGGAAGATAATACCTTGTTTGTAAAAACTGAAAGTTAACCTTTTTTGTTGTTGTTTTGCAGAAGGGTCATGCAGGTTTAGAATCTGAGTAGATTGTATTTTGCTTTTTCACTCCTCTTTATCAGTGTGCTTGGTAAGATATTTTGAGGCGCTTGAGGAAGAGCAAGAGGCTAATGTTTATTTTGGCAAGTCTTACTGTCAAAAATGAGCTTTCTCAGTCTGAATTTTTCTTTACAGAACCCCCATCCCTCCCTCCTGTCTATCAGAGAGAACCATTTTACTGACCGTGTAGCTGAATCCATCTATTGTTAATTGGGCTCAGCTCTAGTAGTGTGATGTACATAGTAAAACCAGGAATTCAGGTTATGCTGAATCACAGTGATGCTCTGCAGATGCTCCTTTAGGATGCCAGCCAGCAGAACACAGGCTCTAGGCTTCCAGCAAGATTCTCCTGCAGAGTTGGGAAGATATAGAGCCCCTGGGTGCAGTCCCTGAAGTGGAGACCATCAGAAGCCAGCAAGTGGATGCTTTATCCTGAGCAGCCACTGGCAGCTGTGGTAGTGATGGAATGGTTCTGGGTTTCCTACCTGTGGAGCTCTGGAGTGGGGGATATGCCTTTGCTGGCTCTTACCTGGTGCTAGGAGGCTAATATAGATGTGTTTGAGGGAAATAAGAAAACTCTTCAGAGAAAATCCTCTTCTTGTAAGAGTGGCTTAGGGGTTAAAGTACTCTTCTAGTGTATTGGGAGGCGGGTTTGGAACAGGCACTAGATCTTCAGTGCCTGTAGGATGGAGACATTCCCTTGTCGCTGGGATGAGTTCTTTCTGTCTCTTCCATTTGAGCTGTTTCATTTTCTTTATGTAAACATTTATAGAAAAGGACTCCTCATTTTTTCCGAAGTTCTGATTTTAATGAATTGGTAATTTCCTACTCTGAAATGAAAAATTTTTGGGAGACTTTCTGCCTTGTCCTATTTCAGCTTTTTGGTATTTTTGTAGTTCACTGTACCTTCTTAATGTGGAGTAGAGTCACTGGTGTTGCCAAGTGTTTCCTTCTTAAGTAAGTGGGTGGTATAAATTGGATGGGTCAAAAAGAAGAGCAATAGGAAGTGCTGTCACCTCAGAGCTACATGTGCATTTGACCACTCAGAGACTTTTAGCAGTATATTTGATAGTTGTTCAGGTGACAAAACCAACTGGACAGGGAGTTCAAACATGTGATATGTACAGCAGTTTAGGTGGGAAACTGTTGGCTTCAGATTACTGAGTCACTGCTTCACCTGGCAAGTTGTGCAGTTTTAGAAAGGATCTGGCTTGAAAATAAATGTTTGGCTACTAATCAGTATGTAAAGAGGGTGGTAGGATTTTTCAGAGTTTGTGCCTAAGTCCCTTGAACATTCACTAGGAAATAGCTCTTCTATCCTGTAAAATACCCTTTCATGGAAAAGCCTGCTGCTATGCAACAAGACTCCTTTCCAGAAATTTGGCATTTTTTTGAATCTGAATTCCTAGATTTTGTTTAAGAAATGTACGGTCGCATGTGTTTTGGAGATGTTTTTCAATGTTTAGAATGCTAATTTTTTTTAATTAATGGTACTTAGTTTATTTTCAAATTTATTTTACTTAAAAGTTTGATTATTTCATAAAGCATTTTATTCATTCTTTGTATGTGTAGTGCCTGCCTGTGTATATACACACACATATACATGTCAGCAGTTACAGAGTATTTACTTTGTTCTGGTACCTGTCTGTTGAAACATGGATATATAGCTCTACATGGGACTTGCATGTGTCCCCTCCTGTATCTCTATTCTTCATTCCAGTATGTAGCTGTAAATGATGCAGAGCTGGCCTTTCTTTATGTGCTTTTTAAATTGATCTCTCTCATTGCTCAGAGGCAGGATGGTGTTAATGAGCTAAATATAAACTACTGGTTTGGATCCTTCTCAGCCCGAGCTATATTCTAGAGAGGGAGCAGGTTGTCACACTGTCAGGTGTCTGAGGTCGTAACTGGTGGTCCCTGTTAGAGGGTGTGAGTCACTTGCCATGAACGATCACCAGCTCGTACAATGACACCAATCTTCTGGGGAAGCCACACTGAAACTTGTGTCAAAGAAGATCTTAGCTTTGATAGGACAGACCCAGCATTCAAAGACTGTACAGGAAGAGGGTTTGCTAGCAGCCTTGCATGTAACCAAGGGTGAGTTGTTGTCTGTGGACCAGTGATAGAAAATACAGCCAGAGTCTTTTGTGATGTCTGTATCAAAAGATAAGGTTATATCACTGAATACTTGTAAACTGTTTGGATGAAATATTAATGGAGTTTGGGGAAGATGCCAGTCCAGTAGTTTTCTTTTGACCCTCTCTTAATCTGACCTTGGTAAGGGCTAGAGTGTTCCTCTGCGGGATTCTGATACAGTGGAGCTGCAACACCAAGTGCAGGGAGGACCTGAGGATCCCTCACACACCACATCTCTGTGGAAACGCAAATGCCTGTGGAGCCCACGTGTGTAGTGGTCCGGCTTCTCACACACTCAAACTGGGAGAGGGAAGCAAGTCAGGTGTGACAAGAGGGGAGAAGCACGGGCTCTCCCTGGGTTGCATGGATGGTACCATCTCTGCTTAGGAAGAGGAGAGCAGAACAAGGTCAAAGAGCAATGGATTTTATCAGAATAAGGTACAGAACTTACTGATGCCTAACCATTTTGCTTTTACGCTGGCTGGGCATGACAGTGTGTCTGTGGTACCTCCTTAGAGCTGTTCCTTCCCTTGGCAGAAATCAGAGGAGGATAGAAGACAGAAGGACACCGACCCGGGTGCTAAGGACTGTCCTTCCTCACATATCCCACTCTCACCTCTGTCCCTTTTTTCTTTTTAGCAGATAGGTCTGTGGTCTTGCAGATACGGACTTTATGGTGTTAAATAGCATAACTGAGTTCCTGATGCACTACTGCACATTTTTCCAAACCTTTACCCCTTGCTGCCCATTTCCAAGCGAGCAGCCTGCAAGGCGGTAGATTTGAGGCATCCACTTCTTCCTCAGACTGTGTAGTCAGGCATTTCAGAAACCCTCAGGAGGAGGTGATAAACAATGGGGGAGCATAAGCCTCCTTTCTGTAGGAATCCAGAGCTACATGTGGAATCAGTGAGACATTTTATTTCCTGTATCCTGTTTCCAGATCTGCAGTCAATAGGTTTCAGGCAGAGTGTGGTGACCAGTAGAGAATCTGGCTGCAATAGCTGAGCAGGAGGGAGAATGCAGAGGCAACAGCTGCATTCTATGATTGAGACAAGCGTGACCAGGGACAGTAGTGGGACTGGACTCTGCAAATGGGGAATATTCTGGAATGTGTGTGCACTCCCATACATATGTTTATGCAGGCATTTAAAGGAAAGGATTTTAAAGGCCTCAGATGTCGTGAAAGTTACCTGGGGTGCTTAATTAGTCTGAAGTGGGTAATCTCAAACTTCAGAAAACCAGAATATACAAAATGGTGGTGTGGGTAGAAAATTTCTACATGCAGTGATTAGGAAGACATAAAACAGTACTGGAAAAAAACGGTTCTGTATTAGTAACATTTTATGTTGGTTTTAGTAGGTGTGTTCATTTCTAGTGACACAAAAGGCTAAAAGGACAGCTGTGAGGACACTTGTTAATATGGCTTAGGTGCTCCTGACTCTGGTTGTGTTTATGCATTTATTTTTTAATTATTATGTTTATCTTCAGACACTAGACTACAGCAAATAGAAAATTATACCCACTGCTAATCTCAAGATACTGAAGACAAATGTCTGAATCTTGAATTTCTTGTAGTTTGACAATCAGTGGCATGGCTTCATGTACACCTAAGGGCACTAATTGTAACTAACAATCATATACATGCTGATGGTTGCCCATTTGACCTAATTATTTTTTCTTCTATTTAAATAAAATCTGAGTGAAAGCCAAAATAAGTCCTTTCTGAAATACTTGAATTTTGGAATTTCACTTTTTGAGTTTTTTCAGGTTTTCTAGTGCAACAGTATTAGCTTTAAACGCCATCAGAAGAGTTGTGTTCATCTGAGGCGTCATGTGCAGTTCTCTAGTAGCATTTCTTTATAATGAAAAACAAAGTCAAATGTGAAATGGAGGCCATGTGTCTCTGATTCTGCTTGTTTTGCTTTTACCTGGGGCATGTGGAAGTCTGCAGGCAAGGCAGTGTAATACGATATATATGGATGGGTAGGAATCCCGTTTGAAAATGAGATGTAATTCTGTAGAGCAGGTAGAAATAGAGAAGATGAAAGCATAGTGCAGGCTGCTACAATCTCATTAGATACTGTCATGGTTTAATCCCAGCCAGCAGCTAAGCACCACACAGCTGCTCATTCAATCCCTCCCCATGGGAGTGAGCTTTGAGTGGCAGAGCTTTGTATGCTGAGCATGACATCATATGATATGGAATATCCCTTTGGTCAGCTGTCCCGGCTGCGTCCCCTTGCAGTTTCTTGTGCCCCTCAGCCTCCTCGCTGCTGGGGTGGGCTGAGAGGCAGAAAAGGTCTTGATGCTGTGTAAGCAATGCTGGCAGCAGCTACAACATCTCTGTGTTGTAGCTGCTGTGAAGAAAATTAACTCAATCCCACCCAAAACCAGCACATGTACTTAGCTTTTTTTTTTTTCCTTGTTTTTTGAAGTTTCTCTAAAATTGCTATTTCTTTGTTCTGCCCATACCTGTCTAGCTTTTTGGAGCTGGGGGATTTTGACTGAACTATTTGGAAATGAGAAAATGATCTGTAATTAAAAATAGAAATTAATTAAAATTCATATTCTAGTGTTCTACTTCATGAACAAATTTGAGTGACAAAATTGTAAACTCTAGTTTCTCTGTTAATAGAGAAAGCTCACTCAGTGACTGGGATTAGAGAAGCATTGGCAAGCATCAAGTCAGACCTGGAATTCTTGGTTTGCTGGGGTAGTATTTCCTTATAAAAGGAAACAGTTGCAGTGGGCAGATGAGAAGCTATGACATTTTTTGGGGTGTAGGAAAGTATTCATCCAGAAGCCTACAGATGGGAAATCCTCCCAACACCAGATTATTATGTGCTGTTTAATGGGGAATTTTCTGATCCCCCTTGCCAAAGCTGTGTTTTCAGATGTCAGAAGTGGTGGAGTAGGTGTCGCACAGTCTCCACTCTGATAGACTTTACTGTGACAGGGTATTTTCATAAATTGTATCTTTCTGGCAACCCTTATGCTTTCATAAACTACTTTTCCTCTCTGTGTATTTGCAAGATTTTGTTGTTGTTGTTGTTAGGGGTGCGGAGCTTGTGTCTTCTTTTTCTGACAGAGTTTTGAAGTCTGAAATTTAAATGTGCCAGGTTTTGCAGCAGTGGCAAGACACAGAGTTGTTGTTGTGATTCCTTGATATTTGAGATGCAGCCGATCCCACCCATCCATAATGTTCCATAGAATGGAGTGTCTGTCAGCTTTACCCGAGGGCCTGGCTGGCTGGAAGGTGTCTGTGGGCTGAACACCTCTGATGCTGGTACCAGTGGGAAGGGGGCGGGCATTTTTTGGAAGTTTAACACAGCCGCAGTGGGATTTCACAGCTGCCTGGAGACAGAAAGCAAACTTCTGTAAATGCTGGGCAAGCAGCCACATACTTTAGGCAGTGGCAGGTGAGCTCTGACATATTTTTCTGCAGTGGTTAAAGGCTGTTCCTGTAACTGTCTGCCTGCTGGACGTTGCTGCTTACAGTTAAGGTCAGCAGGGCAGAGCACGTGCCAGCACTGTAGATGCCCTGGTTCAGGTTCATGGTAGCTTAAACCTGCACAGACTAATATGAATTGCTTCCTTTGGTAAGGGAGAGAAGTAAAACTCTGACAAAAGTAGTCCAGTCTTCTCTGCAGCATTCCCTTGAATGCTACGGAAATGATTCGTTTTACAAGGCGAGTGAAATGTCTCATTTGGATTTGTGTAATAAGTTTAGAAAAAACACTCTGTCAGTATTTGAGGTCAGGATGTAATGAGAAACTGAGAGTGATTTCCTGCTTCAGGGAGTGCATTTGGAAATTTGTATCAGAAATTAACGACCCGTTTATATAAGGGATTTTGTAGTTTGTTGGGGTTTTTTTCCTTCATTTATTTTTCTTGGAAGTCTGTTGGCATGATATGCAGTGACATTTCAGGAGCACAAATACAAGCGGGAGATGTGGAGAAAGACAAAGCATGTAAACTGACATTCAAGCTGAGAAATTTCTCATATACAGTATATTTTGTGTTTTTTAAAGTTAGTACTTTTGTTGACTTAATCTTGGCCAGTGCAGAAAGTACTCTGTCAAAGACCTTTCTCCAAACATTCTTTTGTGTGCATACTGTTGGTTACATGTAAAGTACTGTTCTTTAGGTGCCTTTAGGGCTCAGCCGAGGGCCCTACCTTGATGTTCCACAACTTGCACAGAAATAAGCTTCTCTGAAGAATTCAGGATGAGAATGTAGTAGGTCAAATTTAGATCCAAGCCTGGAGATAAAGCTTGTAAGCTTCAGCGGGACTATTTTGTTCATAAAATTATGGATGTGCTAGAGTCTTCTGCCACAAGATTAGAAATTAAGTAATTGTTCAGTACTGAGATTAAAATAACATCAGAGGAGTTAAGTCAATAAATCAGTTAGTGCTACAATGAGAAAATTAAATTTGTTAGCTGTTAAGTATAGCCATAAAGGGTGATGCTTTTAAAAACTAGTGCCGCATTAACTTTTTTATTTTAATGTATCATCTGTATTTTATGTAACAGGCAGTGCTGGACTGAGTTATATAAACGAGCAAGTGTTTTATGCATATTATTTCAATTATCTGTCCTTGGAGAAGGTGAATGAAAAATAGCTCCAACTCAGTTTTAGCATCTTCATTTTGACAGTTGTAATATGCATATTAATGAAGAGTGTGAAGTGTAGAGAAATGGGTCCATTTGTAAAAGCTGATGTCCTCTTAGCTCTTTATCTTAAAAGGAAAAGAAAAAAGAGAGAAGGGAAGAAAGAAGCCGAGGGTATGTTTTATGTGGCATGCCAGGTCTTTTTGAAACAGCTTGCACAGTTGCAAGCTAGCTGAATCAGCACCACGTTTATTGGTGGAAGGCTGTAATCATAGTAACACCTGCAGTGTACAGCAAAGAAGAGGCACATCAAGTCTGGCAAGGTGTTGAATGAAGTTTTTATGTCTGGTTTTAAATCAAGTCAGAGCATTGCTACAAAGAGTAGAATTGGTTAAGCAGTAGGGTTTAATCAGCAAAATTAATTTAAATTTCAAGGATTGTTTAGCTGGTATCTTTGAAGAAACCTTAGTTGAGAGGCATGGGGCTTTCCCAAAGTATCATTATTTGGATTAATTTCCTTAATACAAGATGCAGTTTTAAAATGTACAATTTTGGTATAAAATTGGTAACAAATATGTTTGAAAAAGAACCTGAGGATTTAAAGTGATGAAGATCTTTTCCCATTACCTACTGGTTTTTATAGATTATTAAACCTTTAAGGCCAGAAGAGTTTGTCAGCTCTAACTCTTATTGAGCTTGTTTCTGTGTTGTGTGTTTGGTTTTTCAGTAACAGATTTTACTTTTATTGGTTAATGTTGTTACAAGGTGCTAGGTTGGATTAAGTGTATTTGAATCAGTATGCAAGAGGGTAGACGTTGATCAGTTGTCTCTAACATTACAAAATCTGCTCAGTACTAAATACAAGAGCAAACTAGTCAAATTCCTTAACCATTCCTTAACATACAGTTCTCTCTTAAAGAGAGAATAGGACCCATCCAGCATGGGTTTGATGTCACTAGGTAGAAGGCACACTTTTATGAGAAGCAGTGAGATGAAGATTTAGAGTAACTTTAGAGCTGACTTTTCCAGTCTGCATGGGAAATTTGATTAACTATATCTCCTGTTGTTTGCCCCTTTGGCATGAGAAACAGATGACAGCAAAAGACAAGAAGTACATTAAAAAGATGTTGTCTAGGGACTACAGACTACAAGCATTTCTTAACACCTTTCTTTTGTTATTGGAACACACTAAATATTGGAAATGGAATTGCCCTGAACTTAACTTCTGTGTGATCTTCCTGCCTTCTCTGTCCGGATGTTCTTAATTCTCCTTTTAGCCTTTGGATGGGCTTGACAAAGAAACTAATTTGAGCTCTCTCATTCTTGATGTAAGGAGGGGCAGGAAGGGGAGCCTTCCGCTCTGAGATACCAGCAGACAGTAAGGCCTTCAGCATGACACAGTGGCCCAGTTGCCATGAAGTCTTATCAAACATAGTGAGACTCCAGTCTTGGCCAAGCATTTGAGCCACTGTCTTAATACAGTACAAGGTATTTGAGTTCTAATAGAGCATCTGTTCATGGTATAGTAAAATGGAGATAGCATGAGCAACCTTACTCATTTCAAGCATGTCTTTTTAATAGCTGGCAGTGGAAATGGTTGCTTTTGTCTTTTGGCTCTTCATCAGACCAAAACTCAAATTAACTTCTTTTTCTTCTTGCTATTATCTCTTTCCCATATACTTCCTCGATTCTCATCTCTTTAGTTAGAAAACAGGTGCATACAGTAATTAATTGCAAGATTTAAACATTGTCAGTGGATACTGTAAGAGAAGTGCTTAATTTCTGGGGTTTGAACTCTACTAAACTTCTACGCTTCAAAGAAGGAGTTAAGGGAGGATTGTTTAAGGGCATTAAAAGAGATTTAGAAGAATTTTTGGAACACTTATATCAGTCCACATAGCAAATGCTCAAGTGTGTAAAAGGAGGTGTTTCAACTTAAAAACTCAGAATGAACTTAAGGGTTCATTCTCACATATCTAAACCTGTACCTTTCTATTAGTGTACAATAGAGTTAAAGAGAGTGAACAAACCAGGCTTGTATTTCATTTGACTTAGTCTTTGCTGTAATTCTTTGTGTGTGATTTAATTTTAAAATGTAAAGATTGACCTCTGTTCTTTAGTGAATTTTAAGGCAGTTGGTTTTGATGGAAGCAAGATTAGGCCACACTTTCCCTGTGTTGTCTCTTCATCATGTGGTAGAGTGTCTCTCACTTACCCAGCCACATAACTGGAAATAGAAAGCATATTGCAGGGTTTCTTAATCACATGCAAATTCCATTCATGTGCCCAAGTTTTCAGAGAAGACTTAGAGATTTAAATCTACAGACCCTGTTAGTTTCAGTAGGAGCTGTGTGACTAAATCCTCTGAATCAGTTTTCAATTAAAAAAAAAACCAAACAACAAAGAGCCATGCAGCACTTGTCAGCCCAACCTCCTGGCACATTTAGCTGCTTTTTAGGACTGCAATGATTGATAAATTCTTTTGGCAAAAATTGAGGATGCTGGTGAATGAGAAAACAGAGGCTGTTGAGTTCATCTAAGGTATCCCTGCTCTTTACAGCCTCAGAACAGTGTCTGGGAGACGTGACTGGAAGAAGTGTGATACGTCTTCTATCCAGATTCATAGCTATAAGGCATTTTTAAAGGTGCTTGCAGAACTAATCTGGGGAAGGTTTGAAATTTGGAGTAGCTTTGCTTTTTGGCAAGACTGAGCACTGCTGTGCAGGATATTGTGTTCTCATATTTCTCTAATGCTTATAGGTAAACATATGCAATTAGTTATTACAAGTGTAGCTTTGACAGGTTGGGACTGAAACTTCCAAATTAATCTCTTTGATTTTTTTTTTTTTCTCATTTCAGAGACACTACTCTCCCCTGAATAGAGATGGCAGAAATCAATTCTCCTGTAAATATCAAGGAAAAGGTAGGTTCAAGTAACCATACAATGCAAACCAAAATTATATTTGCATACATATTTCATTTTTGCTCTTTCCAACACTGTTCACATACTGAACTTTAATATGTATTGACTCTGTGCATGAAGTTAAGTACACAGACAGGTATTGATAGGACTAATCTGAGTCTTGGTTGACGAGAAGCATTTTTGCTTTTTTGCAGAGAGACTGTTTAGTCAGCTAGTCTTCTCTTCTTCCTTTGTAACCCCTGTGCACACTTATGCTGTGGAGAACAGCACTTTGGGATGATTGCTGCTGTACAAAATGCAACCACGTTGAAGAAACATGCCCTTTAGAAAATAATTTTCTGCACAAAAATGTTACGCCTGTAATACTTAAAGCAATTCCTAAAAATGTAGGATCTGAAAAGAGCAGATTACTTCTTCCTATGAAAGTATGTCTGTTTTTAACTGCATTCCATGTACTTGAGTGAGTCTTCTCCATATCCTTGGCTGGAGCTCGAGCCTCATCACCCTTTCAGGAGCAGTAAAGGACCTAAAGCTAATTAGGATATGAGGTAGGTCAGGACATCTTTTGTGACTCACAGCAGGCAGACTGTGAAGAGACAATCTAACCATAGAACTTCTTTTGCTCTATATCTCCTTATGGGAAACAGTTCCTTACCTGTTGCACTGCCCAGGTGCCTGTTTTTTGAGTAGTTTTACGTTATATTTGTTGTTCACATCTCAATTGCTCATTGTGCTTGAGGATTTGCATGTCATTATGAATCTCTGTTTTGGTGATGAATATCTTCCTTAGTCCTTAATAACAGCACAGGGTTTTAAAATTCAGTAGCATGATGATTTTGCAGTAGAAAGTAATGTCATCAAATACTTTTTCCTGGTGCCAGAATGCTCAAAGGTAAACTACAGTAATTCTCAAAATACAGCTCAGTAAATCAATTGAAGCTCTGCATATTTACTGTGTAGCTTGAAATTTTTTATTTAAGTCAGTTTTACTAGTGCAGGATTTTACAAATCACGTGTTTGTCTTTTGCGAGTTTAAGAATGAGGAATTGCAACAGGACTTTTATTCATGCTAGATATCTGCTATTCCATGTGTGATATCTGCTGGGAGTGTCCAAAATCAAATGTTTATGAGCATATGCATTTTAAGGCAGGAAAATAATTGGATCAGTACATTCTGTTATAAATTGTTCTACTCTTTATTCCTGTATCTTCTATCAGTATTTAGACCCACTAAATCTCTATGCCAAATTGAAAACTTAGTTTAATAGCAATTGAAATTCTTTTGCAAAATCACTGGGTTTTGTTCTGGAAAATATAGATTAATAACCTGCTAAATAAAGGGTTAGTGACCGAACAGCATAAGCCTCCTGCAGTCTTACAGCCATCAGCTGAGAAGGTGTCGTGCTCGGAGAGCCATTGCACCGGGACAAGTCTGTCCTGTTTTAAAACAGGACTGCAGTGGCTCCATTTGGTATCTCGTATCTGGTTTACAGTATGGGCAGCAACAAGCTGAGTAACCAAAAAGTGACTGTAGCTTCGGAACTCTTTAGTGATACACTAGAAATATGAGGAAAGGGTTGAATAAGTAAGTCCTGAGAGTTGCTTTTGGTTATATTTGCACATAAACAACTAAAACATAAGGATTTCATTTGCATGTTTGAAAAGCAGACATATGTACAGTGTGCTGCTAAGAGGGTCAAAATCACATCCCTTTCTCACTTAGCTTGCAGAGCTTACATGGTCATGCTGCACAACATTGAAGCAGAGTGAGTTTAGTGTTTACTTTTATCCATCTTTTGGAAGGCAGTATTTCTGAGTAAGAAAACCAGAGTTCATAAATGTAACACTTCTGATGAGCTCCACAAATCCATTGCCATCAATGTAAATACAAGCAGGCCTTGTTTAAAAGAACAGAATAGAACACAGTTCCTTCCCAGCTCTCCCTTTCTTTTACCTTAGTGCTTGCAGATCATAATGTACTTAAGACTTTGATCTTGCTAGGACTTGCATGAAGCCAAAGGAGCTGCACATCTGCACACAAATACTTAACTCATGTAAGTTTCTGCAAAAGTAGCATGCAAGTTTCTCCTTAAACTGATGGTTGTTTCACTGTGATGAAAATGTGGTACAGATCCCATGCAGATTTCAGCATGTTTGTTCTTTTGTTTGGGGGTGGGGGGCAGTTGTTTGGGGTTTTTTTCAGTGGTGACCTTTCCCTGTGTTCTCTCCATGATCAGCTTCTAGTTATTCAAGAAATTAAAACCTCTGCCACTGTTTTAAAAGTGATGTGAGGCCAAGACAGACATTTTGGACATTGTGCTCACACCCAGACTCTGTAAAACCCCACCCATGAATTTGAGTCATAAGAGTATGCTACTGTGGTAGTGATACTTGTATAATTCATTCTTGGCGTTTCAGCTGAAATAGTTCATAAAGTCAATAGGTTAAACATTCTATTTTATATCTTCTTTTCTTCTCCCCCAAGAGATTTATATAAATGTTTGCCTGTGATGTTAGGAAGGCTAATGGAAGTTTCCATAGTTGGCAGAGACTCCTGCAGCTGTGATACTCTTGTGGGGGAGCCAGGACTGTTTCAATTACCATATTTTCGTGCATATAACCCACAGGCTTTCTAGAATAACCTAAGTTCTGCATTTCAGCAGACACAAAGGTCATTAATTGTCTGCATAGCTAGTATAAGAAGTTTACCATCACGATCTCTCTCAGAATAATTCCCTCTGCCCTGACCCTTGCTGTAGTCTTCCTTCACTGTGCCACTCTCCCTCTTGCCTCTGATAACACTCATCTCTGTGCCCGATAATACAGGATAAGTAAGGACTTATTTTTTGTATCAGGATTTTTGGAGACTGAGTGTTATACATAGTTCAGATCATATGCACAAAAGTTCACTGGATTAAGGATAAAATGAGCCAAACTCATTGGCTTACATCCAAAATCCATAAAATTAAAGGAGGTATTCAAGCGTTAACCTAGTACATCACCAGAAGAGGTGCTGAGATTCTGAATTACTAGGCTTCCAAAGAAGAAGCAATTGGAGTGAGGAATACAAGTGATGTATTGTCTCCTGCAACAATTAGGCCCTCTTAGTTTAACAAGAGAAGAGTGAATATCAGGCACTCCCCAGGATAACCATTCAGCTCTGGCATGTGACTTTGGTTTTGATCCAAAGAAATATCAGGAATTGTTTAAACTTCAGGATTTGGTTTTGGGCCCATCTTTTTTCTTTTTCCTTTTTTTTTTTTTTAATTTGCTGTGTGTCTAAACATGTTTGAACAAGTGAGATCTGCTGTCAGCTGGAATTAGCAAAATACTCATTCAGATGAAAATTCTCCTTTTGAGATTCTGTTAGGAGTGAAGTTTTGCTGAAGTTCTCCTGACAGGCTTGCTTTCTGATTTGTCATTTCAAGTGTCAGAGCTGGAGGAGCAGATGGGCAGCACTGCAAGAAGGGTATTTTGTTCAGATGTGGTTTTGGAGGTTTCACAGTTTTGTTTGCATTATGCCATAAATGTGGTTTTCATAAGCAATAGTCAGCATGCAAGGAAAGAGTTGGATTTAGAGTGGAAGGAATGGAAGTAGTATGTAAATTTAAAATTATACATTACAAAAGCAGAGAGTTTCCAATCTGTGATTTCACTTCCTCCTTAAAGCTGTTCTTTGCCTATGTGTTGAAGTAGATGGACTGTTTAAAGACCAGAAAAGTTGATCAAAATGCACTTTTGTTACTTGATGAGCCATTTAACTTGGGTTAAAGATATCACAGACTCATGTCTGTAAATGATGCTGTCATCAGTCAAGCAGAACAGTTCTTACTAAGCCAAACTTTTCAGGAATCCTGAAATAACATATTAGAATGTCTGGCTTTCTATTTGATGGATGAGGGTGAAATAATAAATCCATGACGAGTGCCTAAAGAAGTTTACTGCAGCAAGTAGAACTTTTTTGGGGCTTACTAGGAACAAATGATCGGAAGGTATCAGGGTGATGAACAGATCATGTAGCAGAAAGAGGCACAGACCTGCTCAAAGGGGATATTAGCAACATTTGTTCAGTTTGTCAGGATGAACTTAGTAAAGCTTCTGGAAAAATGTCTCCAGTGTAAGAAATAGCCTCTTTATTCAACCAAGTCAAATTGTATTCATGAAATATGTTTGTGTAGAAGTTCAAAACCTTTTAAAAAATTCTGCCATGAAGTGGTTTTGAAATGCATTTTCTTGCTTAATGTAGCCAGGACATCTGCTAATGCTAAATTCCTAGATTATTGAAACCAGCAGTGTTCTGCAGACAGCCCTTCTTCTCCGCTTCACTTGCAGGATTTGGGAGGAATTGGAGGTGTAGTGTAGTTGAATGATGTGTATGTGTACATAAAAATTTGCTACTGACAAGGAGTAAAAATAAAGTAGGAAATGTCTGTGTTTATTGATAACCATACTTATAAATGAATTTAGTTCTTAACTTAGAGAAAATCTGTTGATCTTAGTGTTTAGTACAAAGTGAAGGTGGATCTGCGTTAGTTTGCCTAACCAAGCATAAATAAGAATATTTTTGTCTAATGACCATAATAGTAACTTACTTCAAGGGGATTAGAGCAGCTGTGTTCAGGGGTTTCAGAACGGCCATGAGCTTTCAGCAAAGAAGTTCAATTTGTCACTATGTTAGAAATACATAAACAAACTCTCTGAACCCCGGATATGTTACTTATTCACCAGAAACATCCTCTTTGAGATGATGCCAAGGGGGGCCAGATGGAGCAGAGCAGCAAACAGGCAGTGATTGAGTCCATGTTGTTACAGTTGCCTGGGAACCATTTGAAACTTGACAGAGAACATAAAGGACTTAGAGGAATACACAGCACTGTCATCTTGGTTCTGCATGTGGAATAGGTAATCTGGTGTCACAGCTTCCAGGCAGGCTCTGTTTCTTTTTGAGCTTGACTAACCCAGAAAGTCTTGTGAGATGGGTGTTTGTGAGGACTTAAGAGTAAGCTAGCATGAGAGGGTAGAATTCAGTATCCTTTCCTGTGTGCTATATTCTTCAGGAGTAACCTGTCACTGACTCAATTAATATTTTTTTTTCGGTAAGCCAAAAACTTGCCCTAAGTGCAATGTTTAACAGTAATCATCAGAAAAGTAGTCAAGTATATCTGATCAGACCTTGGGGATTTTATTGTGAGGTAGAAGCTTATCTGAGGGCACTTGAAACCTTTTTCAATTTTGATTCCACTTCTGGGCAGTCTTCATCATTTTTTGTAAGAGACAGATAAAAACATCCTCATGACTGTGGATTTCTAGTCCTGATGAGACATAATCTGGCTCAAATTGCAGCAAGCATTAGCAGGACTTGAGCTCTGGATTGTGAGTTTAAATGGAGGTGGACCTGAGTTCTGTCTTTCATGTTCTTGACTGTATACAGTTTTTTTCAAGATCACAGATTTATATTTCAGATCTGTGATTGCTTTAAAGTAGCTTTTGTAAACTGAAATTCTGAGAAAGTTTTCTTAGTAGTAAACAAAGTAATGTGCTTTCATGTTAAGCTGCAGGAGGAAAAGCCCAGGAATTTAACTGCTGTCACTGACAGATTCTCAACTAATGCTGACATTAATAGCATTAATTATCTGTGGTTCTGAAGGTATGTTACTGAATTCTCTTGGTGTCCCGGAATGCTGTCTAGCATCCAGATGATGACAGAAGTTCACTGGGAATCTACACTGGATAAAAACAGGATGTTTCACAAAATAATGAAAATACTTTACTTCCTTGTAGTCTGTCTGGTAATGCTGTTTCCCCTGTGATCAGGTTTCAGTAAGTAGAAAAAAGTGTTTTCTCCCACATACATGGAAATCTAATAAAGTAGACTGCTGAGTTAGCTTTTGCAGACTGGCGTTAATGCAGTACCATTGCATGGTAAGAGATTCTTTTTCTCTGGTACTTTCTTTCATCCTTTAGGATGCTAAAAATTTTTTAAAGGAGTTCGTTGATGAGGAGTCATAAATATCAGATGATTCTAGTTGCATAATCTGTTGCTCACATATTGAGAAGACGGATGTTCTTGCTGAGTTTGAGGACTATAAATTTAGAGAGAGAAAGTTAGGAGTTACCTCCTGCCCTGGAATCACCCTGTCGCACCTGTAATAAAAATGAGCTCTGTACAGTGTTTTGGATTGGGAAGTGATGGAGTTCTCTCAAGCAGCTGGAGGTTTGTAAGCAGGTCAGGTATATAGCTGTACTAGCACAAGGGCTGTTTTATCACCTGAGCTAGCAGGTGAACCAGAGAGGAGCCAGCATACCTGGACTGCCTAGATCCAGCTCACACTGAGCCCTTCTGTGTAAGTCCACCTTGTCATCTTCTATTTGTCAAGCATTCCTGGAGCTTTGATATGCTTCTGTTCATCACAGTCTGTGTTAGGTCTCTTATGACCTACAACTAGAGAAGTGCATTTGTGTTCGGCTTATGCTGTCAGGAAGTTTCCTATCCTTCCCTTTGGCTTTTTCTTTTGTGTCACTAGGTCCCTTTCCAGAAACAAATGGGACACGTTTTGCATGAGGGCACGGAGCTGAGCTTCAGACCTAGAAATCGACACATATATTTGAAATCAGGGTTAAAGGACTAAAGGGTGGAGTATCAGGGACCTTGAAATTTGCATTTCTGGGTAAAGGCTGTCATATAGCCTGGTGTTTCTCCACATACCTTGTCCTCCTCCTAGATACTGTCAGGTCACAATTTGAGTCTTGTAACCATGTGTCAGTAATTTCTGTCCAGAAATTGCTGACGTTTTCATTGCTGTGTACAACAGTTCCAGTCTATTCTGGATTAAAACAGTGGTCAAACAGTGCATATGTTGTCGACCTGATGTCTGGCACACAGATCTTTGTCTTTGAAATTCTGGAAGAAGTATGGTAACTTGATGCCATTTTGTTCCTAAAAATTTACAAGACAAAGTACTGTGTTTCAGAACAAAAACTCTTGGGATCTCTGCTCTGTGGGAATTACAGGGTTATATCTGCTTTTGTTGTTTCTGAGCTGAGATGGTTTTATATGTGTGTGTGTGTATTAATATTGATGTATCCTACTGGTTGAAAATTTTAGTTTTTATCTTCTCACCCGCATAAGTCACCACACAAATCTGGAAAGGAGAACCACTAACTTGTAGGTGTCCTGAGTATCACAGCCTACATACACAAGAGAAGCAGATTTTAAAAGTCTGAGTAACTTCTGATTTGGGATTTCCTAGGTCTTGGATGCTTTCCTTTGCAATCTGATGTTATTTTCCTGAGGAATTCTTTCATTAAACGTCTCAATTTTTTATATTTTCCAAACAGAAAGATAAACAAATGTATTTGTTGTACAACAGTCAACAAAAGATATTGTTGGGTTTTGGCAGTAGAACTGTTGAGCTTTACAGTATATTAATTCCCTAAATTGAAATTTTTAGTAGTCCAGCTAAACCGGGGCTGTGTCCACAGTGTTGTCATATGCTTAATTTCTTTTCTCTGTACTGTTGAGCATTTTTCCTAAGATCATCATCTTGGGCTTTTTGGGTTATCTCCACAACTAGAATGTTTCCATAACCTTTTTGTATTTAATTATAGTAGTAGTTGGATGAAGCACAGTTTAGCTTTTAATTCTGGTTTTTCTCTTCAGCAAAAAACTCTTAACAACGACCACACAGTACAAAGAGAAAGTCTTCAGTTGATTTTCTAGTCTAAAACATAGCCTGCTTGGTTGAGTTCTTGTTTGTCAATGTTCTCCACACCACAGATGTTCTTCTTGTCTTTAAGAAGTTTCCAAGCTGCACTGTGGCGAGTTGCCTGATCCTCCAAGTGAGGTCTTAGCCTCACTTGGTTGTTTCCAGATGTTTCTTGAGGCTTGCAGACCTTTCATAGCAAAGTAGGACGTAGAAGACATATGAAATCCCTGTGCTTATTTTTAAAGTTGGTTAGAATACTCTAGATATTTCTTTTACTATTTTTCTGTAAGCAGTTACCACAAGGAGATTATGCAATTTGGAGTATGATGATCCAGAGAGATTGTGAAAGACGAGGGGATTTTTCTGTGAGAATATGAAGATGTAATCCACGTGGTGAAAATATTTGGGAGCTACCAGCTTGAACATAAAATGGACTGCAGCTCGTGGCCTGCTCTGCCTTAGTGTCTTTGCCAACTTTTGTTATGGACCCAACTCAGTTCACGCTTTTTGCAGGTTTATCAGTAAATAGCATGCCTGTGCCCACAATCACTAGATTAATTACGCCTTTTTCCAGTGCTTTCTCTGCACATCCTATTGATTTGGGTTAGTTTTCACTTGGCTGCCTGCAGTACATAGCAGAGAGCTATACTCATTACTTCCTTCCCCATGCATGCACGTCAGCTGAAGAGAGAAACTTGAGCAGACAAGGGATTTTCTGGAGAGTTTCTGGCAACAACAGCCTCTGGGTCAAGCAGTCCACTTGTCAGCCTAGTCTGTATGAACTTCAATATAAAGTTACCCCTATTGAGTAGAATATTCTAAAGCAGCCTCTGTTGGCTGGGGACCGAGCTTGTGGGCAAGCCTGGTTCAGTCGTAGCATAGCAATATTAGGCAGACTATGAGATAGGCCTTTGGGAAAGGGTCCTTGGGAAGTAGACAAGCACTTCAACTCCACTGCCTTCTAAATTATGGCTTTGGCCTGAACTGTCCAAGGCTAGACTTGCTATCTGAAAGGTGTTGTGGGCAAATGGAAAGCTGCAGAGAGGGCTGTGGTGGGATGATGGACAGGAGCAGAGTAAATCGTCCTGAGTAGCTGTACTAACATTGTGTACTGAAGCCAAGTATGAGCCTTTTGCAGTCCTGAAGCTGAGTCCAGCAGGCATCAGGAATCTGAGCTGTCCATCAGTGTACATTGAGTCAACCTGCTATGATTCCTGGTTTATGGAAGTAAGCAGGACAGGGAAACACAGTGGTTGAGGAGTGGGGTGAACATACTACAGCAAAATAAAATCTTTTGGTCAAATCTGAGCACTTAAATGTTCCCAGTCACCTTCTGATATCTCCATTGATGGAGACTCCATAGAGATTCTCCTTCAGCATCCAACTGGACAGCAGAGACAAGGTAGTGTGAATGCTTTTGCCATGTGAGCCAGCCTACTTCCCTTAAACAGCTCTGTCTTCACATATTACTTTTTCTCAGTTGTATTTCACAGTACAATAAAAAGACCACACTGCTTCACAATTATCATGATGACATTGGGATGCAGTAAATAAAGTACACCCTAATCAAGGATGTATTCCCACAGGAAGATGACAAAGGAGGCTGCCAGATAAACATTTTCAGGACAATAACAAGTTTCTGATAGTAAATACACGCTGGATTTCTTGACACAGAAGCTCATAAAGCTAATTTGGAACAGCTAAACTGGTTTGGCAGAGTGTCTCATTTTTTTCCAGGGTATTATCATAGGCTTTTGTTTTGCTAATTATGTTTAAATATTTTTATTTTGGTCTGATCTAGTAAAACTGTTACAGCTTTAAAATAAAATAGCAACAATGTTTCATATAACTTTACTTTCAGCTATAGTACATAGGGATGAGAAAATAAATGATCAATGTGACTCCAGTAAGAATATTTTATTAAAACATCATGAGTTGAATTCCATTTGGTATCAATGGATACTGACAATACAGCAATAGCAAATGCTGTGAAATTTAAGCACAGCATGCCAGAGTCATCTGTGGGTGTAACACCTCATCCATCAGCAGTTTCCTGAAGGAAGCATTTGGCATCCCATGTCCTTTGTTCAGGATTTTGTTACACAAGCTTCCTGGTCACTTGTATATGGAACAGCAAACTGAAGTTATGTTGAGCAGCCACTAGAACTTTTAAAAATTATATTGTTCTCTTTCAGCCTGTGACTGTTTTCTTGCATATATGACTGTTTCTCAGATGCTAAAAAACCACCAATCATAACTTTGATGTAGCAAGAGCCTTGTTGAAGAAGTCGTGTGCTCGCTAAGTTTGTGTAGGTGACATGTTGAGACCCTTGGCAGCAAATAGAACATTTAGGAAAGAATCATAAGGCCAAATTCTGTTAGTTGAATTAAGCTAATTCTTCTGCTGTGACTGAGAGTAGGATTTGTTTCCAGGATTACTGGCTACCAGTTCTATGCCATGGTGACCTGAAGAAATTGCTTCATTATTTGCATGGCTGGGTAAGGATAGGGTGGGTATTGCTTTGTACAGATACATTGCTGTGTGTTCATGAGCACGTCAGTGTAACAGGCATTTATATAAACATGCACTGGCACAGAGGTACCTTACAGTCTAAAGGAGTATGATAAATTCATATTGTCTTCTTTTACTTACAGATCAATGCAATCCGATCAATCGTTCCGAACAAAAGCAATAATGAGATAGTTCTGGTGTTGCAGCAATTTGATAACAATGTAGACAAGGCTGTTCAAGCTTTCATGGATGGTGAGTACCGTGTACCTTTTTCACTAAATGCAGGAGGGATTCAATCACATGCCTAAGTATTTGTTGTCTCTAGTGGCTCAAAATATATTCTGTAGATCTTCTGAAATCTGATGTGTGACGCTAATTATAAAATAATTGATCCTCCTGTCTGCATCTTTGCTTCTTCACAGTATGAGACTGACGTGGCTGTTCATCTGTTATACCTGACTTTGCCTTTTTTGAAGCCATTCTTACTGCAGACCTCCTTCTTTATTCTGCATGAAAGTTAACGCTTTTAAAGTAATATGTCAGGAAATTATTCACTGTTGAAGATACAGTAACTAAGAACAATTTGGGATAGTGCTGAAGCAGATAACCAAGCCCCATAACCCCTGAATTTGATGCACACATTGACATTCAAACCTCAATCTGAATTTTGCAAATAGCCTTGACATTTATAATAGCTGAACCAAGACTCCATTGAAAGTTTGAGCCATTTAAACCTGGATCCACGTTTGTATTTTGCGTCATGAGACCATCTCTAATGAAAGGTCACTTGTATTTAGATAACGCTTTCCTCGTAAATATATAAAGTCAAGTATTTTGAACTTTCACCAGAATCTGTGAGAAACCCTTTGCAGAAGTAATGGCATACCATGAGCAAATCTTTTCAAAATCTCTGTAGCTTGGGGTCACATAAATAATACTAGAAGTTCAGTGGCCGCAGAGGGCACTGTGTATCTTAAAAATGCCTCATTTTTGCTATCTCAGCAAGTTGTTTAATTCATGGCTATTTTACTTCAGAATATTTTTGGGTTTGGTTTGGAATAACTCACTAAAATGTATCAGCCAAAAAGCATCATCATATACTAGGAATTACCAGTATGCAAAAAGCAGATGCAAGCCAAGTGGACTATTTATAAATGTAACAAAATTCTTCCATCAGAACTATATGGTTCTTTTTGATTCAGGCAGCTGCACAGACACTTATGTTCTCATGGATATATTGAAATTGCATTTGTCTATGCACACACACAGAGAAAAAAGAAAGTGTGATGCATCTAATTAACAATAATTTTGTTTTCCTGTAATGTATGTCTTGGGGAAGGTAGTGGAGGTTTGTTCCATGACTATTCAGTAAGTTGCTTTCACTTTATTTTGTCCTAAGTTACCACTGCTTGCTTGTGGCTTATGAATTGTTTCCAGTGGTTCCTCAAAAGGGGAAGTGCTTTCACAGCCATGTGTCATCACCTGCTGTAAGGAGGAAACAGGGCAAACACAAGCCTTGCAAGAAGTACAATAAAGTCATGATGAAAGGCAAGCTGTTGTACCCGAGTTCAGATGATCTTTGTTTGAACTTCACCAGTTCATGATTACTGTTCAGAAGTCTTTGTGACGGAGTATTTGAAAACAGCTAATATTTGTTATTGTCTGAAAATAGCAGAAAAGATACGTATCCATGCAACTGCCACTGTGGATAGAATGAATAATTGAAATTTTTTTTTCAAATGAATGACAAAAATTGCTAAGATTGGAATAATACTTACAGAGAAGTCCTGCAATGAAAAACATAGGGGTGGCCATGCTGAATGGAAAGGTTGAGCCACCTCCATGCAGTGCTTCTCTCAGAGGTGCTGCTTGCTGAATCAAGAAATGTTCAAATGTAGTTTCTTGTCTTGCTTCATATCTGGAGTGGCATTTAGATGGTGCCTCTGTTATGAATTTTATTCTATATGTGAAATTTGATTTAAATGAAAGAGAGTTCAAATGTTTTATTTGCTATGCTAGTGTTTACCTAATGAAGTATAATCAGAAGGTCTGTTCAGCTGCTTTGTAGATGTGTTTGAGAAAATATAGTGGTGGGTTCAAATGAGGGCTTTGGGATTTGGACAGGTAGTGCATTTCCAATAGGAAGAAACAAAGATTAGTTGGATGAATCCCTTAAGTAACTCAGCATGCACAGTATTCACAGGGAAGCTGAATAGCAAAGACACCACCAGCCAACACAAAAAGGGTGTTGGTTGCTGCTGTGAAAACAGTTAACAAAGCTGTCACATGAAATCACATGTTTTCAGCAGCATGGAGTAAAATGAGCAGCAAATGTTTATTACTTCATACAGAAACATGGTGCCTGTCAAAAGATGATGTACCTTTAGGAGAGGGGATTGTACTTACATGTACATAAGTATGTATGTAACTAAATATAAATATGTATACAGTTATACACGAAATAGAAGTTGTCTTAGCCTTCTATCTGCATTGTCATGTCATCTAGCAAATAAAACATGGCTTTGATGGATTCCATGCTCATTTTTTCACAATTTAACAAATTGGGCTTAGCACTGCTAACAAGATACATAATCTTAACTATTGTGTGTGAAAGGCTCACCAGATAATCTTGGATCTGGTTTATTGTGATAGAAAAGTAATTTTGGTACATCTGAAAACCTCACACATCTTTGGCTGAATACAAGTTGAGAACTCATGGTGATCTGAAAACAGCAATGCTTCTTAATACTAGTATCAAGATTTCACTGAAAGGAGGGAGAAGAATGGCTGAGTGTGAAATCCACTTGGAAAGGCTAATAAAAGAGTATTTACTAGATTTGTGAAGGGATGGTGAAGTGATTATTAAATTCAAGCAGAAGACCTTTAACCTGATGGTGATTAAAAACATTATTGTGGCAGCTACCACCATAGTGGTTTGGATGACAATTCAGACTGTGTGCTTACCATGAGCATCTATTTTCAGCATTAGATTCCAGGAGAACAAAATGATGATGTTAACTAGAAGGAGAAGAGTTTTCTTCTAACATGGCAGCAGGCACCGGTCTGACCAAGGCTATGCCTGCTTTGTTCCATAAATTTATCTAAGCAACTTGTTATGGCTGTCAGGCAGAATTTCAAGTATAACTGTAATTACTTTTCAATATAATTTTTTACCATTCTTTTCTGCCAGGCCTAAGTTTACTGCATTTGTGTGATGCAGATTTTGTGCAAGAGTCCACAGAATTACTCTTTTGGATGCTAATTAAGTCTTTACTTTTTATGCTGTTATGTCTTCTGAAGACGACAAGTAACACATAGAAAATACATGATAAAAATGCCAAAAGTTTTTAAAACTTTCAGATGCTCTAGTGTCAGGGTGGACTATTTCGTGTACTAGGTGTTGAGTCTGGGGTGCTGAGATACTTTTCTTTTCAGGCAAGAGATTTGAGTGTTGATTTTTCTGGGTCTTATGCTAGTGCTTTAAGTTAGGCACACAATCACTTTGTTCAGTGAAGTCCATAAAAAGCCAGTAGTGCCAAGTAGACCATCCACTGTAAGCAGTGTAATCAAAACAGGTAACTGAGAAGAAGAAAGGCAATAGTGTCCATTTTGTTCTCCCCACATAAGAGAATTCACAACAAATTGAAATGTTCCTCAGCTAGGAAACTAGAAAATGGTCATGAACACACTGGTTCCTTCTCATAGCTGAGCTTTTGTTGAAATGTGTTATCTTTCTTTTCTCTAGGCAGTGCAACTGAGGTTCTAAAGGAATGGAATATGACAGGGAAAAAGAAGGTAAGAACTTGCTCTTGAAAATCAAGGCATTTAAATCACTTAGAAACTGTCTGCACTTGAACTGTAGTACTCTTGGTCAGTACTTGGCCTTTTCCAGCATAGGTGACTTCATTCACACCTGTAGACAGTATTTGAGTGCAAATTGTGTGCTATTTTTGATCCTATTCCTCTGTCACTGGCTCACTAAGCCCAGTGTTGAGTGAATTTCTGGAACAGCATGTGCACGTACCTGTGTGTGGGAGCCAGACCCTGGACAAGCACAGGACAAACCCCAAAACAGCCCATGTGCAGAAACATAGGCTTTTAATAGGAAACTGTATCCTGGATAGTCACAGCCACTGACAGTGCTCAATTTACTGATTGTATTTTGAGTTTATAGGATTTGCATTGAATGACGTTCTTGCAATATTTCTCCATTTAGAACAACAGGAGAAAAAGAAGCAAATCTAAACAGCAGCAAAGCAGTAAAGATCCTAAAAACAAGAATGGTGGACCTGAGAAGGCATCTCAAGAGCCTCAGCGAATAAATGACTGTCATATGAATGGATGCCCTAAGGACAACTCTGGCCGTGGCTCTGCCAATCAGAAACTGGAAACCACTTCTCTTGAGAGCAAAGGCTCGGGATTTGTAGGGTCGGCACTGGACTGTCCAGAAATCAAAGGTCAGTTCATCTGACAGAGAGCACCTTTTCAACTGGCAGAAGCCAAGCCTTCATTGACATAAAGATCATGGTATTTTTATTGCCATGAAGATGTTGCAGAGGTGTTTTTGTGAAAAATAATACACATAACTCCTGAAGTCATGCCAGTAGATCTGTATCTGCACACTATTCATCTTGCAGTATGTTTTCTTGCAAAATGTCTTTCTTTTCCTAGAGACAGCCCAGCTGATACAGAATATTACAGGTTGACATACAGAAGAATGCAGGGTTAGAAAACGACTGGAGTGTCAAATTGTTAACAAAAGGATTAAGTCTGTTATGTGGGGCAAAGATATCTGAACACTATGAGCTTGTGGTGTATTACTGGATTTATTCATTGCTTAGTCCAAGCTAGTCCATTTTTCGTTTTTCTCGTCTTCCCTCCGTAGGCTAGTCACAGTAGATCTCCACTGGCTTTCCCTAGCAGAGGAGGGAGGGCCTCTGTGGTGTGGAAAGGCACTCTGATAGCCCTTTAATACATGCACATAGTTTCTCATAGGGCCTAGATACCATTTCTGAAACTGGGAGGGGCAGTAACACAGGAAGTTCTTCCTCACTCTGGTAAATACAGAGTTACAATTACAGCAACATCAGTGTGAACAGACTTGCTCCTCTGGGGCAAAGGGTTTGTGAATGCTTTTGCCTACAAGTTCATAAAGCTCATATTTAATTGTTGTCAGTACTGGTAGTGTTTTTCCAGCTCTTCATGTTTCAGACATGTACCAGGCCTGGATTATTGCTGCTGTTAGTATTTTCTTCCTGTGTCTTAAGAACTTTCCTTGAAATCCTTTTTTCCATGGTTGCAAATACAGTTCTCAAAAACCCCATTTTAAAGGAATGTGCCAAAGTAATAATTGTCCTGAAATTAATTATCTGCTGCTTTCAGATGACTTTAGTGGTGCCAGCCTCTTGTCAATTAAATGAAGACTATGCAACCTATAGCAGCCAAACAAACTACTTACCAAGAAATTTTGTCCTAAAAATTTGATGCCTCACAAAGGACCAGAGATACAGTCCCTGCCCTTGCTTAGACTCCCACTTAAATTTGGATATAATATGCCATAAGCCAGAAAATTCTGCATTTCTACAATACTAAAAGCATTTTTGCCACTTATTATGCAAGACACAAACATTTGTGGTATGAATCAGACTTCTTAGAGTGGCATTTTTTGAAATGATAAATGCATAAATAAAGATGTGTAGACTTAATTGTGTATGCATGGGGAGTGTTTTCTAGGGGGTACAGAGTGCAAGAGTACCCATGCTGTTAGTGATCTTTTTCTGGGTCATTGGGATTGAATCCAGCTTTTTTCTCTTTGAAACATTTAAGACTTAGTTGTACATATAAAGGGCAAAAAGAATCTTGGAAGTTTTCTTTGCTTTTGCAAGTGATAAATGAGAAATTACCATAGGTTTACTTTTTTTTTCAACTTATACACATCTCCCCTGTTTCAATAACAAGGGGGACAGAGAGCTTTCAAAAAAAAGGCAGGAAAGAAAGGAAAGGAAACAGAGAGAAAGGAAAACCTGAAACTAGAATATTCAAGTTTCCCTTACATAGTAAAATAATTTCCTGGCAAATTTTTTAATAGAGAGAAGGAAAGAATTTCTTCTTCACTTTCAGTTGCACTAGTATCCTTTTCTTTGCAATCAGTATAATAACTGCTTTTGTAGGCTCAAAAGCCACCTATATTCATATTGTTACATTTGTGCTGAAGTGATCAGGATCCTTCAGGGGCCAGAGCTGTGCCCTTGTGATTTCTGAGCAAGTCATACAGACTCTTCTAAAGCAGTGTGAAATACTGAACAAAAAAGTGCACCTGTTTTATATTGCTCTCTTTTGTGTTGTAATCTCCTTTGTATTGTCCTTGTCTGGCTTGTTTTGGTTCCTTCCCTATCAAATGAATGTTACTGTAGTCATTTCACCTCTCCTTCAGGGGGCTCACAGCTTAGAAGGATCATAGGTGTCGGCTGAGAGTCCCTAATACTTTCTTCTCCATGAGGAACATGAGGTTGAAGCTTTACTTAAACCAACTCCAAGTCTGTGAGATTAAGACTTCCAGAGCCATAATATCCTGGCAGCCTGGAAGAGACTTCAGGAACCAGAAGGGAGGATGCAGCATTTCTCCATAGAAAATTGGGGGGGGAAACATATGGCTATTGCCTTTAGTTCAGTTCTGCTTATTTCTCGCCATTATTCCATCTTTCTTTTTCTTAGACATTTTTAGTTGCTGTTACCCTTTCTCTTCATGGCCTTGTAAAGAAGCAATGTGAATGCACTGAAAGGATATTTAGTGCTGCCTTGCCATGCTATTGCTTTTGCAGGGACCTGGGTAAAATCAGATCCTGATCTCTTCCCTACTTAGTTTTCACGTAGGAAGATGTTTAATGAATCTTTCAAACTTCCTGTTTATATCTCAGGGGACTTACGGCTTTTTTCTTCTTTCAGCCAAAGCATCTGTGAGGTTCACTTGATTTGAAAGGTGTTGAATGGCAAGCTGCTGCAAAAAGATAAACCGCTCTTTTTGAAGATGGCAGCTTCGCAGATTCCAAAGCAAGTTAATCTGGGCTGCTGCCATTACTGGCAGGTGTGGTCATACTTGACTGTTAATGCAGTGGATATCACACAATAGACTGGTGCTGAAGCTCCAAGCCACCACGTACTGAGCCATGTAGCAGTTTACTTGCAGCTGCTATTATCCAGATTTTTTACATCTCTTGCAAGTGTTTGACAGAGACTTTGTTACTAGGTTTTGTTATGCGTGTGTCTTAGTTAGTGCAAGTCTGTTTTTAATTGTGTTGATTGTCTTCAGTCAAAGTTGAAAGTTCAGTTGCAGCATACAAAACTACTGTTTGCTAGCCTATGTTGGTCATCTTTCTGCTGGGTTTCAAAGTAGCTCATGCGTAGTTTTTGAAGGAATAGAGTTAAAGTATATTGCAGACAAAAGATGATCAAAAAGTTTAATTTAGAGTATAATGGTTGTTCTAGGTGACTTTCTTTAGGTAAAAAGCTGTCAAGTTTGTAATTTGTCTTGATAAGTGTACCAAAGCTGCTAATTAAATGCATAAAAACAATTGTGCACTTCAACAACAAATTTCAAAAGATCCAATCTTAGGGACAGAACCCAAAAGCCTTTCTTTATAGGTTAGCTGATAGACTGCTGGTTTCTAATTACCTGTTAGAGTTATGTAGCAAGGGCAGCCTCAACTGAGAGTAGAAAGCCTTGATTTATAAAGAATTTTCTATCTGCATTAGTATGAGATGCAGCCAGAGTTGAACAGGGTTAGTGCCAGTTCTCCTCCAGGAGAGTTCCTCACTGTGTGCAAGACTGGTGTCAACATCAAACCTCTGACATGTTCAGAGTGCTGCATTACTGGTGTTTCTTGCTTTCACAGATTCACAGGTTTCTTTGACTTCTTTTACTACTTTCTTACATGCTGTTTTATGCAAGATACCTTTTCTGTTTTCAGACTCACCTTTTCAAGCCCTTAAAAGCTGCTTTAAGATGTGAGCACTGGTGTTCGTCCTTGTTCCTCTGGTGTTATGCAATTGCCATGAAAACATACCAGGATGCACTTTACACCTGTCCTAATGCCCAGTCAGGGCACAAAGAAGTCACTAGTTGATATGCTGTACCTGTCCATGTGATATCCCTCAATCCCAGCAGTGTTTATCCCATTCCATGGGCTGTAATCCAGCTGTTAATCTGACAAGTCCCTTTTCTCCAGACACCACACATCATCAGTTGAATAAAGTGAGGATTAAAAAGCATCTTCAGAATGAACAATCATTCATTCATTGAAGTGAGTACAAAGATTAGAAAAATGAGTTAACACAACAAACCACTTCCTGTGCTTGCTTCCTTAACTAAAATTCACAGTGGCAGTAATAGCTGGCCTTGCCTGTCAGTTTTCACAGTCATTCTTTGGCTGCTTGTTCCTCTGTTATGATGCTGATATCTTGAATCCCTTTGGAGTCTTGGAAAGAGGAAACCAGGTCGTCTTGTGGCAGCCAAACAGGCTCAGGCATTGTTATCTTATCCCTCTGAAGCTGTGGAACCCAGGAGCTTAATCTTTGACATAGTTTCATTTCTTGCTTGGTTCCTCTTAGCAGCAGCTTTTGATAGAAATCTGTAGTCAGGCAAGGTTAGTATTTCAGGTAGGAATGTTTAATCAGTGCTTTTAAAATGTTAATAAAATTAGGAATATTTTTGTGTGCTATATGTGAATATATGTATCAACTTTAAAGTCTCATGCTTTCCATAGAGGACTTCCTCTCTAGTTCTGATCTCAAATATTTGGGCAAATATTATAATTGCTAGCATGCTTTTTATGTTACGATTTTCCATACTGGCATGAAAGACTTGGGATTTTTAAATGAGTTTTTCTTTTATACACTGGTGAAATATAGAAGTGTTCCAATTAGTGTTTAATGACCAAAACAATTTCATTTGTTGTCATAGCTCTCTGAGGTTCTGGAGAATGTGAGCCAGTGAGAACACCCTATACACCATGAGTATATGGGCATAAAGTCATTCTGACTTAACAGTAAGGCTTCATACCTTTCTTAATCTTATAGCTCCCTGTTTTCTTCCTTAATGCTTTCTTGCAGACAGAGAACGAGAACGCCAGAGAGCACCTGTGGAATTAAACCCAAAGACTATGAATGGAGTAGAACAGCCTGAGCCCCTTCAGTCATCAGTTCAACTCCAGTGTAACCTAGGCAGGCCAAAGTCAAAATCTTCCTCAGTTAAATCACCCATTGCGTCAACCCAACTTGAAACAAAGACAGATGATTCAGTCAAAAAAAGAGGTAAATTGGATCCCTGGTTGCTGTGTTCTGAGGTTATAAAACAGCTGAGGCCTCTAGGAAGAAAATGGCTTAAAAAAAGCTAAAAAGAGATGTCTTGGAAAGAAACAGTAGAATTATAACAAAACTAATAAAACAATTTATGGTCTATTTCACATTATATTAAATAAAATTTAAACTAAATAATTTGAACTAATAGTGCCTTTCTAATATTTATTTGATTTGGGGGATGCGTTTCAGCAAACGTGTTTAGAAACTGAAGAGCACTAGGGAGGGACTATGGAAAAGTTGGATTTATGGACTTCAGTAGAATAACCACTTCATCCTAATCGGGGCAAATAGCATGTTGAACTACTTCTGGTGCCTCATTCAGAAAAACTAAAACCAACTTTATGACTTCCGTGCAATTTTTGTTTTCTATTTTAGGGCCAAACATTGAAAAATCAGTAAAAGACTTGCAGCGTTGCACTGTTTCTCTAACCAGATATCGTGTGATGATCAAAGAGGAAGTGGATAATTCAGTGAAGAAGATCAAAGCTGCTTTTGCAGAGTTACACAGCTGGTAGGTAAATCAGCTTCAGAGATCCATCAGCTCCACCTAGAAAAGGGACTAATTAAGCCACTGGCATTAGTGGGGAAGGGTCACTTACACCCTCTTTGTTTGCAGCATTTGGTTTCATAAAAAAACCAGCATGGTGCCATTAAGTGATGACACTCCTCACCAACCAGGAAGTAATATATGCATATATTGTATACATACATGAAGTGCTTTGAAAAAAACTCAGGTTTTTTTACTCCTAAATTATCCATCTTGACCTAATTCTTTTGTATCAGATTCAGTGGCAACATATATGAGCAAATGAAAGCTGTTTTAAATATCCTGTCTGGGATTTTCTGAAGTCTCTTTTACCTTTTTAAAATCTCTTCCTTCTATACTGCATCTTTGATCTTATCTTCTTTGGCAGACAGTCCTTTATTGTCTCTTCATGTCCCACCATCTTTGCTTCTTATCCTACCATTGTTCTCTTAACTTCCCCTCATAGTTTCTTCTAAGTTTCCCATCCATCATTTAATTTCCAATTCGCATCTCTAGTTCGTTCTTTTCCCTCATTCTTTTATGTCTTTAATCTATTTTTTCCATTATAATTTTGATTACTTCTGATCTTCAGCATGTATACCTATGCCCTTAAAAAAGTTATGGCAGAAATAATTGCTGTAGTAGCAAGTTGCATATTTGGTATATTCTTGTCATAGAAAGCTATTTTCTGCTTTGAGTTTCACTTGGCCTTGGTTAAGCAGAGTTGTCATATAAAACCTATGCATTAGACAGTGTTGAAGTAAATAGAAGAAATCATGTTAAAATGTACAATACTTGCTTACAAATCACAGAAGAGTGAAAAACCTTTCTCCCTTAATTCATCTACATTATTTGTCAGTATTTTTATGAGCATAAATATTTTATATTTTATAAATATTTTATATTTTATAAAAGAGCAGTAGTATTGGCAGGAGTTTGTTAACTTTGGACTTCAGTGGTATATTCATTGTCTTCAAAGATGCATCTGAAGTAACTTTAGGACCACTTGGGCTGTTGTCTGTATGGGCAAAAAATCCAAGTGCTACTGAGCTGATTTTGGGGAGGATTCTGTTTCACTGAGCCCCCAGTGTACTTTACTGTATAGCAGGGAGAGCTGTGTTTCTCTCTCTCCAGAGAATATGAGCTGTGATCACCAGTTGTGCTAAACTGTGTAACGTTGTCAGGATTGTTCTGGAGTCATTACAGTGATTTTTGCTTATGAACTTAAATGTGGTAATAAGATTGTTGGGATAGAAAAACTGAGCAAAGTTCATCAACTCCTTGCACCTTTTTTTGGTAGTTCTCAGAGGGGGCCTTTTCTCTGAGAAAACTATAGTTGGATTTCATTTGCGGTGTAGTTCACACTCACTTTTTTTATTTTTGGTAGCAGTGTTAAAAATACCTTATGTCACATGTCTCACCTCAGCTGCAGGCAGTCACAGGCAATTCAGTCTTCAAGCAGTTGTCACTCTGGTCATGGAACAGACTTAGAATTCTGTCATGATCTAAAAGTGCAGGGAGGTAGTAAGTTCAGGACTGAATTGCTTCATTTTTCATGTATTCATATTGTAGGTTGAAAAACAGTAAAGTGTATTGCCTAATACAAAAATACCCCAAAAGAGTCTGTAAATGCAAGTACTTAAAATGATGAAAATAGCTTGGAAAACTTTTCAATAGGCTTCATTTCATTTTGCCTCCTACCAGCTTCAGTGCCTAAATTATTAAAGTGGAGTCTGCTGGAAGCTCTAGAACGTAACAGATCTGTGGTCTGAATATTTGTGCCTCAGCATAACATTGCAACGAGGACAGTACAATGTCAGGAGATGTTTATGGCAATCTCACTGCTGGCTGTGTTGGTTTTGGCAGTTCATAAGTCTAACATTTAGGTTTTTCTTCAGATGAGTGAAGGGGATTTTTTGTTTAAACAGTGAACTGCATAACTTAACACCTTCTTTGCTAAAACTAAAGAGTATTTTGTGATATTTCATATGATCTTGTGGCCTAAACTTTGAGAAAGATGGGCACAGCTGTTTTAATGCCTTGTTTCAAAAAACTCCCTGACAAGTGCTGTAGATTTACTGGATTTGGGTTGAAATCACCTTGAGCCAGTGATACATACAGCTTCACACCTCATCCAGGGATCACATCATATTCCTGAGCTGCACAGTTTAGTGCGTGTTATTTACATGGGAGTTTCCTTGCTCCAGAACTGAACAAAATATCCCTAGTGCTAGCAGGAGGATAAGGTATTAAGTGAACATATTTATTACTCTCCTTGGGCATGGAGTTTCACTGTGACACAGCCAACTTGTCTATCATGGAAAAATGGAGGAATTCAGCTAAACTGTCACTCCTGGAATGCTATGGAGTAACCAAAGCAAGGGCATGATATCAGGTCTCCATTGTGATAGTGATTCCAAAGCTTTTTCCAAGTTTGTCTCCCAGTTGCTGCTGGAGTGTGGACTGGTTGAGATGGACAGCAGATACAAAAGCCACCAAGTGCTGTCTGTGTTCAGAACTGCCAGGAATACTGGAATGGGCTCAATGCTGTAACCCTTTCCTGTTACACATAGCTGTCATTACCTAAGAGGTTTTAGTGAAGCTAAATGAAGTCAGAAGCTTTTATCTTGCATTGCAGCTGAATGCTGAAACACATACTAATTTGTCTCTTTTGGGTTTATTTTTCTTCCTTTGGTAATAGGATAAAAGACCACTTTTGTGTCATTTTTTGCATTTACTATCAAGGTCAGAATCAAAACTGCGTTGCACGAGTCAGTAATATTTTTGACTTTCTGATGATCTGTTTTAGTTTTTTAAATCTTTTCATGATTTTACCAATCAGAGAAAGAATGAAGCATGCAAAGATAATATCATGTATCTTCCTCCTACCTCCAGACAGTAAATGAAACCATTATCATGGAGGTAAATGAATAGCACATGTCCTAAGATGTCCTGAAAGCTTCGTCAGAAAGATTCACAAGAACTTTTCCATTTAGCAGCAGAAACTATGGAGTGATAGCTGCCAGTGAAACTCCATGTTTCTCTCTAGCTCAGTACTTCACAGCTTGACCTAACCAATGAACGGACGTTACTCCTGAACATGTTCAGTAGGTACTACGCTGCTGTTTAAAAAGTCACCTATCTGGCAAAATAGTGCATACCCTCCCACAATCTAAAAAGCAGAGCTAGGGAGCAGATGTGCTGTGAACCGCTGTAAAAGCTTGGGGGGAAAATGCAGTGCTTACTTCAGTTTTGACTTTTTAGTAAAATGGGGCAAATAACAGTCCCAGAAAGATGTTTATTTAAAAACACCGCATTGGGCTCACTTCCTCTTTCTTAAAAAGCTTCACTAAGTTTCTGCTAACTGGAGTAATTCTATGTGTGCTCAGAAGAAGTGATAACAGCTTGCATTTATTCTGCTCTCTTCATGCCAGAAGACACTAGAGCATTTTACAAGCCATGGGCTGGACCAGGCAGGGCACTTTGCCCCACAAGAAGTCTTTTGCAGTCTCATGTGGATTGTGCTCCTGCTCTGATCCAGCATTCTGGTCACCCCTGCTCTTGCTGGGCTTTCTGTGACATTGCTTTCCCAAGGTTATGAGAGCACTCAGCAAAGCAAGCTGAAGGGCAGTGCTCCTCAGGCCCATGCGCCTGAAAGTTAGGAGCAAAATCTTCCTGATAGTTCTCCTTGATCCAGTATTTCTCTTCGTTGCATTCAGCTTTGGTGTATGGTTTTCAGGAATACTTTTGTGTGAGTGAGAATATAAGGTGCTCCCCTTACTACTTGGATATAAAATATATCAGAGCATAGCCATGTCTCACAGTAGCATAGTGCACAGAAAAGAAGGCTACCAAGTAGTCCTGAAGTTGCAGGGGAAGGTCAGGAAAGCTCAGTGAACTCTCCTCTCACTAGAGTGCACTTGAGACATTTGTTGCCAAGCTTAAAACCTACATGTGTTAACTGTGTTCTCACTTCATTTCCACCGAGAGACTGAATAACCATCCTGGGGGTAAAAGGAGGGCCCCAGGAAATCTGAGTGGAATGTGTAGAGCACAAAAGGAGCCACCGTTCACCGTAACACCTCTTGCCAGAAAATAATTTTCACATATTGGGCATTCATACAGTCATATGGAAAACTAAAAGGAAGCATCTGCTACTTGCCCATATGGTCTGCTGCCAGCCACAAATAGTCTGTAGAAAATAGTAAGAACCAGGTTTAATTACACTGCATGCAGAACTGGACCACATAAATACAAGCTTCTCTACTCTTTTCTAACATGTTGGTATGTCCAGTGCTTTGTAAAGAAAATGAAAATCAACACAGCCGAATTTTTGGAGTGAAGAAAAAGCAGTTGAGAGCTTTACCATAGGCTAGATAAAAAATTGATTCTGACATAATGCTGGGAAAATGGAGTTTGGCAATACTGACAATTTAAAAATGTATTAAAATAGATTCAGGGTAACAGTTAGAAAGCATGTGCTGTATGTTTGCGGAAAATTAAGCAGTTTTTATATTGATTTCTAAGTTAAAGCACAGGAGTGGTTGAATGGGGGAAGAAATAATCTAAAAGAACATAATTGTGTCTGTACTTACACAGTTGTGTCTGTACTGACTCAGTGTGGGGTGGTGAGCAGTGCTGCCAGTGCTCACAGTTGTAGAACAGTGAGAACACAGTTGCCCCTTTCTGGGACCCCTACTTGGCAAACTGTAATGATGATGGTTTTCTGTCGCCCATAGCCCAGAATCAGTGGCACCAAGTGAGAGCTGCCTGATTGTGATGTAGTACTTTGGAGATGGGCAGATGGCTGGAAAGGCCAGGACTAGTATTGCTTTACACTGAACAGAGTTCCTGTGCTGGTTTTCTCTCCATTTACAGGCAGTTTTTATGAGGTTTCTGTCTGTCTGACAGCTGACCTTTGGTAGTCCTTATGCTTCTAAAGTCCAGGTTTTCAAATCCTCTTGTAGTTTGTTGTGATACTTGTTTGCCCATCAGTCACACGATCCAGTCCTTAACCTTGTCAGCACAGAGGAGATAAAAATAGTCTGCTTGCATTCAGGTTTCCTTGGCCCCACTGGGTTTTCAGGTACCTTCAAAGATCAGTGCTTTGACCAAGGCCTCTGGGCCCTGCCCCTGCTGCCTGGGGAGTCTGAGGGAACCTGATCCCACAGCTCTGGCCTCAGGCTGAGTACTTGCCTGGAGAGCTGCAGCACCGGGAGAGGGGCTTGTGCTGGCATTCTTCTCACGACCTCCAGCAGTCTGGGATCACCCTTGCTGTGCATTAGTGGAGAGAACTGACAGAGCTCATGAAACTGGGGGGAGTTAGGTTTCAATGAGATACTTAAGTCCTCCTCCTGACCCCTTTGTCTTTTACAATTACTTGCTTCATCCCGATATTTTTTTAGCAAGTTTGTGAAGCTACATTAAAGCTGTGAGACTCAAAGGTGGATTACATTGTTTCTTAGCTGCTGTCCATATTTTATGGCCTTGTGTCTCCCCTCTTCCCTCCCAGTCATTCATAGATGTGTTTGTCATCCTCAGTAAAACACAAAACTCACTGGTTTTGAGGCTATGCGGGTAGACTGTTGCTATTGTGCATGTCATTGTGCATGAGAAGTGAGTATCTCCTTTCTGATCTGTCTGTTGACAGACTAATGAGAAATCTAGCTTACAAAAAGGGAATAATTATCTTGAAAATTTCAACTGATGTTACACCAAACAGCCAGACTCTTCTCCTTTCTTCAAAGTCATTTTCCAATGTGCTTTTGGGAAAGTTACCTCTTTTCTGTAGCCGGAGCTCAACAACTGTCTTCTCCTTGCTGGGGTGTGTTTAGGCTAAAATATATAAAACCAGTAAGGTGTTCAGATACCTCAGGAGTCAGATCAGAACTGAAACTCAAATAGGAAAGAAATATTTTACAAGTTTGTGTAAAAATGTGCGGGATGCTAACAAACCAGGGTGCAGCTCATACTCACTGTTGTTAAAACTGCCAAATTGTGAGATGATGCCTGCATTTCTAAATAACTAAAATTTAGAAATGGTCTTTCAGGACAAGGTTTTCCGTGTCAGTTTTTAGCTTAAACAGGTTTTTGTGATGAGGCAATAAATTTCTAATTGTTTGTAAAGAGATCTTAAAAGAAAATTGCAAATAGAGCTTTAATTATGGTGCATTTACCAGATCACACTATGCTAGCTGGATGCTGACACAGAACACAGATAAAAAATTACACAAAATAAACTTGAATAATTAAAAGCTTTTGGGCATTTTCAGTTCTGCTAGATTGTACTCTGCTGAGGGAAGGATTTCAGTGAAATTGATTTATGCTGTCTTTTGTTTATCTTCTTATTGTCAGACTGTACTAGTGATCAGAATGAAAATTCATGTAATCTGGTTTGCTGTGTAAACATTGTGCTAATATGGTGATCAAATAACCTTCAAGCATCATGAACATTTAAATAATATTGAGCTAATACTAGAAGAATATAATCTACTGAAACATTGCAAAATATGTAATGTAACATCTTTTCCTACAAGATATTTTCTACAATATATATGTTTCCTATTAATATAAACAAAACTTGAAGTATTATTTCTCCAATTACAAAATAGCATGGATAGGCAGTAATCCTGTAACACTTGTAATCACCTAGTACAGGTGATTGGGCTTTATATTTACATTCTCATCAAATCATTCTAGCTCCGTATGCCAAAAGTTTGACAAGGACAGTCTAGTTTTTGGGCTGAGGTGCAGCATTCTTTTGTGAAATACACAATTGGATTAGAGGTTCTTATCAGTTGTCTTTTCACACTGCCTGTAGATCAAATATGCTCATGCTAGAAGGCAAGTATGTGCAAGAAAAAAAGCATAGTACTTAGAGACCAATGCAGAGCTTATCAGGACCATCTCATGAATTTGCACGTAACATCAGCTCAAATATAGCAGAGACAGTAACAGTACTGACATCCCTCAAACTTGCTTGAGATTGTCGGCAGCTTGTCAATCAGCACAACTTCAAGGAGCTACCAGAGTCTGTTCCAAAGTGTTGACAGAGCAACATCACTGGAGTATGCTGTATTTTTGTTGATGCCTAAGCTGTCAGACTCCAACAGTGCCTAACTATTCTAACTCCCTTCCTCATGAAGAAAGGGCTCACGCTGTACCTCAGTGTTCAGCAGCTCTTCAGCTGAACCAGCTCCCAGAGGATGCCCGTGAAAAAATAGCTCTTCCCCCTTCCACATGAAGAGCTCTGCTGCAGTTATTCAGGATGCCACAGCTGACACTGTCTTCCTCAGTCTCCAGAAGAGCAGTCATTCTCAAACTGTGCACAAAGCTGCTTCAGGGGAGAGTAAAGCTTATTAAACACCCCGAGGAGAAAATTGGCATTTTAGGGGTTTAACAGGGTTATGAAAGGACTCATTCGAATTACACTTAACAGTAACCTCTGTGCCATGCAGCTGGGGCTTACCTTTGTGAGCTGTGTCAGCATGTTTGCTTCCATGTCAGCTTGGTCTTTTTATTTCCCCATCTCTTCAGGCACAATAGGTTTGTCATAATGCCTAGAAGAGGCAGAAGGAAAGAGAAGATTCTGGTCATCTGGAACCCTTGTGATTCTCGTCAGTAAAGCTATAAATCAGCCAGCCTGGCAATCTGAAGCAGATTTTCTCAAGAGGCACTAATAACTTTAATCATTTTAGTGGGATTTGGAGGTATTGCAGCTGACTGAAAATACCTTTTCTTTTTCACTGTGCAAATATGAAATTTCATGCAGTAAACTAGAGGAAGATTAATTTGTTTCCACTAATGTCAGTACAAATTCTGAATTTGTTCTGAGTGTGAAACTGTGAAGTGAGGCAGCTGTCAGCATAATTTTCCCCATCATTGCTGTGCCAGCAGCTCCTTGTAGTTTGGCATTTGCAGTTCTTTTGCCATTGTACACTAGTGTGGATCCTGCCAGCCTGTGTAAGGCCAAGGCATGAGTACTGTTCATTTGACCAAGAACAGGGCACTTATGTTTTTGCCTTCAAAATCACTTCAGCACAATGATTCCTAGAGAGCTGCTGTCTCTCCTGCTGCATCTCATATCTCTACACCACGAGCATTGGCTATGTCTCATTTGCATGCCCTCCGTGTTAAGCCTCGGCTTTGCCATGTCCCCTCAACAAAATTGTCTCCTTCCTGAGCCCCACTTCAAAATTTCACCTGGATATTAAGCTCAAAGAGTGCTAAATCCTGTGTTAGAAACTGCAGATACCTGTGGTGAACAGTGATATGGTGCTGATGGCTCAAGTTTGGTACCTAGGTCCCGATCCTGAAAACGTGAGGGGTAAGAAAAGGAAGAATCAGTCCTTTCAGGAGACAGGTGCAGTGAAGGGAAACAGAAAAGAAAGAGATAATAATGTTACTCTGTTTTTCTGTATCGTCAGGCATGGAGATAAGACACAGTTGATTCAGATCTGTCTTGAGGCTGGTCAGTGAAGCAGGGAGGGAATTGAGTCCCAGTGTTTGGTTTACTACAGCAGGGGAACCTATGGACTGATGATTAGGGCATGGATTCAGGTACATTCAAAGAAAGAAGTGGTTCAGAGTTGTGTGTTTGTTACCAGAGTCTCAAATGGTATGTGGGAATATATTCAGATGTTGATACTGATATTCAAGGTAAGGAGATTTTTAGTGCTCAGATTAATCAGAAAAAATTGACAAGATTATGAACTCTCCAGAACATCAGCTGAAGTAGTATGTCCATGATTTTAAACCCAGTTCCAAACATCTATAGAAAACCCAAGAGAACATAACTAGAGAGGAAGGAATTAGCAGAATGTTTTCCCTCAGGTGTCTTTAGAGCTGAAACGCATTCTGTTCCTTCCTCTGCTAGAGCTCAAATCTGGTCATACCTGAGTGTGCAGAAAGTTCCTGTAGCACTCAGTATCCAGTTCTCCACAGCACACCAATGGCCTCAGGCTGTGCACTGGAGTGTACCAGCTTGATACAACATTTTAGTGTCAAATGGACACTAAGAAGCATTACAAGAAAATGCTTTCCTGGGAGGTATTGCTGCGCTGAGCTTTGAGCAATTCTCAATAACGTTTTTGCTGTGGTCTAATTAAGACCACTGTATTAAGGCTGAGTAGGGCATTTTTCTGGAAAATACATTAAAAATGGTTGAACTCCTAAGTCAAGGAGCCGTTCAGTTTAAGTGACTGTTGGACCTTTGTGTGAAAGCAATGGGATCCTGGCAGGAATGAGAGACAAGATTTGATCCATTGATTTTTCCACACTGTTCTTGTCCTTTCTCTTTCTCTATGTTAGCATTTAGATTTCTCTTTGTATTTGTCTTTTTTTTTTTTCCTCAGGCCAGGTTTTTTTCCAGTTTTCTGTCATTTTCATTTGTTTATAACTTTGATAAATTCTTGTTGGAGGAAGTGTTGCTCTGTTTTGTATTTGCTGGTGCTAGTTGGTCTAGGACATTCCTAAAGAAACATTAACTGTTCCCATATATGACATATGGCCATTTATGGTTTCCAAGCTGAGAAATGTGGTTGTACGCTTCCAGATGAAAATTAGTATGTTCCCTTTTTTTAGCCAAGAGAGAGAGAGTGCATGTCCTCTGCTGATATAAATTAGTACAGCTGCATTGTCTTCAGGGAAGGGAAACCTCATGAAGGTCTGTATGTTAAAGAAACTTAGTTTATCATATTAACTAGTGTTACATGGACAAAGGCAACAAACACTTTTTCTCTTGTGTTATTTTTTAATTTTTCCAATGTTCTTTTGTAGCTAGAAGGGAAGTACCCAGGTGGTTGTTCTTTAAATTCATCAGTCCTGTCCTTTACTGCTACAACATCCAGACACTTTCCTGAAGTGTTCATCAGAGACCAAAACAAAACATTAGGAGTGGAAAACGGTCTAGTAACAAATAAGATTTGACTATAAAATATGATAAATATAGGGCTGCTATGGCCTTGTTTTCATTCTGGTATTAAAAGTGGTTTTATTTGGCATCAAAATAAAATTTTAGGGGCCAACCAGTTTAGTAAGGATCTGTTGTTACAGTGCAGAGAGGACAGTCCTGGAATGAACTGCACTAGAACACTCTTCTGATGAGCTCTGGTGTTGTGACCTTGTTGCTTGAATATGTTTTCCAGACAAAAGTTTATGTTTATATAACCTGTGTAGTGCACCAGGGAGACACTTTGATAACAGAGGCAGAAAAAGCAAAAATCTGCAGTTTTTTTAATTTAGGAGAAAATAGTAAAGATTATTAGATTCTCTTTGTGGAGGGTAGAAATAGGTGAGAACTTACAAGACTCGTTTCAACCACCTGTTGTGAAAGTCAAGGAAGCTTATTAAACCATGTAGTTACAAAAGCTATTTGAAAAAAGATTAACTCTGAGAAGTTATCGCTGTTTAGATTAGCAAGCTGGAATCATCACCTGCTTATTTGGAGTTCAAGCTTAATGCTTATGCCTGGAGAATATTGAATGCTAACTGGAACAACTGTGTCCTGTTGTCAGAGCCTGCCTCTTAACGGATTTGCTCTACCGTAAAAAAACCCTGCTGTTTTATTTCCTCTGGTGTGCAGGTCACACTAAATTGATCTAGCAGGCCAAAACAATAATACTAGTCTTGTTTCTGTGTATGAAACAAAAAAATGTGTTACACTGCAATTGTGTTGTCATGCTGCAACCTTTGCCATCAGCCAACCTTCTGTCCCTCTTGTTGGCTATTGGGAGGCAGCGTAAAGGTCTCCTCCTCTGCAGGGGGCTTGGGAGACTGGGAAAATGCAAGGACGGAAGACTGCAGAGCTTCTGTTGTAAACCTCCTCTATGAGGTTGGTTAGAAGATTTCAATGAATGGCACTTGAACATGCTCTGGCTGGTAAATGCTTGGTTGTCAGCTGTGTGTTTGCCGTGTGTTCCCTACTCTGCCTGCTCACCAATCTTTCCTTGTTTTAGTTAAGGACCTGTCCGTGTTTCTCTCTTAAAGTCTTCTGTCTCTTTACTGCCCACTGAACTCTGCAGGATTTTCCTTTTCTTGCTAAGGATGTTCTAGACAAATGTTTTGGGTTTAAGTTTTCTATAATGTCTTCCTTCAGCAGAAGCCTGTTCACATGTAACTCAGTGTCTTCACTGGGTACAAAAGGTAATGTTTAAGGTTGATTTTACTGAAAGGGTTGAGAGTTCTACTCTTCCCTTGAGTGTGTGCCTAGAAGTACTCCTGGTGTTTGACCTACTTTTTGCAATTTCTCCCCCAGCTGCTTGAATTTACTCACTTATGCAAACACAAACATGAATTTTGGTGGTGTTTATTAAATGTGAACCTAAATTTAAGAATAATCTGCTGAGGGGAAAACAGAATGACGCACCAGAGCACTGTCTCCTGGAGAGCATTCTGCAGAGATGTTACTCCACTGGACAATGTCACTGCGTTCATAATATGACCAATTTACCACATGTCCTGTCTGCTCTCAGACAGTTGCACTTTGATGGCTTATAAGCACTGTCATGGATTGGACACCAGACATTTGTAAAGGAAAGGCACACAACTCCTTTAGGAAGGCCAGGTAAAAGTGGAACAACTTGCCTTCCCAGTCCTGGAGGGAATAGGGGGCAAGGAAGCTGACTTCTGTTATGGAGATACTTTAATGTTTGTTTACATCACAAACCATTTGCTTGTTTACCCCGACATGTTTTGCAAAAATATCTCTAAGGAAGAGAAGGACCTCATTCCACACATCTTTAATTTTGTTTCATTCTTAGTTTTGTGCTGAGACCTAAGCTGTATTAATCTGGGTAGCAGCAATGGTATATCTGGCTTAATTAGGAAACAGACTGTTTAGTCGTTTGAGGATTGCTGTGCTGAATCAGACTGACTTCCACATCTGTGCAGATACATGGGAAGGCCAGTGAGGTGTTTGTGTAAAGCAGCACGCACTCATTATCACTAATTTTTTGTAGCTGGCTTGCCTAGGTGTTTCTTCAGCTTCAATTTTTTAAGTTGTATTCATTTCAAAACAGCCCATAATTAATGTCTGAAGTCTGTGTGTAGTTACAGCTTTTGCTTTTGATGGAGTTCTAGCATGAATTAAATTATGAATTTTTTTCTTTTTTTCCTTTTTTAGCATCGTAGACAAAGAAGTATCATTAATGGCAGAAATTGATAAAGTTAAAGAAGAAGCCAGTAAGTAAAAAAAATACACAGGGAAATTCTGGAATACTGTGGAAACAGTTGTTTTGTTTGGCAGAAAATTACACAGTCCATAAATTGGTTAGCAGCATTCCATCACCTTTCACTCTATATGTATACAGTCAGATAAGGCTTTGATGTTCCAGGGTAGTTTCTATGAGGATTGTGCATCAAAATTTCAGTATTATGAAATTAAGGTAAACCGAAAGGTGATACGGAGTTAGATTTAAATTACTTACTCCTTCTGCTTACCTATCAGAGCTTTTTGCCCACTCTTTTTTTTTTTCCCCTCATTTCTATGGTTATTCAATTACTTTGTTTCCATTTATCAATCACTGTTTGCTTATTATTATTATATTACTTACATAAATTAGAATACTGGAATTAGGGAGTAGGGGAGGAGGTTATTGTGTTGCCTTGCATAGCTTTAGGGATAATGATCAAGGTTATGAATTAGAACAATTTAAAAAATCAAAAACCAGATGTTTACTGCAGCCTGTTTTTTTTAATAATCTGTGGGAGTTGATCTGATTCCAGGCTTTCATGGTCTCTGGTTTTTGCATTTTCATGTATATATATTATGATTTGGGGGGAGAAAGAGCAAGGTGAGCCATGTATTAGGATACCACAATATCTGTCTTACACTCCATCCAAGATACAGTATTTGTATTTACCCTCAGTAAATACAGGGGGACTTGTTTCAATAGAGAATGCTAAGCAAGAAATTGAACAGTAACCAAAGCATTGTTAGAACAATACTTTTCCTGGCAGATGAAAATATCATTGCTATGAATGCATACAATCCTTTTACTGATTTCTGAATTTAAGGTCCTTCCAAGCAGGGTCACAAATACATGTAACATTCTTGAATGCTTCATTTGTATTTAGAACTCAGTTTACAAAGGTATACTAATTGAATTTTTGTTTAAAAAATGGTCTGAATTCTCTGTTGCTGCCAAGTCTCTTGCAGTTGTGTATGTGTGGAAACTGGCAGGTATGAGTTACGACAGCAAAGATTTGCATTAGTTTGTGTTTTGAATTTTATTTGCTAATTTTCTAGGAATAACATGAAATAGATGTGGATTCGAAGCTCTGTGTTATTCTGGGAAGGAGTTGTGGACGGATATGTATCAGCAGCTATTTTTGGTTACCTGCAGATAGCAGGTAGCCATAATCAGCTACAGAGCATGCACTCATTCCCAGGAAAGCCAGTGGCAGAATTCCCACTGAGCAGCAGACACAGGTTTAAGTCCTAACTGCATAAACAAAACCATATTTTGGAAATCCACTGTCCAGGGCTGATGGTATGATAGGGCCCCTTCATTAATCTTGGCCAGTTACAAGAACTTCTGTAGAAAGTAAACCTAATTCTTACCTACTGCCATGCAAAATGCTGCATTTGCACATGGCATGTTCTGTTTCCCTGTTTTCCTGCCATCTCCACACATGACAGTGGATGGCCCCAGTACCTGTCTCCAACAGTGTGGTTTCTGCTGTCTCTCAAGGCTGCTGTAGGCTGTAAAATGCCTTCAGAAACTTAGGCAGAAAGTTGTTAAAGGACTGTGACATGCTAACCAAGATTTAGAATATTATTTATTTTCATATCTATTTGCTGCACTCAAGGACTGTTTTACAGTGGGTTACCTTATTCTTACTGTCAACACTAGGAAAAATTCCAAATATGACAATTTCAGGTTTTTTTAAAACATGGGTATTTGGCTGGCATCTCGTGGAAATAAATGCCAGTATGAGATGAGATCATATGGTCCGAAGTGATGCTGAGTCACTTCAGCAAAGAGGATGTTGATCTTGGGGAGGAACAGTATTAGCATTACCTAGAATAATATATAGAATAATTACCTAGAATAAGCAGTAAAGCAGAACTATTGGACCAGGTAAGCAGCTGGTAAACTGTTCAGTTAATCTGGTAAAATTTTCTCACTCTCGAAGACCCTAGTCTACAAAAAATGAAGTTAAAAGATCAGATGGAGAGATAGCAGCTGTTCTTAGCATAAGTACTAATGTAGGCACAGATTTACCAGCTGGGCTAAAGGAACTGTAGCCACCTCTGCATTCCCTGCCCTGTGTGACACGTGCTCCTCCACAGTCACACAGTTTGTTTGCTCCCACACAGCTGTACAGTGCAGCTGTGTCTCCCTGTGCCTGCTGGACCATGCTGTACTCAAGTGAAACATTGGAACAGGTTTCCCAGAGCAGGGGAGATCCTCATCCCTGGAAACATTCAAGGTCAGGCTCTGAACAGCCCCATGCATTGAAGATGTCCCTGCTCATTGCAGGGCGGGGGTGGACTAGAGACCTTTAAAGCTCCCTTCCAGCCCCAACTATTTATGATTCTATGATACTTTCAAAAGAAGGTGTTGTCTGATTAAATAAATGATAATGGGTTGAGAAGCAAACTGTCTGTGAAATATGATTAACTCTCACCTTTAAAAATAGCGTTAAAAAGTGTAAGCTGGTTACGTGACTTGTCAAGTGTGCTGTGGAAGTCTGTGGCAAAAAGAAGGCAAAGAAGCCAAAATCTCCACAGCTGTAATGGAGTGTGTCCTTAGGATAGTTTACATTAAGTACCACTCCCCCTGACTGTATGTGTCAGTTTAAGACAAAACATTATGATTGTTACTATTTTACATTTAGACATTGTTTCCTCTCTGCCATAAGTACTGATCAGCCAGTTAATCAGTTGTTGCTTTTACACTGAGTCACCATGTAGGTAATAGTTTGCATATATTTTGTTTTCCACCAAAATTATAATATCGTATTATCTTGTGTATAAGTAGATCATTGCTTTGTGGTTTATGATTAATCTTTCCCAATAAGAATATAACTACTCACCCCTTCCTTACATAGAATATACAAGACAGGCAGTAATGAATATTTAGTATTTTTTTAATAAAGATTGTTGGCCTTCAAAGCTGCTTTGCTGTTGAAATGGCAAATGTGTATATTCCGTATGTGAAAGCAAAATTGTGATGCCAGTGATTTTAACGTAAACTGTATATGAAGAGGTTTTTTTTCAGAGGAAGTGAAATTCCCCTGTGTAAATCAAATACAGCATGTCTTCAGAAACAGGCTGGTGACTCAGTGTAATGCTTCTTTCCATGTCTCACTGGAAGGCTCCCTGTATTTGTGATTCAAAATAAAGCACCAGAAAACTCAAAACAACATGTCTTTGCTCCTGTTTGTCTGAATGTTGGTTTAACTTTGACTTTCTGACAGCTATCCCATTTTCAGATCTTTTTCAAAATCAGGCAGTTCGATGAAATATGCTGATCGACTTAATCTGTGCAAGTAGCATATTGGAAGTCCAGTTGAAGTCAGTGGTCCATGTGTTTGTCTAACATGTGATGTACCATGTTAATGCCCAAAGACTAATAAATTGCAAAGCAATTTACCTTCCTAGCATTAATGACTGACTATTGGTATTTGGCAGTGGAAATCCTGACTGCTCGGCAGAAGAAAGCTGAGGAGCTGAAGAGACTGGCAGACCTAGCCAGTCAGATGGCTGAAGCACAACTCTCTGAACTCAGGGCTGAAATTAAGGTCAGGCATTCACTTCTGCTTGGGTATTTTAGCTGTTTGCAGACATGCCTAGGAAGGGTTGTCACATTAACATGCCCAGGCTGTTCATTCCTGCTGTGGGCCCGAGAGGTAACTAGCTTTCCATAGGGAAAGTGTAGCTGCTTAAAGTACTCTAGCACCTCTGAGCAGCGTGCAGATGATATCAGAGAAGCGTAAGCTATCCCTTCCTAAGTGTAGCAGTGGGGAGTTTTGCTGTTCATGTATCATTTAGACTCAGCAAGTAAACCTGATAGCTTCAGGTTCAGTGATCAAACACATATTCTCCACTGAAATGACCCACCTCCCAAGTGTGGGAGTGATCCACCCATCACTGGGCTGTGAGACGTAATTTTGTACGGATGGCAAAATACTTGGTTCTGCACAGAGATCTTGTGTACAGGGCAGGGTCAAGAATTTGTTGAGCCTTGAAGTGACCTTAAGTACTGATTGCTTCTTTTACTATCTATACAGTTGTTTGCTCAGAACGTAAATCACTGTTAACATGTCTATTTTTGCAGCACTTTGTGAGTGAACGGAAATATGATGAAGAGCTGGGCAGGTCTGCCCGATTTTCCTGTGATACAGAGCAGCTGAAGACCCAGATTCAGCTCTGTGGAGAAAGTAAGTGCTGATGATTCCTCTCACTGAGTTTCTCAGAACATACCTGATGAGCAGAGCTGACAGCACGTGTGCTTTCAGTGTGTGTGTGTGCAGCAAGCCCCATATGAGCGGTGTCCCTGGCTGCAGCAGCACTGCTGAACACACACAAGTCAGCTTTACAGTAGGCAACATGTTAGACTCACTGTGCCTGCGCTGCACAGTCCATCTGCAGGTGCACATTACCATCTTTGTCAGAGATTTCCAAGTATTACTCAGATCAGTTGGAGTTTTCAATCTAAACAGGATCCTCAACTCTAGGGAATATACAAATTCAGTAATTTATAAATAAACAGTAAATTGGAAGCTTCTCTGTGTGAGCATAATGTAATGAGACCAATTCAGATCTCTCTTGCTAAGAAGTAACCCCCCAGCATAATAGCAGTATTCACTGGGTTTTTCAGGAGCCGTATGGAGTCCCAAATCATAGAATCATTAAGGTTGGAAAAGACTTCTAAGACTTCAGCTCTCAACCACCATGTTTACAGTTAAACCATGCTCTCAAGTGCCATATTGACATGTTTTTTGAACACTTCCCTGGGCAGCCTGTTCCAATCCTTGACAACCCTTTCCGTAACAAAATTTTTCCTAATATCCAATCTAAACCTCCCTTGCTGCAGCAAGAGACTATTTCCTCTCATCCTGTTCCTTGTAACCTGGGAGAAGGGACTGATCCCACCTTGCTACAACGTCATTTTAGGTACTTGCAGAGAGTAATAGGGTCTCCCCTCAGCCTCTTTTTCTCCAGGCTTCTGTTTCCAAATCATCTGCCCTTCTCCTTGGAAATTCCGGTTCACATTTTTTGTTTCAAGTATCGTGTCCCTGTTGCAAAATAAGAGCCTATTTCTAATCTTTGTCATGCTTTTTTCCCCTAAGAAAAGTAAACTATATAAGGCTTTGTGCAGTGTGTTACCCTGTCCTATGGTATTTCATTCAGGAGAAAACTGATAAAACAATACTGAACTAGTGCATCTTGGTAGAAGGAAAATAATAAATGTTTTCAAGTAGTTGCTTAAAATAGAAAACGGAGAAAATACTACACAGTCTGCCAATACAAGCTTCTGACTGCACAGCTAAAGAACTGACTGCTTGAAGGCATAACCAGTTTAACTCATTAGATCATAAGAATTGCTTTTGCAGAACACTTTGAAGATCCATCTAACCCCATATCCTGTCTCTCAATGAAACCAACCCAGGATGTTTCAGAGGAAGACATAAACTTCCCAGTAATGCATCTAATTGTTTACAGTCACCTCATAGACCCTATCTAATACCCTGAAGCATAAGAGATTGAAAATTCCATAAAGATTATCTTGACTAATAATACCACAGCTGCTATTGATACAACCATAGACTATTTTTTTAACTCAATGAACTACTTGCCTAAATAACTTCCAGCTGCAGTTAATTCTGCAAGTTAATTATTCATACCTCATTTCATTAAAGCATTACATAAGTATAGTTTGATGCAGGCCTGTTCAAATCAGGTCAGTGAAGTCAAAAGAGCAGCTATTAGCAGGGGAGCAGTGTCATCCTAGAAATGACTGATAGTGCACTGACTGTCTGCAGAACTTTGCTCATACCTCCCCTCAGTGACCTTAGATGAGCAACTCATGATGATGGGTGTCTTTGACAAGAGCTTTTCAGTGCAAAAGATGTTTCTCTTAGCATCATCTCTCAATGAGGCCCCTGCCCTGCTAAGAGCTGCAAATACCCCTCCAACAGAGATTATACAAGGCCTATAGCTAAGAACAGCCACTGTTAAGGGCTTTAATAAAAGCAATAACCAAACCCAGAGAGCTTGTGCAAAGGAAGAAATGTTCTAGCGTGAGGAGAGCATAGACAGCATGTACTCAAAATTAAGGACGGGAAGAAACAAAAATAATTGGATTGACATATATCAGAATGCCCAGTGGACGGTTGTATCCTTTTCTTGTACATCTTTTTCTGTTAAAAATACATTTTTATCACAAGCATCTGGGTTTTTAAATGGGCTTCCATGTGCAGCAGTGTGTTTTAGATGAGAGAATTAATAGAATTCAGGGATGGTTGGCCTCACTGAACTCGGAAGGGAAAATTCAATTCATTGTGCAGATCATTGCATTGTTTTTCTGAAGAGGACACCTAGTGGAAGAAGTAGCTGATGTTGGTGTAAGTGAGTAAGATCCTCAGAAAATGATGCTTAGTTACTAAAATTATTCCTCATCTTCTTTCTCTGTACTAGAAGTGAAAGAATGAAGTACCTCTTAGATAAAAACAACAGGTGTCTCTCTGGAGTGAGCCTCAAATTTGTCATCTGTACCAGAAGGAAACAAAAATTCCATAATCAGAAAAATCAGGACAGCAAATTAAGATCAAAAACTTCATTAGCCTCAGAATCTTCTTCAAGACTGCTTGGAGGCCATTTCGCAAAGACAGCTTCAAGAAATGCAGAATGGAACCAAGGATTTTTTGGGTGCATTTCATACCCAGACATGACAGTGCTTAGTAAATTAGGCGATCTCAAAATACTGAGAAGTAGAGAGTAGGAATATGCTGAGATGGGCAGTAGTGGTTCCTGATGGTGCAGACTGCTGTGATCTGCATGAGGTGGATTAGTGCATTGCATTCAGTTCCAGTTTTTATAGGTATCCATGATACGGAAGAACCTTTTTTACCCATTTCCTTTAGAGAGGAGTAAGTGAAGTCCTCTTGGATGCCAAAAGCAGGCTGCTTCCAGTTTTAGTGTAGTGCCAACACATTGGCTCTTTTATCTCCAGAAGTGCTTGGCAGTGAGGCAGATTTACAGGTGTGGAACACTATGGCCTGACTCCAACCAAGTTACTTTAACAGTTAGCTTAAGTTAGCTTACTTCATTATTTAAAGTGAGACTGGGACAATGCTTCCAAAATTAACTGTAAGCAGGGTAAGAACACAACCTTATGTTTACATGCTGATCACTTAACTTATAACACATAATCCTTTTTTTATAGTTTCTCACCCAAAGAACAACTATTCCTCAAGAACACCATGTAGTTTAGTGCTGTCTTCAGTGACCTCACATGCAACAACTGGCAAGCAAAATACGCACACCCGAAAGTCCTCTAGTAATGCCAAGAACTCTGATAATAAAACAGCCAGCAGTAAAGTACAAAGTCATTCTTCTTCCAATCCTACAGAATCTGCTTCTCAAGGAGTCCCAACAAATAAGCAGGTAAGATGTCAATCAGTTGTGAACTAAACTGAATTACTTCAAAACTTTCAGAAAAATATGTAGCGTTGAAAGTTGTTAATACAAAATCAAATACTGGCTTGTGGTCTATATTTAATGAATTATTTTTGAAGATACATAAGCATATATTTTCCAGCTTCGTTTTCAAGTCAGTGTGAACATCCAAAGTAGAAATACCATATGAGTAAAGACATGTGTCTGTTTAGAAGTGACTAGTGGCAGTAATAGAGTGAAAAAGAAAAACCCTCCCTTACAGCTAACTGCTATGGTGGAGAAACATTTAGTCCCTGACAAATGGTCAGTTGATGCGCTGTTGAAGCACAGTTATTAGATACACTTTGAAAGTAGAATCCTGCCAGGTTTAAAAGTATATTATTTCAGAAGCTCTACAATACAGGTTATAGTATTGTGCTATATTAGTAGCATTATGTTATATATATGATACATATATGAATTATATTTCGTTGTAATGGCAGCTTAGAATGTCCCTGTACAATTGTTCTTAGGTAAAGTTGCCACTGAAGTTGGTCTGAATTTTGTCCCAGTAGGGATTTTAGGCTCAAGTAGATGCCTGAAGGGAAATATAGCAGTGGTGCACAATGTTAGTGCATGAATGGAATCACCTGCCCTGTCAGGCCTGCAAATAAAAGTAATTCAGCCACTTCCCACTAAGAATCAAAGCATCCTCTGAGCAAAAGATCACAACAGACATGTCTTCCACAATGAGGATTCTTCACTTGACTTTCATTCACATGTGAATGTCTGTTCTTCCTGCAAGTCATACTGTAGTACTTGCACAACACTTCACTAGGAAAGCAATATTCATGATTTTGGAAAAAAACAGTCAGTATCAAGTTCTTCAGTATTTCTTAACTGCTCAGAGAATCAGAGTATCCGGAGTCAAAAGGGATACACAAAGAGCATTGAGTCCCACTCCTGGCCCTGCACAAGACACCCCAAGAGTCACACCATGTGCCTGAGACCATTGTCCAAACACTTCTTGAGCTCTGTCAGGGCTGGTGCTGTGACCATGTCCCTGGGGAGCCTGTTCCAGTGCCCAGCCGCCCTCTGGGAAAGAACTTCTCCTTGATACCCAACCTAAACCTCTCCTGGCACAACTTCAGGCCATTCTCTCGGGTCCTGTCACTGGTCACCAAATAGAAGAGATCAGTGTCTGCCCCTCCTCTTCCCCTCACAGGGAAGTTGTAACTGCAGTGAGGTCTCCCATCAGTGTCCTCTTCTCCAGGCTGAGCAGACCAAATGACCTCATTCACTCCTCATACGGCTTCCCCTCAAGGGCCTTTACTATCTTCACGGCCCTCCTTTGGACACTCTCTAATAGTTCAATATCTTTCGTATACCATGGCACCCAAAACTGCCCCCAGCACTCAAGGTGAGGCCGCCCCAGTGCAGAGCAGAGCGGGACAATCCCCTCCCCTGCTGTGTCTGATGCCCCCCAGGACACAGGTGGCCCTCCTGGCCGCCAGGGCACTGCTGACTCATATTTAACTTCTGTTGACCAGAACCTGCAGATCCCTTTCCTCCAACGGCTGCTATTGAGACGTCTAGAATTTCATCCCCTTTTCTGTATTCTCTTGAATCATGACAGATTTTAATTTGGCATCAGTGATGAACCTGCCATCTGTATCTCCAGGCTACTCAGATGTAGTATTGTACTCATAGTTCTGGTTTTAGTTATTATAAAGAGACTCTGGTAACAATCAAAACTTTTTAGTATTTTCCCTCTCCTAGTAACACTGTTAATTGTGACTGCTGTGTTTCTTGCCTTGTTGGAAGGATTCAGACAACCTAACAGTTATCTAATTTCTTTCTGGGTAGAATGGGCCTTCTAGCCAGAGACGAAGATTCAACCCACAGCACCAAAACATGCGGCTCAATGGATCTCATAAGTCACAAGGTGCCAGTAATGAGGCAGATCACAATACAAAGAGTGGTTCCAGGTCTGAGCACAGAAGACAGCAGCATAACAGCTTTCGATCTAAAAATAAAGGAGCTATGAAAAATCAAGAGCAGTCTACAACTGCAAGGACCACAGAGATTCCGACACATTCGGAGAAGTCCCGACGGAAGCATCACACACCAGACACCGCAGAGCACAGGCCTTTCCAAGGCAGGGTGTCACAATGCAATTTATGTCCTGCAAGGATGGAGGTCTCTGCTGATGCCACGGTTCTTTCAGTGCCAGCTGTGACTCTGGTGGCTTAAAATGTCACAGTGATGGCAGGCAGAGAAATTTAATCTCTTCATTTTAGTTCCTTGCTCGAAAGCTTGTTGGTGAAGAAAGTAAGTCAGAACATAGTCTTTTAAATCTTTTGCTGCTTAAAACTTGTTGGTATCTTTATTACTTGCTAATTATCAAAATTAAATCATACTTTCAAGGCTTTCCCCAGTATGTTCATGTTTATTTTGTCATGACTATACAGAATCTTACCAAAGCAGCATTTACTTCTTAGAAAAATGAAATCTAGATTGGAAAGATAAATTGATAATTAAATTCATAATAGCAAAAACCTGTTGTAGATATGTGGTTACACCAGTCAACATTATTATTTCATAGAACAGCCTGTGTTAGAAGGATCCCAGGAAGTCTGTATGCTGTAGTCTGCAATGAAATCAAATAATCTTGTAGAATTTTTCAGCAAATCTCTATACACCTGTTTCTTTCTGTGCGTGTATACACGTACATGCATGCACACTGTATACACAGAGTCTTGTTCTGTACAAGAAGAGTTGACAAAGCAGTTCATTTGATTTTAGCTTACTATTCCATAATCTGAGATCTTTAAATTCAAGTATAAATTGTATTAAATGTATTACATATTGGTATTTTTCATGGACAAACTATTTTTATGAGGCTGAGGAAATATGCTCATTTAAGTTTGGAATGTATATAGTAATGGCTATTCAGATGCACAGCCCTGTTCTCCATCCGTATCAGCCACTTTTCTATGACTAGCTGGATTTATTTTTTGCATATGAAAAGTTGCAGGTCTTCTAGACTTGAATTCAAATTATTTTTCTATATTTTTGCTGTAGGAACCATCTGTCCATAACAAGAGCTATGACTAATAAATTACTTAGTCTTTATGTTCGGAGTCTGTATTTCAGAAAACCTGTTTCTTCCAAATAATTAAAATCTTCTTTCTAAGAATACTCTGGTGTTTGCTGCTTTGCAGTGCCTAACCTTGTGCTCTTACCCAAATTGTATTTGCTTAGTTGAACTGGTACTAGTGGGAGGCTGTCATCAGAGTTTGGACTGGATTAGGCTTTTGCTTCTAGCTTGATTCTAACGCCACAGCACACAAAACAACCTTGCCACAAAAGCTACCTCCATCCTGAACACATATTAAAGTAAGTTACTGTTTAACATTGTAGGGTGTCAGAATCCAGAGCTAGCATCAAGTGACCTATTGGCCTAAGTGTCAGAATCAGAAAGGTGTAAAAGGTCAGTAAGATTGACCTCCCATCGAGGTCAGTAAGAGCAGGAGGACACTTGAATAGCTTTAAAAGTTTACACCTAGGTGATTGTTTGCTATTGCTTTTTACCAGTTTCCTCTGCCTAATTTCTGTTCATTGACTGCACACTTCCTTAGTACTGACAGGATTATTGTTCCTCTGAGGCCCTTGAAAAATAATCTCCAAGGGAAGAGCGAGGTGCATTCCTTAATTTTTATTTCTCTTGATATACGTATACAGTGTCCCACATGTGAATATTGGTAAAACCTGATTTTAAAAGGCAAGTAACTCATCTTCATCTGGAAGAGTGGTGAAGGAAAAATAAACATACAAGTAGACACTGGCTTTCTTAGCATTGCAAGCACTGCTGTTCTAGTTAATAACCTATCACACTTTTAAGCTGAATGTTTTGGAGTAGATGGAACTGAAATTCCAGAATCTCTGTTGTGTATACTCATCAGATAGGTAGCTTTTCAAAATTTATCTACTGCCTTACAGTTTCACTGTAACCTCACTCTAAGAGATGTAAATACAAATTCCGTGCAGATATTCCACAGGAATTTCTTATATTATCCATATGTAAGTTGTGAAATGTGTCTCTTCTTGTAATCCTTCCTAAAAAAAAGAAAATCTAACTTACTGTAATGACATTTATTCCTTCCTTATAGCTTCTACACTTGACTATTGATTATTGCATTATTGAAAGTTACTTTACTCCATAAGTCAGTTTCTCACAAGCCACCTTCTGCAGATAAATAAATAAAATCTGTTAACATAAGTCGTAACTCAGCACAACAGGACCACCTTGTGCTCTTCAGTACCAGCCAGGCTTTGATGTACTGGAGGCTCAGTATGTGACAGATCCAGGACTAACAGGTGAGAGATGGCATTTCTCATTTCTCTTGTGATGCAAAGACATCTTCTTTGTTAAAGAGCTGTGGTGGGTTTGGTTAGGCTGAGGAGTGGGCTGCTTGGGGGAATGCTGCAGTTTTAGCACACCAAGTGTTGTCTAGTATCTGTAATGGTTTGGGAAGGTTATTCCAATACACATTTTAACCACATGATGTTGCTGTGCTCTGAAACTGTGTCAGAATCTTCATCTTTCATTTCATGTGTCTGTATGCTTGGAATTCTATCTGCCAGTTTCTAGGAATGCTTTACTGTTCACGGTAGTTACAAGCAGCTGAATGCTCTTGGGCCCATCTTCAACAGAACTCTGTTTTATCTTCTCATTACAGAGACAACTACATGCATTCTCCTTTTAATGTGAGGGACTTGGTGGCGGGGCAAGGCTTCCTTTCCAGGCCAGTCCTCTTTTATAAAAAGTCCCCTCAATTAGCAAAGCAAATGCAGCTCTCTGGCCTCACCCAGACGCAAACATGGAATTCCCACTGCACTTCAAAGAAGTGGAAAAACACCTTAAAGGGGCAGTATTTTAAAGCAGATTGAATCTGTTTATCTTTTATGTAAGATTAAATTCAGAGTAAGGGCAGAACCCAGCAAAATGAAGATCCAAATACACAGCTGGAAAACTAAAAAGAAAAGGTAACTTTATACAAGTCAAGCTTTTTGGAAAACTTACATTAGTTAACCAGGTTTGAGGGGGGAAAAAAAAAAGATAAAAACCTCAATACTTAACGTGCTTGAAAATGTCACCTTGAAAGAAAAACTAGTGATTCTGGAATTGGAGTAACTTGCTGAGCATGGTCTTTTCTGAACATGATCTCTTCTATAATGGTTTATAATCTTACAAAGATTCAAAGTAAACCATTGTCACAGCACTTGACAGTGCATCTAGTTCCAGTCACCATGAAGGTTAATGCTATCCATCTGTCATAAAACTGTTCAATATCACTCTTAGCAGTTAATGGAAACTGAACAAGATTCTATGAGATAAAAAACATGCTGGAAGTGCCTACTTAGATAAGTTGAAAGACCATCTTTGCACCCCATCCAATTAAAAATAAGTAAGTAAAATCAAGCCTTCTTTCTTTACCTCTTCACCACTTTCTCATTTCGTCTGCTGAAATTCAAGGGGGTTGTTTTTTATTCTTTTAACCACAAGCTGGTATGTCCAGGACAAAGAGAAGACTCATTAATGCTGCTCTAATGCAAATGACACAAATGCTACTCAAAAAATACTGTGCTACAAAATAATTAAGTAAACACTGAGGTAGTACAAACTCATAAAGTCCTGTAGGATTATTCTCAAAGCTGCTTCTTGTATCTTTTCTCATCTAAATTATATTCTCTGATTCTATGTTTATAAAAGCTTTCTAAATTCAAAAGTTGAAAGACATCGGCCTTAGAAAGCATTGTAAGGGAATTTTAAGGTGCATGGTAAAGTACTCAGCTGTTGGATAAATAGTGAAGTAGAACTCACACAGAAGATAAGTATTAAAAACTGCTTTTCAGTCAGATTATTATGAAAAACAAATTCACAAACTTAGTCTCAATGATGAATTGCATGTTCAAAGAATAGTAGACTACATCATGTTAGTATCTTTCCATAATTTCTGCTTTGTCCTTTGTTCAGTGAAACTTTTTTGTGGTGAGATAGGAAGAGCCTTGGGATTGTTGATCTTCAGGTTTATTTTTAAAGAAAAAACAGTAGCTTAAATACTCTAAAGGTCAGCTGGTCTTCCATATGCACACCAACAGCAGAAATTGTAGTCCTCTACACCTTTATAGTGCCTACTGCTCATGGCAAAATGTCTCCTTAGAACTATGTTAGTACATGAAAAATTGGGTTTTTTCACTTGTGCAAATTATGTTTCAGGTCCTTATGGTTGGGAGAAAAGCCTGAAAATGTGATGGCTTTAAATGATCTAGCAAATAAAACATTTAAAGAACCCTTCTATAATTCTAATAGTCTGAGGAATTTTAAGAACTTGCATTTTGGCACTGTTCTCAGTGTCTAGAGGCAGCTGTATTTACTGTGCTGGAGAAGCAAAAGCAGTCATAAAACCAGCAAAAAACTCCAGTACCCAACTGTAAGCAAGGGTACAAAACAAAGCCAGGTTTTGTTCACTGATTTAAACAACTAAAAGGGCTCTTGAAAATCAACGATCCAAACTTGCCTTTCCTCTGCTGATAGAAACATACAGCAGCTCTTTGTTTCAGTGTCATTACTCAACATTTGCCCTGGTACAAGAATGTCTCCTCCAGCCTGCACGGGAGGAAGAAGGGAGACTTTTCCTTCAAACCACGGCACTCCCACCTCAACTTCTGTGCTTTGCTGCCTGCAAGTTGAGGTTGTCCCCTCCTGATCTGAAAGGACCTGCAGAAGGACACGGAAAGCCAGGTGTAACTCAGACCCTGCAGCCCCAGAAAAGCCACCCCCCAGTGGTGTGACACAAAATGCCAAGGCTGCAGCAGCGTCGCCCCAGTGGCAGATCACACCCCGGTACTGTGTGTGTCTGTACGTGGGGGTCTCTGGAAAAGCTGCCTTGTTACTCACACAGCACGCTTCTTCCCTTCCTGTATTTCTGAATTTTCTCTCTGTGTACAAGCACAGGTGATCCCTTTCATTGCTGCTAATAACAAAAATGGTGATTTACCCTCACCAGAAGTGACAGTGCATTCAACTTCTGGTGTCTCCGCAGCACTCAGTATGTTGCACACTTGTGGCAAACTTGTATCTAATAAAAGCGACTTATTTTTAGCTATTTTCCCCCCAGTTTAAAGGTAAAAATTGAGGTTCACTGTAGTTAATGTTAATTGTAGTTAAAGTTGATAAAGAGGTCTTCTTTTATGCTGTGCGAGTACTCACTTCAAGGTACAGCCCAACAGAAAAACAAATGGGGGTTACTGGAATGTTAAACTGCATGTGCTCTGTGCTGGAGTGATTTTTGTACTCCATTTTTCTTCCTCCCTTCCCAACATCTAAAAACTATTTAGAAATAAAGCAGAAAACACACTTCAGTGCTCACTTAAAACAATTTCTTTCTGTGCTTTTCATTATCTTTTTCATCACAATTTTCCACCTACTCTATGAATAAAGGATCACATGAGATGATGACCTCTTCTTTGACCATATAATGCAGAGCTGTCCAGTCTATCAGACTGAGTCGAACATTATCCATCCACTGTATCATTCTTAAGTGTAATACTTCCTGCTAATACAGCTGGTTCTTTCTTCTTTACTGCTGTAGAAGTTGTAGGAATTTCAACAGCAGCACTGTCCTGTTCACTTGCTTTACTGGATGCAGAAGAAGGTGACTGAGATGGCGTCACAAGAAAAAGCGGAGTCCTTTTCAGCTTCACTATGCGGTTGTTCACAGGCTTCTTACTCCCTGCAGCTTGGAATGTCATTTGACTCAGTGTCCCATTGCCAGCACTCTGCCTTCCACGGGGAGCCTGGGACTTGCTGGGCACTGATGTGCATGTTGTGGATGTGCTTTCAGAAGCTTCTTTGTGCAGCATCAAACTTTCACTATGGGGTCGTTTAAGAATTGCTGCAGAATGTGAAGCATTGCAAGCAGCTACCTTTAATGAAGATGAATTCTTGACTTTTATGTGGGTACTTGTTGAGGGACCTGAGAATCTAATTGGCTTGGGACCCACTTTACATGGTAAACAGCCTTCCTCTTCAGTATAGTCAATTAATCGTCTGTAAAACAACTTCAATTAAAAAAATGAACTATATACACAAATTGTTATTTTTATAACATTGCAATACAGACCATCTGCAACAGCTGTCCACAAATAGGTTTAAATGATACTGTAACAAGCATAAATTATGGTTCCCAAAAGTTCATTACTACAATCAGGGTTGCCTTTTGTGAATAGAACCATCAATCTCTTCTGCCTCTTGAAGATGACACATTAAAAACTGTAGCAGTGAAGTGGCTGCAGGCTGGCTCAGGTACCTGTGCAGTGGCACCTGCAAAAGGCTGCTTTTAGGCAATGTGTTGAGAATGGAGGTGTAATCAAAAATACCACCATAAAACTGCAGAGAGGAAGTTCTACAAATTCCTTCTAAAAAGACGTCTCACAGATGTTAGAATCAGTTAACCTTTTAAAGTTTTCACTTAAATTTCTGGTTTAGCAGTCTGTTTAACTAATACTACTCTCTAGTTTTTGAAGTTACTCCTTGGCAGGCTGCTGAGAAATCTCAGTAGACTAAAAAAAATGTAATTTGTTTCTAGTGAGATCAGTTGTGCAATTAAGCTGAGACATATTATTAAAATGTAAATTAAAAAAACAAAAAGCTCAACATGCATAGATATTTAAGGAACCTGAAATTATAGAGAGGAGAAAAAAAGACTACACTGTATTTGTGCTTAAATTTAAGCCACCTATGCAAATCAGCATACCTTTTATAAACTGGAGGCATATGATGCAAACTGCCTCTCAAAGGGCGTTCTTCCAGAGTCCAACATTCAATCAGCTCCTGAGGCACTCTCCAGTAACTGACACCTGCATTTCAAAGCAGCATTGTATTGATGAGCTGAGAGAACACAGCCATGCATGTTTACACCTGACTAAATACATGAATACGTGTATTTTATTATGCAGAACTTCAGCTCTGAACCTGCTGACATGAGCACTGCTTACAGCCAGCATGCTGCTTCATTCATGTCAACTCATGTCCCCTCTCTGAACATCCTGTAAAACATTTCCTCCCCCCAAACAGCCACTACTATTTTACAATGTTATGAATGAAAGTTTATGCAGAGTTTTTATTATACTTAATTAGCAAGTATTTTTCTTATTTTTATGTTAAAAAGTAGTAATACTTAAATAAAAAATTATTACCTCTCCCTTCCCAGGCATCAAAAGCATCCATCATCTTTTTCAGCTCAGCTACTGAGTAATAGCTCCAGATATATTGGATGTTATTTCCAGCTTCTCTAGAAATATTGTTTTAAAAGTAACAGTTATGTGATTAGTTAGCTAAATCCTTAAAAATGTACCACTAGTGAAATACATCATTCTTTTTACCAAATCCTAACTATAAGGACTTAGCAGTAAATGTTTTATAAAGCAGAAAGGAAAATGTTACTCTGAGTTTGTTTTTATGCAAATAAGAGGTAGTAATCCTCCTGTGAATGCCTACTGCTAAAAGTGGATATTCATGAAAGAATAGATGTTCATAGAAGAATAATTACAGAATTAATTATGTAAAACCTATTTTTCTAGAATACACAGTAGGAGAACTGATACCTGTTATGTTATGTTTCCAAATACTCTTGGAATAAATATTAATGTCCTCAGCCTAAATTTAGGAAGATACGCATCCTAATTATAAAGATGATGAAGTATCAAGAGCTCTATCTTAATCAAAAGATGCACAGTGAAATTCACTTCTGACCCTGCACTGTGAGAGTGACAAAGACCAACTGGTTCCAGTTGTAAGTACAGGTCTACCAAAAACTTCTAATTACTGCCATGTAAGTACATTCATAGTGTCATACAGGTCTACGTGTTCTTTAAAGAATTAAAACCATTTCCTTTCATCTTCAGTTCTCAGTGTTGTCTTGCAAGACTGCACAAAAGAATTGCATGAATCACAACCAACTTTGGAAATATTTCTGGAGGTTTTTCTGGGGGGATTTATTCACTGTATTTAGTGTAAATATTAGAAAGTAATTTTTAATTGTTGAGATGTTTTAAAAATAGTAAGTAATACAGAGTAAGACTTACAGCACCTGCATGCTAACCACCTTGTGTGTACTCTCTCAAATTCTTAAACTCCAGGCATACTTTTTATCTTATTTGTTTAATGTGGCCATTCTATCCAGCTGCTTTGGGAGCTGGAAAGATTCCTTCCACAGATTATAGTACAATAATGCTACCGTATGCTACACATGATAATATTTAGGCGTAATTATAATATGCATTTATTCTCACTTCCCAGTGCTTTCATGTTTGACAGTCACCTTACCTTTTGTACACGCTTTTACTATGAATTTTCATTCCTAGCGCGTTATTAATTGCATTGGTCCCATCAGCTCTTGTGGCGTACACACCAATAATTTTACTTTCACAGCTTGCTCCAGAAGTGTTGAGATAGTGCAGGACCCAAACTGTAGGCTTGGTACAAACGAAATCGTAAGAATCACAGAAATCCAACAAAGCCTGGAAAAAATATAAAACATATAGCATATTAATAAGAATGCAGTATGTTTAGTTGAATAAGCTTTCATATTTAAGTTTTCTTAACTGTACTATTGAGCTCTTTGAAGTAATTCAAGGAGGTAGTTTTTCTAGAATAATGTCTGCAGTTATTTCTTATCTGACGTTACCAGAGAATATTGTGAAACTAAGAGGTTCACAGAAAGGCAACAGAAATAGTTAAAGGCAAGGCAACTCCTTAACAAGCAGAGAAACTGAAAGGCCTGGAATTGTTTTACACCTTTCAAAAGGAAATGAGTAAGGGAAATGTGAAATACAGAGAAAAATAAAATGCTAAGAGAACATAGATGACTGTCAGGAATAACACAGACAGACCTGGTAATGAGAGTTAATTTCCTACCAGTTAATTAGAACTAGCTTTTAAGTTACAATACTCTAAAACCTTAGGATTTTAAATAATACACTAATTTTCTTTTCTCCTTTCTCATTCTAAAAAAATGTCAGAGTACATTTTGTCTCACAAGTTTTTAGATGAATTTGTAAAACTGAAAAAGAAACCCTAACCCAAACACCTTGAAGGGATCAAATCTAATTTCAAGTAAAATCTGGAGCCAAATAGGAAACTAAATGTCCTTCCTACTACACAAGTTCTACAGCAGATTTGCATGTACAACACTCACATTTAAACTGTTGCTGTATTGCAATGATGGTAAAAGCTGGCGTCCTTAACTATACTGACTCCATTATCAACTCTAGGATTTCTTAACCTAAAACTCTGAATTTACTCATGATTTAGTGTGGTCACTAAGAAGTGCTAACTTGGACATTCTATAGCTTTAGTGTTTGGTGCTAATGAATGGCATGGGTTAGAGAGTGCAGCATCAAAAATGCTAAGAAATGTCAACACCTTTTTAAGCTCTATATTGGACCTTGAAGAATATGTCTCCATTTCATTGGCCAAATGATCAGACAGACTGTATGGATAAGGGATTCCAAAATAATCTGCTTCCTCCTGCAGTGCAGTTCGAACTTGTTCATCTCCAGGAATCCGAACTTCTCCATGAAGATAATCCAAGAGATATTTAAAGAGGTGTCCATCTCGATCAATTAGACATGCTCCTGAAAACATAAAATATTGTTTCCAGCAAGTGAAAACAAACATATCACATTCTACCAAATCATCAAATAGAGCCTTTTGTATAAAACTTCTGAACTGGTTTTACTTAGTAGGAATATACTGTCTTTACTCTTTTAAAATTGTATTTTGTTTCCCTGGAATATTTGTTATTTGAAGATACAATTCTTAGTGCAGTAAACATTTCTTTGGATTTTCAGTGAAATCACTAATCTGCATAGGACCATAGCAACATAGAACCTCAGCTGTGCTGTATTCTGCTTAAAATGCTAAAATCTAATTCTAGACACATTTCTAATTCTAACTGCAGGTGCATCTTTACTCACTATTGCAGGGATCTTTTCAATTTTGCTTCTAGACCATTTAAAAGAGTTAAAACTAGCATCAGTTCCAGTACACATCTAGTCAAACCTTCCCCGAATACTGCTCAATGTTTACTGTATTTGTTTCTTTTTCTCTCCTTTGCCTGAAGGGCTCAACCAACCAAACCATATGGTCTGTACAACAGGCTGTTCACTGCAACTGTGAAAGATGGTAGCAAAGTCCTGCTATGTTATGCAAAGTCCTTATGTTAAACATTTCAGGTATTTTAAAGAGTCTAATGTGTGCAACAAGGAATTACTATTCTTCATCCATCGTGTCTTTTAACTGCACCTACTTTGGCAGGATTTCTAAGTCACAAGTGTGAAATTTGACCCATGAATAGTTCTATTCAAACTTTTATATCAAGCCATGGTGGTGAAAAATGCAGTCTTTACTGGGTAATGAAGTATTCTGAAACAAAGATTAGACCCAAATCTCCTTATGTCATGAACAGAAGGAATGAGATGCCTGTGGATAATACAGAGGTTCACAAACAGGATCCAAAATAAATGCCACATACTCTCCCAACTTCAATTTTATCTACTTTCATATTCTTACTGAAGAAGTACATTCCAAAGCCACAGTTTGGACTGGAACAAGGTAGGGGTAAGCACTGTACAAATGTGTGTGTTTGTAGAATTCAGATTAACTGCCTGTACGTATAAAGTCATGCATGCAGAATTGTTTCACGTCCTGGAATTAGAAGCCAACTGATGCTCAGCAGACTAGGAAAAGAGATATACTATAAAATGCATAAATACATATAAAAGCACGTATTTGCCAGAGACTTCTGTGATCAGAACGTGATATTTACAGCTTCAGCATATTTACCCGACTCATCCACTTTTAGAGGAAAGCGTCCACTGAACATGGAAGCCAGCATGGAATCCTTGAAGCGGCACAGAGACTCGCGCCTGGCTGTGTATAAACAGCCTCGCACATTCAGTCGTAGAATATCCTGGACATCTTCAGCCTTGCCCTCTTCCATTGCATTTGCCAATGATGATGTTCATTACGAGCTATTCGAACCTAAAACAGACACAAACAGAAGTCAAACTAATGCCAGCTACAGATTTAACGTATCACATACAAGACCTAAGCAATAGCTCTGCTCTTGCATGTCTGTAACACGATACTGCTTTGAAAACAGTTCTGGAGACCTAGTAGTGCAGACAGCCAAATATTCTGCACCTTTACTGTAAAAAACTATGACGTTTTACTTTGCTAGGAAACACAAAGCTTACTCTTTCGAGACAAATGGGCAAGCAGAATTGCGTGGTCAGGATGTGCGACCAAAGCTCTGGAAGGACATCCTGGGAAATCCTGAGTACAGTTCACAGCACTAAAAATGCAGCTATGTTTGTACCAATGACAACGCGGCTTCTTTAAAAACCGATCTTTAATAAGGGCTGCTTTAACTTCCTGGGCCGCTCCCTCCCTCCCTCGGGGCGCTGCTCCGCAAAGAGCGCTAAGCGCAGCGCGCCCTCCCTCCGGAGCAGCCGGGGCAGCGCTCAGGGCCCGGCCGGGCGGGCGCCCCGCGGCCGCCCCGCGTCACCTGCGCGCCGCTGCCTCCGAGACCGGGCCGCGCTCCGCAAAATGGCGGCGGGGAGGGCCGGCCCGAGCGGGGACAGCAGACGGGCACCCGTGTGCCCCGGGTCCCTGCCGCGGGCCAGCCCAGTGCAGGGGCCCCTGCGGGGCTCGGCTGCCGCTGCTCCCCGGCGCTGCCCGCAGGGGCTCCCTCAGGCACGGCTGTGGTGCCTGCGCCCTCTGAAGCGTGGCTGGCCCGAGCAGCCGGCTGCTCCGTAAGGACAAACCGTGCTGATATTTTTTTTCTTTTTAATTACAAGTACGGGTTTACTCAGAGTGGGTTTAATTCTATTACTGTTTCTGTAGTCTCAATAGTCAGAATCATGGAATGGTTCGGGTTGGAAAAGGACCTTGAAGATCATCTACTTCCAACCCCTCCACCTTGAATACTGATGGGGCATCCACAGCTTCTTTGGGCAACCTGTTCAGTGCCTCACCCCCCTCACAGTAAATATTTTTTTTTTCCTAATAGCTAATCCAAACCTGTTCTCTTTCAATTTGAACTCACTTCCTTTCGTCCTGGCACTACATGCTCTTGTAAATACTCTTGCCCATCTTTCCTGTAAGTTCCTTTAAGGTAGTGGAAGGCTGCAATTAGGTCACCCTGGAACCTTCTCTTTTCCAGACTGAACAATCTCAGTTCTCTCAACCTTCCCTCAAAGGAGAGATGCTCCATCCCTCAGCTTGGTGGCCTCCTCTGGACTCACTCCACCAGCTCTGTCCTTCCTGTGCTGGGGCCCCCAGAGCTGGGTGCAGTGTGCCAGGTGGGATCTCAGAGTGGAGCAGAAGGGCAGAATCCCTTGCCTTTCCCTGCTGCCCACGGGGCTTTGGATGCAGCCCAGGACATGTTTGGCTTTTCGGGCTGTGAGTGCCCACTGCTGGGTCATGGCCAGCCTCTCCTCCACCAGCTTCCCCCAGGTCCTCGGCAGGACTGCTCTGGATCTGAGAGCAACTTGAGCTGACTCTTGACATGGTGGTGCTGGCTTGATGGTAGATGATCGAAATTCTTTTCCAACCTTGATGATTCTGTGATTCTATGATTCTGTAATGCAGGCACGATGCCTCACCCTTAGTCATTTCAAAAAGACATTCAGAAAGTGTCCTACTAAATTCCTTATGTCTGACATAGAGTTGTGTGGTCATCAAAATGGATGCATAGACAATGGAAAGGTAAAGAAAATAAGTTCTTGTGCTGTTGTCTCAGCCTCATCATGCAAAGTTTATGTGCATGAAATTTCTAAAATGCAGCTGCATTTTCTAAAAAAAAAGAATTACAACATTGTGTCCAGTTCCCACTTCATTCTCCTTTATTTGCTTACAAAGTTTGGTTTTATGCCATAACGTACAGTAAGAAACTATCCTTGTGGATGTGACTGCCAAGTAACGAGGAGTTGTGTGCAAAAGTTTAGAGCGCCAAACTCTGGATTTCTGCAGACTTTCTGGAAGGTATGAGCTGGTTATATGTTTAGAATATATAATATGCAACATATTATATAAAATATGTAATGTTTTATATATCATATAAACGACATAATGAGAACTAAATCTGAAATGTTAACAGTGTATTTTAATTGCTACCTGAAGTCCAGTAAAAATCCACTTACTTAACTGTACACTGCACATATAAGAAATGTGCCTATATTGTATTTAAATAGTTTACTCAGTTATATCTGCAATTCCTATTGATTTTCATCTTGTATCATCCTAGTTTTTTGGTCATAATTTCCTTTTTAGTCATAACACCTTTTGGAGGTGTTTTGTCACCAATTTAAGGTATTTAAAACTTCAGCCCCAGGCTCACTTGCTAAAGGGTCAAATCAAATGATGTGTAACAGAGCAGCTACAGTTCCAGCTGTGTCGCTTGCTTTATTCTGGTCTGTTACTACATTCTTATTTTTGAGAATACCTAAATATTCATAGGCTACAGTGTTTTCGATTAATATTTAGGACCATAATCTTGTAATTCAGATTTCCCTTTAGTCAAGTGAAGAACATGAAAGGAAAGAGCCATATAAAACATATAAATCTCCCTAATGGGGAGATAATAAATTCTCTTGGAAATTGTTTAACTCTGAGTGATCACTTACTACTTAAAACTCACTTTTTTTTGTCTTAATGCAGATTTGCATTAGAACAGCAGTTCAAGCCAATAAAGTAAACACATTTCATTTTTCTTAGCATCTAATCATGCTTCAGTTGCAGCACAGAGTATGGTATGCCAAGCACCATGGCTCTCCTGTGCTCCCTGGACAGTCCTTGGCCAAGAGTGTACCCAGAAGCCAGGTCTCTGATGCTTAATATCTAATGAATTAACAAAAGTTACATGTCACTGAATGCAATACAGGCTGATAATTCATGGATGTTGGATTGACTGTAAAACAAGCAAAAAGAAGTATAATAGATTGTTTTTGTGGAATGATGATATCTAGTTTAACTGTACCTTTTGTAAGGATATGTTTTCCCTTACTTACTGGGAATTGTTCATGCATAGCAATTGCAACTTAAATGTGGCCATTGTTGTCAAATGTGCACAGTGTAAGTGCAAACTCCAGCCTTTCTCACTCTAAAACATTCACTTAAAGCTGCAGCTTTCCATGCTTCTTTTCACCTTTAAGCTTACTAATTTCAGTCAAATTTGACAGAAAGGAAGAGGCTTTAAGAAATGGATTTTTCATTAAGCTTGTGCAAGAAGGGGTGTGGTTAGAGGAAGAAAGGTTCTTAATACTATAATTTCAGGAAAAGCTATAGCATGAGCATGGGTCTTGTTGGACATCAGAAAATCCACAGAGGGAGAAGCTTTTCTACATAATCTACCCACCAGAAGTGCTTTAGTCATAGCTCACACTTTATTAGGCCCTGCAGGATTAATTCCTCAAACAAGGTTCTTCTCAGACATGAATATGTAGGAATCTAGTAAGGTACAAATTCAATTCCTACATGATTAGAGCTTTCACAACTGTGTGTTTTTCCCTCACTACCTTTCATTTCTATTCAGTTTAAAGACCAGTCATATGATCCCAAGTGACTGAAACCCATAATTCTGCTCTTACTATACATTTAAGATATATAGGCTGTGAAACTTGGCAGTGCTTTAAGTTCTTCCCCACTTTGAGTAGCTGGCAATTAACTGGAGATTTTTACATGTGAAGTGTTACAGCGTGGGAGTTCCTGAGTGAAGTGTAAAGGAAAGTATGACCATGGGTGGAAATGCAATACTTCACATTTTATTTTAAATTTATTGCCCACAGTAGTGACATAAACACTAAATGGAAGCAAATCAGTGACTGCCTCTTCAAGACTTGAGACCATTGTGGAACTGGAGGAAATGAAAACTCATTGTTGTATCTGGAGGAAAACACTGCCTTGTCGAAAGGAGAAGGATATAAGTTTTATTTGATTGGTTTTCTATTTTTTAAGTTATTTAAGGTTATCTGCTCTTTTATTTGGCCAGAGTTTTATAGCGGCTACAGTCACTTCCAAGTTTCCTTGTAAGGGAAAATGTACCAAAGGTATATGACATGTGCTGGATCAAAGCTGTATTTTAAGGGTTTTGCAACTTCAGGGCCACACTGAGAAACTGTCATACATCATTCACTAAAAAAGGTAGAAGAGAGGGACTCTCCAGATGCTCTTTAGAGCAGATTATGAAATTAGTAAGTTCACAAAGAGCCATTTTCACATAATGCTATTGATATTTTATGTGTGATTCCTTTGACTTTATAGCATATTGTAATGTTTGCACACAGCAAGGCAAGGTTTTTGTGACAATTACTGCGTTACAGAAACTGATGCTGGTTTTTATTTCAACCTTCTGCATCTCTGTAAATCTTCAAATAAAACATTAACTCTGCTTACTCTAAAATTACCAATTCCTGGATCAAATTTTGCAATTAACATCCACCTGAGCTAATGGTATAACTGGGCACACAAAGCCAGTGAAAGAGAATGTATGTGAAGAGAATGTTAAAGAGAAAGGGCTTTTGGACTTAGAAGAGATTTTGGGGGAAAGCATTTAATTAGACTAAAGCACTTCCATACAATTCAAAGTCTTAATAATACCTGACCCACATTAAAACTGGGCTTGCTCAAATTCTGTTCTCATAGACTTCCTGCCCTTGCAAGTCTGTAGGTATGCAGGCAGCATATAATCTACTAGGCTGTAAGTTTATCAGTGTTGTCTTCCTAACTGCCCTGATGCCTGTCTAGTCATTGTTTGTTATTCTATGTATTACTAACAGCTCAAAATTAGCCAGAAAGAAATGTAACTTGCCGCTGAGAAGGAATTACATGTTTTTCTCCCTTAAACCTAAAGGAAATCTTTGAACTGAAATCCAAACACTTCAAACTCTTCCTAAAAATCTCTGATAGCTAAGCGGAGTATCTGGAGTTTTCTACTCCCTTACTCACAGTGCACTGAGATTGATGCTAAGCGTTCATACCCTTAATCTCCATTTTTTTCTAAATTCAATTGTATGTTTTTAATGGTTGGTATTTAAAATGGTTTTCAAAGATACGTAGCTGAGAAGTTACAGACACGCCCCTCCTTTTTACACACGCAGAGATGTCACCGGAGAGCCAGAACTGTGGATTAGCGTTTAATGACTTCTGCATATCCCACTTCTGAAACGTCCTTGATCGAATGCAAGAGCACAGGTGAACTATTTTGACATGGGAGATTCTGCATGCATGTGACCTCTTCAGCGCCGTTCCTGTTTTATCAGCAGTGCATCAAACCGCGGCTGTTGGCTGTGGCTGTGGACACGGCACGGGTTCGCAGGGAGAGGTCCCCGCGGGGCCGTGCGCGTTCCCTCGGGCAGGCACAGCCAGCGCTGGCCCCCAGGCCCCGGCGGGCCCCGCGCTGCGCTCGCGGCGCCGCCCCGCGCGCGCCCGGCCCAACGGCCCCGCCTCGCCCGGGCCGCCGGCGCGCGCGCGGCCGTTGGCTCTGAGGGCTCCGGGGGCTCGCCACGGCCTCGTCGGGGCGCTGGGTCGGAACCGCGCACTCCCGCACCTCTGGCGGCCGGCCGGTCTCTCCCTGTCTCCCTCTTTCGGGTTAACTTTACAGCGCTTCTAATGCGGTTTATTTAAATGTGTCGGTTTTAAGCCTGTCCTGACGAAGCACGAGCTGATCTGGTGGTACTGGGAAGTGATAGAACCTTGGGGTTTCCCCCTTTTATGTGTAAACTTGGATAGTTAACTTGGGGGAATAGACAAGCTAAAAAATGTGTGATCCTGTCAGGTTTCTTGGTTTACTAGTTAAGTATTTTGCCTCTCTGAGTTAATGTCTCAATGTGTTGATTAATTTATTAATCTGTTTTAATTAACTGAACAAAGGTAAAGACTGAAACAATTTTTTCAACTTCAACAACAGAGAAATCCTCATAAGACATAATAAACTCAACTTTCACAAGTGCTAGAAAAATCATTTATTTATTTGGATGTTCCCCTTGATGGTGTACAGGTTCATTTTGAGGATGGATAAAGGCACAACTGCTAAATCATCATCTGCTGTGGTCACCTCAAATGCTGCTAAAGGACATATGAAGAAGAGGGATGGAACTTTACAAGCTGCAAAATGGAATGCTTCTATAGCTTCTAAAATCAAAACTAAATTAATAAGTAAGTCCTGTTAAAATAAAACTGAAGCCATGTACTGTGCTTAGAATGTACAGCTTCAAAAGGAATTGTATTTGACATGATTTGCGGAAATTCTTCCTGTTAAAAACATTGTGTAACAGATAGGCGTAGGTACGTTTTCATTAGGACAGTGGAAGGTATATGTTCATATATATAAAGCTTTTTTTTATGTCGTCATGAGTCAGATTTATTATCAGAATCTTTTAAAATTTTAATTTGTAAAATTTATAGTTTTTTTAAAAATTTCTAAACATTTTTATGCCTGTGAAACTATCAATCTTTAAATGTTTTCTTCATAAAAGAGCCCTATTTTTAAAAATCCAGACTAGAGCAGAATCTGTGCATGACATAAACTTGAAACAGGGTAGTCATCAGAATGACAGCCACATAAACTGTTTTTTACTGGAAAGTATTAGGCTTTGCTGCTGTTGCACCAGAACCTGCAGATAAAAACATTGTCATACAGTGATAATTCACACACAGAGGGCCTGGAATTGAAGCTGTTGAAAATAATATTATTTTGTCTCCTTTAGATAACTCATCTATGTTTAAAGTATCTTTACAACAAAATAACAAAGCATTAGCTGTGGCTTTGAGTGTTGAAAAGGAAAATTCTCGCAAGCTAAAGAATGAGAAGATTTTTCTTCAGAAGGAAGTAGAAAAACTCCAGCTTCATAATATCTCACTTCGTCAAAAACTAACCTGTTTGGTATGCTTCAAATAATATCATTTAAAATTAGACCAGCTAAACTAAGCTTTTATCTTTTTTTGAAACTTAGTATTACTTCTTAAAGTGGTGGCTTAAAATACATGTCTCAGATTTGTGAAGTTATATCACCTGACAGCATAGTATTTACATTTGGTTTTTCTTTCATAACTTTTCTTGAACTATTTTGTCTATCAGTGTGTATATTTATAGCTATTTTAGTCTCAGCTTCACCTTTATATTTATCGGTATTGAGATGGTACTAAAAATCAGTTTGTGCTCAGTTAAGTCTAAAAAAAAATTGCAGCTTAGATTCACCTTTTATATCCTGTCTCTTCTTACATCAGAAGCCACTTAAAATATATTTTTTCTATTATATGCAGAATAAAACTCTTATTGGAATAGAGGCGTTTTTGAATGAAAACCTCTTAACTGCAATAGAAATAAGCAGTCCTTCTCAGGTAAGATGTTTTTTGAACTGTGCCATATTGAACTCATCTTCCAGGGTAAGATTTTCAAAGCATCAAATTGAGTGCAATGTTAAAATAATATTTGAGTTGTAAAACATTTACCCCAATTCCTTAAAACTTCGGGTTAAACCAGTATAGTAAAATAGATTGAATTTTACTGTTCTGAAAGTTTAGGATTTAATCTGGTTTCCAAAGTATCTAAAAGTTAAATATCAGTTAGTCCGAAAGGAGAATCATGTGGTTAAAAAGAAAAGCTTAGTACTTCAGGATGTGGTGAGCAAGCTACCTGCCTCCCTTGCTTCGTGCTGCAATAAATATGTTACATATCAAAACTTAACCAGAAAACATAGTCCATGTTAGTCCTTGTGCCATGGAAAAAGTGCAATTAGTTTTTAAAAAAGGAAAATACTGTGTTGTCTGTTCTAAACTGTTGCTTAGTGTTGCTCTGTGCTTCTGTATGTGTAATGCAGTTTGCATGAGTTATAGCTACATTTAGAGAGTCTGTACGTTCCTTTGGGATGCAAGTAGCTTATGGATTTTGATGAACTTTGTTACAAAATATTTTGCTTTAAAATTATTGCATGTGTTTGAATATCAGTGCATATTCAAACAGATGCACTTCCATCAGTGCATGTATTTTTTTCCCCACTGTTTTTTGTGGGGTTTTTTTCCCAATACTTAAAACATAAGAGAATATTTAACTATTTGTATTTCCCCGCTGTTCTTCTTTTGGAAGGATCTTCAGAGTTCCTTTCCTCTGTCAGCTGGCCCAAGTAGCCCTAGTGGTGACAAGTTCAGGAGTGCACGTCAGTCAGCTCGGTAGGTGGTTGTAACAAATGCTGAAGGTGGGTGGCATCTGTAGCTTTCTCTTACATCTGATCTTTGTATATTGTCCTAGGTATTTTTGAGAACAATTTCCTGTCTAATTCAGAAATTACCTGTTCGGAATTTAGAGAGAGACCAGTAGACAAAACTTGTGTGTGAATAGCTTGCTGCTTGTTTCATGTGATCTCACCAGCCCAAAGCAGGATTCTGTATCATCAAAAACACATTTGCCCCAAGACAGAACCCAATATCACACTTGAGTTCTTGTTTTCTGCTATTATACATTATTAAGGGAACATTTTAAACAACTGAATGTCATGACAGAAAATACAATAAAAATCTTCACAGTAAAATTTCCTCTTTTCAGATCTGTAGAATTGCCAGCAAAGCTTCCTTTCATTGCAACAGCTAATGCAAAACAGCAAGGCAGCTCTTCTCTAGGTGAAACATCAAGTTCTTACAAGTGTACCACTAATTTGACAGAGGAAATGCATTCAGATCAAGTCAAGTTTGATCAAGTCAAGGCATCACCCTTGCCTTCTGGTACAAATAATCAGAAGTTAATTGAAACAGAACCAATGGTTGACAAGAATAGATTTTTGAAAGGTATGGTGTATTTCTGGATGTGTGATTTATTTTTCAAGCTCTCTGAGAATTAGTATTTATTTATTTAGTAATTCATTACATTATGTGCAATACAGAAGGTACAGTAAGATACTTAAACTTTAATAAACTCAGGAGAAATGAATGTTCACCTATAAGTATAGGTGTCCTGACAATCATTTATAGAATAATGTTCATTGAAATTACATAGCTAAGATAACCAAATAATAGCTGAAGTAGTTATAGAAAAATAGAATTTTATTTATGTCCAGCTTCAAAAGTCCAACTAAATTATGAAATTGGCTTCAGTTTACTAAACTTTTAAAGACCAACCATAGAATGTGTGTATTCAGTTAAAAAAAAAAAAGTGTTATTTTCCATACTTCTTCAACATTCAGTAGTTTTATGCAGATAACTGCACTCTATTCTTTTTTTCCCCAAGCTGCTGAAATTTTTCTCATTGCAGAAACTCATCTGCGTGCAGAATTAAGTTGCAATAGTGCCTTCCTGACTCATGGAAAAAATACACAGTCCTTAGAACAGTCTGAGGAGCCTGCAGAGCAATGTCATGGTAGTTCATTGCCATCCTGTGAACATGTGACTGAAAGAAAGAAAAGTGCAGTACTTTGTAAGTCAAAACCTCAACCTAATATAAGGGATTTTGATAAAAAATATATGTCATTGAATCTGCCTCATCATGATATCAACAGTAGCAGCAACGCTAATGATACGAATTTGCAAGAAGGTTCAAGTGACTTGACTCGCATTATTCCTTCACCTCTTAAATTCAGCAGTGAAAGTAAGACAGATTTTAACAAGCTGCTTTGTACTGACAAGATGAAGCCTGAAGAAACTATTTATGATGCTGATATGGAATTGACTGCCAGTGATGCAAGTGAACTACTCACAGTTACAGCAAAAGGCAATTATAAGCTGCACAAAAATAAAACTAGTGATGCCAATTCTGACAAAACATTAGCAAATTTCAGAAAAGTAAAATACTCTAAGAAGAATAAAGAAAAAATTAAAAGCAAGACTGAAGTCTGTTCAAATTTGCATGCAGAAGAAAGGCACACTAGGCCTGACAATAGTGAAACTTCAGAAACTGCTGATTCACAAAGTCAGCCATTCCAAAGTCAGACAGAGCAGCTACCTACAGGAGATTCTGTAGAGAAACAGAGTAAAAGAAGTAAAGCTAAAGATGCTAGGAGGACATATCAGGTTAATGTAATGAGTCCAAGAAAACAAGAGACAAATAAAGGAACTTTCTCAGAAATGTTTGGAGAAGTGGAAAGCGGAATACAAAAAATGGACTCAATCTCATCTGTTAACAAGATCCCACCAGAAGTTTATTGTGCTGAAAATTTACCATTCCAAGATAACATTTCTGATGTGTTGCCCTTGCAGGATGACTTTCTGAATACAAATGAGAAAGATAATAAACCATCAATAAACAGGAAAACTTCTCAAAACCCTTCCAAAGCAAACACAGCAAAATCCTGTAGAGAGGAAAATGGCCAGTATGGAGAATATATTTCAAAAAATTCTCAAGCAGAGATAAACCAATGTGACAGCAGCAAGATAAAACAAGACCAGAAGAATATTATAAAGAGAAAAAACAACAAAAAAAGTAGTTGCAGACAAGGTAGAGAAACTGAAAATGACAGCCCTCATAAAGTTAGTCAGAAAGTAGACCAAAAGAGCAGCCATTTTTCACCAGGCAGGTTAAAACGTACATTGGCAAAGGCGAGCCGGAAAGCATACATAATACCAAGGGAAAATCTTACACGGTTCTCTGTTTGTAAAAATGAAGATATAAAAAACAAGGATTCATTGCTTGCAGAGGCTGGAAAGAAAGTAACTGAAACTCAGCAAATGCAAGTAGCTTTAGTTACTCAGAATGGTGCAGCTCTGAATACACCACAAGCTAAAGAACAAGTTGATGATGATGCTAACAGGTTAAAGAAAGTAGATTCTTCAGCAGTGGCAAATAAAAACCTCCACATTAGTAATTCTCCTGATAAGCAGGTAAAGCAGAAACAGAGGTTTAGTTCTGATATTACTGAGACCAGACAAGAAAAAAGTTATTTCAGGCATATTGATCGGGGAGATCACAATATTTTGGATGACCAGGAAGTCCCTCATGAGATTACTTCTTTTGTGAGTAAGTTGAAGCCTGTGATTGAAGTTGAATATTGTAAGAATATGCCATTAAAAGTAGATAGCTTTTCCCAGGAAGGTCTTTCCAGCATGGAGCTCCCAGCTTTTGATAACCACAATGCTTCCATCAACTTCTCTATACTGAAAAGCTCTGAAATCCATGGGCAAAGTGATTGTAATGAAGCACTGGATGCTGAAAAAGCAGAACAAAATATGGATCATATTTATAAACAGAGTAACAAAAATACTCTGGCACCTTGTCATGGTAAGTGTATGGGCTGAAAAAAGCAAGGCATTTTGAATTAGGTAGTGCCTGAAATAGTGGTAACATGTCTTCTCTTAATTGTGTCCTCTCGTTGCTTGTTTAGAGCGGATAAAACAGGAGTGGAAAAAGGTAAGAATGAAAATCACCAAAATCTTCTATATCGTGTATCAGTCACAATATCTTTTTAAATTGTGGTAACTAATATCCTTGTTACTTTTCAGTATATCCCAAGATGATATTTAGTAGGGCAGATGTAAGTAGTCCACATTCTTGAGAAGCAATTTTACTTAAAGCATGTATTCCTTTTTTGAAGAATGCAATGGAATTCAGAAAGTTGAGGATTGAAAGATGAAATAGCTTGAGCTTTTAGACAAGGGATACGAGAGGACTAGACTGTTCCCTTCTTAAATGGAAAATATAGCTGGACTTAGCAATGAGGTGAAAAAATATTTCAATTTTGTTTCTTTAGGAACACTGCAATTAACAGGAATTACGGTACCTAACAGAATGTGTATGTTGAGTAGGTTTTTCTATAACCTGCCCATGTGCAAACTTTGATGTGACAATCTCCTTTAGACCAGAAGATAGGTTTAGGTTCTTCTATAATGAATGCAATTATTGTAATGCAATGTAATGGAGTTAACGGAATATATAACTAACACACCTATACAAGAGTTTAAATATACTTTAGAACATAGCTTTGAAATTTCATAGCATTAGGGGTCTATTTTGTAAACATACTTGTTCTCAACAACAAGTTCCTGTTTATTTCATAGTCTGTGAGAAAACCCCAACACCTAGACAGTATCCTAGCTCAAATTAATAGTTTGAATCCCACACTATTAAGCTAGTACTGCCTTGGCTTCATTTGAATGCTAGGACACAATGGCCAAAAAGACCTCCTATTTTACATGAGCACAGAATAGGAACACTGGCAGAATGAGACCATTGTGTGAGGTTATCAGTCTTTGTAATTTGCAGTTGCATCTTCTCATCCTCAGTTCCTTCTTCGGAAAGTGGAAAAAGGATCCCATCATTTTAGTAGCTTTGATGGTAAATTAGTAAGCCCTTGTGATCAGCAGTATCAAACACTGCTGACATGAAAAGCAAGGTAATTATTTGATGTTCATCCATTTAAGCATGGTTCCAAAACCAGTTTTCATCCTAGATCCATATCCAAATCTTGAACTGAAAGATTGCTATGCTCATTTTTTATACATAGACCCAAAAAGAGGGCATAAAGCTGGAAAATGCAGAACTAAAGAACTCTTGTACAGCTTGACTCTTCAGATTACACACATGTGCCCTCCTGCTGTGTTCAAGGCCCTGAGCTGTGTGCAGTGTTACTTTTGTAAATGCAGGAAGGGAGTCTTAAGCAGTCAGCTGCAAACTGCAATGCTCCCGGGGCTTTCTGAAATGTCCCATGAGCCGAGGCAGACCTGAAACAGCTCCAAGTTTGTATAGGATGAAAGCTGCTCTAGTGGCATTTTCTTTGATCATCTATCCCACTTTGTGTTGAGTATCTTTAGTGTAGGAGCAGTAACCAATGTACCTGAATTGAGAAATACATGTTAAAAATAATTATTAATTGAAGCTCACTCAATGATTCAGGAACTATTTAAAATGAGGCATATAAACTACTGTATTTACAGGGAGAAAAGCTTTCCAAGATCTGACAAATACTAGTATACAATTTCACACTTCTGTACCTAAATCCCCCCAACCTTTAGAAGACTCAGCAGCACCACTGAGACGAGGCAGACCCACTGTTTGCTATAAGGAACCCAATCTACACAGGTAGGTACATGTATACTGGGGCTTCTGTTCTTGTCCTGTGCGTGCGTAACTATCCCCAGTATAGATTGGTTATTAAACCCCCAAATAAACAGTTGAACTGATGCCTAAAAAGGCCAAACCTTGAAACAGAGACTAGACAGGAGTAAAGGAATAAAGGTGAATATTTATTCGAAAGGCCTTCAGAGGTATACCCTGGGCAGGCCAAAAGCTACATGGACAAATCACGAGTTCTTCACACTTTTATAGGTTTGGTCCATTTGCATATCAGCATAAATTCGCCAATTAAACTTTAGCTAATGATGTAACCACCCCTCAGCTTGCCCCCCCTTCTCAAGATGCTGGGTTACACATTTTGGCCCTAGGACGGTCTGGGTGTCCTTGAAGAGCAAGCCTGGAGAGGCTTTGTTATGTCTATCTTAGCATGAGAGAACAGCAGCTGACAGGCTGCGAGACAGTTCAGAGTTACACACTAGGAATACAGAATTTTGAAAAACGTAAAAGCTAAAACCTAAGGCATCAGAACTATCACAAATCTCTTTGGCAAAGATACTTCACTGCTGATATAAACCTTTTCCAGTTAGTGTGGCAGGATTTCCAAGTGCTAAAGTAAGACAACAACAGTATTCAAATTCTAAAATGTAGTTTGTATTAATAGAGAATAATAGTGAATCTTAATGTTTATCATTATATAAACCCCTTTAGAAATGAACAATTATAAATGTTATACTTAAAAGTAAATTATACCACAATAATGCCCCTGTAATCTTGTCAAATGGAAAGGAAATTTATGTACTAATATTACATAATTCAGCAGTTTTGCTTTAACTAGCTGTATGTAATATAAGAAATCATTTAAGATATATTAATTTGATAATTAGCTATATTAGATATATTATTTTAGAATTAACTTGCCTCTTAGTATTCTAAGGAAATTTAATGGCACAGGATTTTATAGGTTATTAAATGACAAGACATAAATTGTGTAATAACTTTTAAAATTTAAAAGAGGATTTTAAAGTTTCCAAATTTCCATTAAGAAAACTAATATATTTGCACTTACATGAATAGATCTAAATATAAATGGACCTTTATGTTCATTGCTTCTGAAAATATTCTGCAAGTTTTTGCCAGAAAGCTGATTGAGTTTTCTTTGTTTGGTTTGGATTTTTTTAAAGTGTAATATTAATTTAAGGAAGAGTTACACTGTGTTGTGTGTGTTAGTAGGATGTGTATTCATGAGGTAAAGACAGTAGCAAGGCTTCTCTGTAATAGCTTTCAGAATGGAAAGATTATAGCAACTTACTTTATGATAAAGGTATAAAAAGAGTCTTTTTTTCTTGACAAAACTGTGGGAGGAGAAGGAGGTAAATGCACAAACTGAAAAAAAATTAGAGCACTATTCTCATACAACCTCAAAATATTTTTTTACTTCTGTAAGTAAGCTAACAATTGAAGCAGTGAGACTGAAGAAAAGTAGGAGCTAAAACTAATGTAGGATGTGTCTTCACTTTACCACTGGTAATTCAGAAATATTTATGCCACATAACTTGTAAAAAAAATTGGAAAGGGATTAGAGTCACACTTTTATTTTACTAATTGAATTATGTGCTAAAATGCTCTAGTATTATATATTAACACATTGACACTCTTTTACCCCAAAATGATAAGGTTCTGTATTTCTGAGAGATGGTAAATAATAACAGAAAAAAATGTTGATGTCAGTCAAGATTTGAGATTATTGTCTCCTATTTATATTTTAGTTAGAATTATACTGTCCTGAATGGGTGCTGTTAAGTGTTTGGTTTAAATAAGTTTTGAATTTTTGTTTTATAGGAATATCACATCCTAATATGATAGAGGTCTCATAAAAAGACTAATATTTCTAGCATTATTTTGGAAAGAAGTCATCTATGTCTTTCTTTTTCAGACATACTTATTTTCCATAAATTTAATTTCTTTAGAGTATCAAACTTTCATTAACACTATTTGCCATTTACAGTTGCAGAGGTGCCTGATGATATTAATATGTGATGTCTTTTATTTCTTTTCTTTACAGCAAATTAAGGCGTGGGGATCGATTTACAGATACACAATTTCTGCATTCCCCAGTCTACAAAGTAAAAAATAAAGGAAGTTTTAAAAGCAAATCAAAATTTAATTGAAGAACAGAGAGTTGCCTTTATGAACAATACTTCTAAAACGGGTACAATTGTTTATGTATATATGTAAATGTTTAGCAGTATAGAGTGTTTGTTGTTCTTTGATTAGTAAAGGTCTTCCACAGTCAAATTTTCTGGAGAAGAACCTCTATAAAAGGGGCACAGAATACTTTACTGAGGAAGGCATATACAGGTTAGGCTCACTCATGTTTTGCATTTCTGGTCAGTAATTTATAATCTGTTTAAATGGTTTGGAGCACTTCTTAAATTGTTAGAAAAGCGTATGTTTTAATGAGAGAGAAAAATAAACCAGCTTTGGGAATTGTACTGTGAGTTTTTCGTATTTATTTTGAATGGAACCGTATGTCAGTGCTGGTTGGAACAGACACACGCATCCCAAATTTTTATGGATTTGTTGAAGTAGATGGACATAGTCCCTCTTTTTTTAATAGCTGACTTTTGGATTTGACAGAATCACACTGAGATGTGAATAAGGAAGTCTCATTGAGGAATAATGGAGAGAAGTCTAGTGTCCACAGTATGTGCCAGAGGCAGCAAGGAAGAAAAAAGCACTGCAATAGGAATTCAGTAGTAAATAGGATCCAGACAAAGCAACACCTTGAGTTTCCAATTGAGAGTGCCAGTGTGATGAGTAATACAATCACATCACACCATTCAGCTTTCAGGTTTTTGTCCTGCTTCCCCTCTGCATTCCATAATGTGCTGGCAGCTGACAGTTTTCTGGCAGTATCTGATTTGTAGATGCTGCCAGGTGCAGGCAATAGCTCACTACCCACACAACTTCTACACATTACAATGGATAAGGTTCAGGTTAATTTTGCAACAGAGAGCCATTTTTAACAAGATAGAAATAAGTTAACTTATTTTGGTTATAGATGGTGGTTCTTCATGCATATGCAGTAGATGTTACTAATTTATATGGGCTTAAAAATTGATCAGACACATTAATGGAAGAAAAATCTATGAAGAATTACCAGAAAAACCACTGCAGAATTTTGAAGGCTGGATGATGATTCTGGTGAAGCGTTACTATGCCTTTGACCAGTTTTTATACATTTTCCAAGGATATTGCCTGTTGAAACTTTGAGACCAGTTCTTTGGTTAGCTTGACCTGTTGTCTGATACAGTATGTCTCTTTTTAAGAGGTGCAAGTGATACTCTTAAATTTATAATATATTCTTTAAAAACATATTCTTAAAATATAATATATTCTTTAAAAATTATGATCTATTCCTAAAAACATTCTTTAAAATGTACTGTTTGTACTTCATTGTAGATTCCATTGTCAGCTGGGAAGCTGATGGAGAAAATAGTTCTTTAACACATGTTAAAAGACAAGAAGGTGGTTGGGAGTAGCTGGCATTGACTTACAAACAGGAATCAAGCTTTATGAACCTGATAGTCTTCTACAGCTAGCTTGGTGGGTGAGGGTGGAGCAGTAGATGTTTGTCTCAGTTATAGTAGGGCTTTTGACAATATCTCTGATAACATTCCACAGACAAACTGACGAAGTACGGGTTTGTTAAGTGCACGGTGAGGTGAGTTGAAAACCTGGAGGGTTGTGATTAGTGCCAAATGGTGCAGCTGGAGGCAAAACATTAGAGCTCTGTAGGGTTTCGTACTGCTGCCAGGAGTGTTTCACGCGTTCACTAACAACCTGTATGAGACAGTGCACCCTACACAAATCTGCAGTTGATACAAAACTGGAAGGAGTAGCTGAAATACCGAATGGTTCTGTCACCATTCAGAGGGATCTGGACAGGCTGGAGAAATGTGCTAAGAGGAATCTCAAGAAGTTCAACAAGAGGAACCTATGTCCTTCTCCTGTGAGTTGCCAGAATTTCAGCTGCGTATTTCAACAGAAAAGTGAGTCATATATATCAAAATACACTCCTGGATATATCTTTCAGGTGTGTCCGTTCTACATGTAAGTCTTGAACTATAACGATAAACACTAAGAGGCATAAACGTATTATTTACAAATGCTTAAGTGATACCACAACTATTTTCTGCTGTGATTATTTTATTATGGTCTGTGGCCCTAAGGCATCTTCCCCAAGATCCTGTAGGACATTCCATGTATGAATTTAGAGTTGAATATATCACTAGTGAGAAAGTTTACAAAGAGGATCTTTATTCCTAAACAGAGAGTTGTCTAGCTGTGGTTACCAATTCCAGAGATCACGTAAAGTTTGTAAATATACACCAGTAAGTAAAGCAAGGTGTTTTCGTATAGAACCTTGCAGTACAAATAGAGTATTCAATCAGCATGAAAATTCTTCCAATAAAAAACTTATCACCCAGGCAACTGATCTGCGTTGCAAAACAGCTGTTAAAATTATCTGGGAAGTTTCAGCAGACAGACTTTTTTCTTTCTGAAACATGCTGTGTATGTCATCCCATTAGCAAGACAATTATGAAGAGGTGCAGAAATGGTTGGGAAGATAGATTCTATCCTTATTCAATGTTATTTTTTTAAAAAGAATTACATATACAAATTATTATGCATTTTTCCTTGGTTTTTATTACCAAGTTTGTAATTAATTTATTTTCTTTTTAATTGAAATGTTCTTGCTAGCTTCCATTATTTATCAACATCACCAGCTGTGTCATCAGAAACCCTCAAGAAATACCTGTTAAAACTTGTGTTCCCAGTGCTGGCACTGCAGCAGCAAAACACAATGGTTTTTTAAATGGTTTCTCTCTAGTGCCTGCGGTTTGAAAGCTAGAAACAGAAGCACATGCTTTATCTTCCCAGAAAATAAATAATCTCTTTGGGGATGGGCTTAATTATTTTTTCAGTGAAGGTTCTGTTGTCCACACAGCCTCAGGTGTTACCAGCTAGACTGCTCGGATGTTCCAAATACAAGCATGTAATTTTCAATAGAAGTTATAAGGCCTAGGGCTTCACGCCTTCATTTCTTCCATTCCTTTTAGTATAGATATCTTTCAAAGTAAAAAAGGATAAAGAAAATGGCCTGAAGATGCACAGAAGTTATTTTAAGTAACTCTAAAATCATATTATTGCTACTGCCCTTCTTTCCTTGTTTACTCCATCCTTACTCTTGTTGCTCAAATTGATGTTCAATAATAGAATACAGAGAAAATTTACTTTGTTATTTCCTAGTGTCAGGAAAATTAATCCACAAACACCAGAGGTTTATGTCCAAAAAGGAGACAGAGGAGTCCTTTAACTCCAATAAAGTAACTTTATTGGAATAAAGGGAGAGGTCATGGGCATTTCCCATGGGGTCTCTCAGATTGTTAGGAGGACACAGCCTCCTTTTTATCCTAATTTTCCAGCCTCATTTCCCTCTCTCTTTCCCCATTGGCTGAGGTACTTGAGAGGTACAGACTTCTCGAATTGCTTAATACAAACCCCCTTTCTAATGTGTACCCCCCTCCCCCTCATTCTTTTCCTTGTGTCTCTGTTCTTTTTCTCTAAATCCAGGGATTAGCACAGTCTCGGGTGAGTAACAGTCTGTGTCAATTTAGTGGAATTCCCGTGGAATTTATGGTTCCTCCCATTGCTTCTTTCAACTCTCAGTATCTGGCTTTATCTACCAGCAGGCCCACAGTTTGTTTGTAAAGACACCTCCTTCTCACTCCTTTCACTAGGTTGCATTTCTTTTAATCGTTACACAACATGATCACATAAAAGCAGCATAAAGAATGCTGCATTGTCTTTGAACCTTCACTAAATGTGTTTGTTTTACCAGGTCATTTGAAATATTAAAAGCTCTTTCCAGGAAAATGATGTAAAAGCAGCTCATGATTTTTGATGTAAAAATCAATTTGTAGCCATCACCAGGAATTAGGATAATTTTGCTGAGGATAAGGTAATTTGAACTTCTTTTTATAGCTTCAAAGGTGCTTTTTCTCATCTTTACTCAATCTAATATCTTCTCTTTTTTTGCTTTTAATAGTTTATATTTATAAAGATTTTTGCTTGAAATTTTGTAGGAAATTAATTCCATATATTTTGATTATACAGAAAGAGGAAAATATTTGTTTCTATAAACCCTTGCCCACACAAGTAGCTCTTACAAATGGTTATGATACCTGGACCTTACTGCAGATTATTTTGTGAATGCAAATATACCAAAAATCCCATTGGTCTCATGATCACTACATTGCTGGATTTTATCTCAATTTAAAATTACTCTTGGAGATTTTGTTACGGGAACCTGAAAACAGGAACACCTGTGTCCTGTGAGAAAGTGTCAGGTATGGCTTAGCTTTTGAACACTTCAATAATACCTTAAAAGGCTGCAGTAAATACATATTTGTAGTCAGCTCGAGCTGTTGGGAACACCGGCCACGTTCCCCCTTGGGTCGGGTTGTGCCGGCGGGGCGCGGGAACCCCTCCGCGCGGCCCCGCTCTCCCGCCCGCCCCGCTGCGCCGCGGCCCCGCCCCGCTTAACGAGAAGCTTCCAGCTGCTTGGGCTTCCCTGCTGCTCCCGGGTCTGGGGCTGCGAACGATGGCTCTGCAAGGGGCCGCGGCGGCTGAGGAGCTCATTTTCTATGTGAATGGGAGGAAGGTAAGTATAGCCTGGAGAAAGAGGGGCTGCTGTGCCAGAAGGAACCGCGAAGGGCACATATTTGGCTTCCTCAGACTTATTCATGTGAGTGTAACCGAATCGTCACACAACCTCCAGACAACAGGGATGGTTGCATCCCATTTTGGCTAGCTGTGCTTGTTTGGGAGAGAAAATGAGTCAAAGTGAAACACACTTTCAGCTGGGTATCAAACTTGGCTGGTAAGCAGACCACTTTTTTCGTTTGGATGTCTCTGGCTTCTCGTCTTTGATGGTGTCAGGTTTTCAGAGGCGTAACTGAAAGCAAGACTACAGTGCCCAGATTGGGACTATTGACCATAAAGATAATACTGCAAGGACTGGTTGTTGATCCAAAGCAACTGTACAGAACTAGCTGATTCTAAGTGATGGAATAAGAAATACTGTGCTTGATCAAGAATGTGGGTATTTCTGTTGCTCTCTGTTGTCAGTTTTTTACAGCAAGTGAAAGTTAATACAAATAAAACTAGAAAAGAAATTGCTACTGCCAATAGCCTTACAGGCTTCCTGCAGTGTTTATTCCAGTACGTCAGAGTGCCAAGGAGACTTTAACATCTGCAAATCATTAGTTAGTTCATTATGCTGTCTCTAAAGTTCTGCTGCATTTTTATTTCTAGTGTGGCTGAAGGTCAGTTCCCTCAGTATAAGATTTCACTGAACAGCAGTTATTTTTAGTACTTACAAGGTACTTTTAGTACTAAAACTTCTTTTCTGGAAACTTACCTGTCTGAAAAGGAATTTCCAGAAGGAGCCTGAACTCTCCTGTGGTGTTTGGCAATTAGTTGTTGGTCTGTGAGAGGGAACCAGTGAAGAATTCTCCTCTGGCTTTGTGGGAATGTAGTCTGTACCCTGAATTTTGAAAGGCCTTGGTTTTTTACTTAAAGCTTGTTTTTACTTTCTTACTGTAGATAATAGAGAAAAATGCTGATCCTGAACAAATGCTCTTGTCTTATCTGCGAAAGAGGCGTATCCTTTTCTTGTCTGTTCCCTAAAGTCGCTCATATGAAAACCTTATTCAAGCAAAATTTCCATAAATTTTAATTCAAGGCTTAATTACCAGATTAAGGAAGTTGTGATTCCTTTACGATAAGTCAACCATACTAAATCATGTCTCTTTCTTAATCCAAATATTCTCAAGTTGAACTGCTGTACTTTTAGCCTAGTTTCTTCAACACATGAAGTTATGCCGTCAGGCATAATGAATATGTGTCTGTGTTTCTCCCCTTCCACCTCATAAAGAAGTCTAAAAATCTAGTGGTCAGTATACAAAAAGTTTGACTGAATAGAAGTCTCCAAGTTTTGTAGTAGTCTCTCTCCTGGTAAAGGGGAGATCTTGTGATGAGAACCTGAGGTTGATGGAATTTTGAGGGGCAAAAAGGCATCTTCCTTTCAGTGGCTTTAGAACATTAAATTAGATGTTTGTTGATTCACAGCTTCAGATTGACCACTGTTCCAGATTCACAGAAATGAGCACTTCTCTCAGAAGTGTAATCTTTCAGATGAGATGCAAGGCAAATATACTGACAGTAAATGGGCCTTCTGGGAAAAACTGGGGTATTGATTTTAGTGTTCCACTGGAATTTCAGATATACAGCTGGCTTGCCCATTACACATTTCTTCCTTTCATATTTTCACTTGGAAAACTATTTTTCACTTCCCTTTTCTGTCCCAACTTACTCCTCTTCCAAAATAATTCATAATCAAGTTTTCTATTTTCTTGAGAAGAGGATTTTGGTTATGTCATTCCTTAACTTCAATCTTGCTTTCATTACAAATTTTATTCTAATATAGAAAGGAGTCCAATACACATGCTATGATACCAGACTGATTCTATGTTCCTTAAAGGTTTAGGAAAAAAGGTGGTCTCAAGCCTTTGAGCAGAATAAAGACCAGAACAGAACTACCTAATTATTTTCCCTAATGACAGTGTTTTCAGTCCGTCTTACAGGAACTAAGTATGGCTGTGGAGGAGGTGGCTGTGGTGCCTGCACAGTGATGATATCAACTTATGAGCCAGCTTCCAAGAAGATACGGTATCCTTAACAGAATATTTTGAAAACCGCAGAGAATTTTATGATTGTAGATACCATTTCCAGATACGAAACTTTAAAAACAGACTTGTAGAACTTGTACTTAATAGTAGAATCTAAAGGAAGGGTCACTGTAATCCAAAAAGAGAATGCTGTTAAAATTACTTTTGATTCAGCTATATTGTGAATTTGCTGAGCTATCATACTCAAATTCTTGATTTACTTATAAATACTGATAGCCCCTGCAAGGAGGTTTTAGGAGGCATTAATTTAAGACCCTTTGGCATGACCACTGGAATGTGGCTCCTACCTGCAGCTCTGTATGGTGGTTTAACTCCAGCTGGTAACTGAGGACCATGTTGCTGCTTGCTCACTCCCCCCAGTTGGATAGGGGAGAGAAACAGAAGGGTAAAAGGGAAAACTCATGGGTTGAGAAAAGATATTTTAATAGATAAAGCAAAAGCTGGTCGTGGAAACAAAGCAAAGTAGGTGATTTACTCACTACTTCCCATCGTCAGGCGGGTGTCCAGCCATCGCCAGGACAGCAGGACACCATCATCTGTAATGGTTACTTGGGAAGACAAACACAATCACTCCAAACCTTCCGCCCTTTCTTCTTCCCTTGGCTCTGTATGCTACACATGATGCCATATGGTATGGAATATGACTTTGGTCATTTTGGATCAGCTGTCCCAGCTGTGTCCCCTCCCAGTTTCTTGTGTCCCTCAGCCTCCTCATTGATGGGGTGGGCTGAGAGCCAGAAAAGACCTTGAGCCTGTGTAAGCCCTGCTTTGCAGTAACTAAACATCCCTGTGTTATCAGCAGTTTCCAGCACAAATCCAAAACACAGCTTCCCACTGGCTACTGTGAAGAAAATGAACTCTATCCCAGCCAAACCAGCATATGATTGGTGGGGAGGTAGGGTAGGCAGAAGTTTGAGTCTTTCCAGCCCTTTAATACTGAACTCCATCCCTTTCACCCCACCCATGAAAAGAAATATTTTGAAACTTAAAATCCAAGTTTCATTAAACTAAAAATTGGCATAAATTGATTTTAAGTTGAGAAAACTCCAAATTGTTAAATGGTTACTTCCATTGTGCATTGAAGTGTTTATTAGGTGAGGGAAAAAAGCATTCCAGTTGTCCTTTTGTACAGTTACATTACATTGGAATGCAACACAAATGAAAATGTTTTAAAGTTAATGAAAGAGCTGAAATTAAAGCAGTCAGACTCTTGAGAAGAAACATTTCAACTGTGTTTAAAAAAACAAATTTTCTTAAAATTAATAAATGCTTTGAAGAATTTTCATTTTGCTGTGTTGTTCCTATTTTGTATATTTATTTTACATCAGAATTTGCATCAGAAGTTTGATTATAAACTTGAAGCAATAATTCTTTACTTCCTTCCAATGACTACACCAATCTTCCCTTCCCTATCTTCCTCTTCCAAAATACAGTTGACAAATCGCTTGTGAGCAAGAGAGATGAGAGGGCAATTAGAAAAGACTGAAGTATTAAGGAAGATGTAAATTTTATGGAACTGTCCTCATAGATATGTTTTTATACTGGGGACAAGAGACATAGCTAGAAAGTGATCCTTTCTCATTCCAAATGTTGATAGCGGCTGCTTTTTAAGTGTGAACTATGTCTTGGTTGACTGAAAAATAATATTCACATTTGTTTATTAAAATTATATTCATGTTCTTTATTCTCCTTTATGTTCCAAAGACACTATTCAGCCAATGCATGTTTGCTTCCCATTTGCTCCTTGTACGGTGCAGCAGTGACTACAGTGGAAGGTGTTGGAAGTACAAAAACCAGGATTCATCCGGTTCAGGTGAGAGTACAGTATCACCATATAAAAGGATTACTGATTTCTTTTTTTGTGTGGGATGGCTTTAGTGACAGTGCTTTTAGGGCATAGGAATTTCTTAACATGGTTGCTTTCCCTGCTAAATGACAACAGAGAACAACATTGGTTTCTGGTGGTTGATTGATTAAGGCTGATGACATATGGCTCATAATGGATCTTACTTTATGTTGATAGTCTGATCAAGTAGTTGGTATGTTAAGAATGTTGGAGTGAGTCAGGCTTTGCTCTGGGTTAGTGGCACATCTTGTACAATGTCCCTTTGGCTCATGTTTTAGTATAAATGCAAAAAAGACTGAAGTCCACTGAAGGTCAATTAGCTTTTTTAGTAAGACGTGCCTGAACATCACACCCAAAATAATTATTCTCATTTGATATTGCTTAAAGTGTTTTATTTCAAAAGTCTGGTTTACTATGAAGGCAATATTTTGTATGGCATCTCCCATTTAAGAGAGTATTCATTAGAATGGACATGAGTGCTGGAGGGAGTGCTGTTTGTGATATTTCATTTCAGGAAAGACTTGCCAAGTGCCATGGCTCCCAGTGTGGTTTCTGCACACCTGGAATGGTGATGTCCATATACGCTTTGCTAAGAAACCACCCAGAACCAACTTCGGAGCAGATGATTGCAGCTCTGGCTGGTAAATATTGCCTCTTTTTAGTTTGCAGGTGTGTCCCTGAAGCATTTCTTCAGATGCTTTGTGTATGTGGGTGCCTGTGTGTGAGTACACGTGCCTGCATGCACGGATAATGTACTCTTACAAACTGCACTTCTCAGCAGAGTTGCTACGGGGTGCAGACCTTGTATTCCCTGTCATTTTTTTCTCATGGACAATAAAACATGAATCTGTGGATTTTTTCAGGTGTTCAAAACATCCCCATATGTGTCTTTTGAAGTGCTTTAAATCAGAGGAGCAAAAACGATGTCATCTTGGAGAAGCAGCTGCATCTGAGCATCTCCAACGTCCCTTTATATCTGGAGTTGAGAATGTCATAAGCCTTGCAGGACAGCCCCTTTGCACTATGATTAAAACAGATAAGGCAGAGAGATGCAGACTATCTTCAGTAAGGGAAAATGTGAACATTTATTGTAGGTAAAATAGCCTTCTGTCATCTGTTGTGCTCTAGAGTCACAGTGGAACCAAAGACATTTCCTGTTGCTGTGTGGTGAACTTAGAGGTGTAATGTTAACTTCCTTCACCTCTAGAAAAAAGTCAGGGGGAAAGAGAACGACATCTTGAGTGGGTGAAGGATATTGTATAATCTCTTACTCTCCTTCATTCTGAGCTGTATCCAGCATTCACTCTAGTGCAGATCTCAAGTATTTCATACTCCCCTTGAAACAACCATATTTTTTGTCAGGAGCTGCAGGGTCCTAAGTCTTGTGACACTGTTCTTTTTTGTCTCTCTGAGAGCTAACACTTCTCCTTGAGCTTCAAAAACACAAAACTCACACATAAAGACATGACATTCTAAAGCCACGCGCTTTAGAGCAAAGCTTTTTCTGACTGATTTCCTTTCTTCAGGGAACTTGTGCCGCTGTACTGGATATAGGCCAATCCTAGACGCCTGTAAAACCTTCTGTAAGGTAAGAAGTGGCGATAAGATTACTAGATCGGGCCTAGCAGTGTATATGCATATGCAAGACATCAAGATTTTCATCAAGATCATCACTTCCCTCTGTTAAGAGATGTTATTCTGAGTAAATGGCCTAACCCATTACAAAAATTGATTAACACAAATGAACATGGTGTCTAGCCTGGATTATGAAGAGTAATCTGAAGTAACTCCGTGTGGTCTACTGTGGGTTAGTACTGGCATGAATAAAAGCAGAATTTCAATCCAGGTTCTTAGTAATTTATCATGCAATGCAATGTGTGAGAAACCTACAGAGAAGAAATGGGAGTGAACAGTTGGTAAAGGAAACGATACCGACCATCTACAACTGCTCTCACAATGTCAACTGAATTCCACATAGTATGAATTATTTTGTATTAAGGACTTCAACATCTGATCATTTACTTTTTTTTTTGATATCACTTCTTTAACAATTAATCCTTCTAATTCAGCTTGTCCTTAAACTTCATCTAGAACTTTACTGAATGTAAAGTCACTCTTATCTTCCCTGTCATCATTGCCAATCTTATTTCACTAATATTTCAGTATTTCACTAATGGGATATTCCTATTTTAGGAATCCATTTGTTGTCAAAGGAAAGTAAATGGAAAGTGTTGCTTGGATCGGGAGGAGGATTTGTTTGACAATGAAGAGAAGGTAAAGTTTTAAGCATGTTACTTACCCTACTTCAATATAAAACTTAGAGAAAGAATATTGCATATATTATTTGATAAATAAGATATTTTATTATTCCTCACAAGAAATTTGGAAATATTTTGAAAAATGGAGGATTCTATGAGTATGTTTGTATGAGGAGGCAGTGGCATGTCAGATAGTTGAAATAAGGTAGTTTGGATCTCAGAGCTGAGATTTGAACAGCTCTTCAGGTTCAGTAATATTAATAGTCTCAACTCTACCCATACAGTGAGAATTACATTGTGCAAGACATTAGGGCATGTGTGAAATTTGCTTAAACCAATGATCAGTGATGGTCCGAGTCTAAGTACTGATCTATTAGGAAAACTGCTGACTTGAGTCTGAAGAATTGATACGCTCATAAAAATTAGAGCTATGACTGTGATTTTATGTGAAACCTCTTACCCGTACAAATATTTCACTTTGTTCTCAATCTTCTTTCAATAGTATCTGATCTTCTTCTTTGGGTTTTGAGTACTCTAGGTTGGCATGAAACTACTTTGTTATAGTGGAACTACAGGAAGCCTGTAGTTAGTCCTTCAGCTGCTTGCTTCTCAACTGTCATTTGTGTTAGCAGTAAAATTTAAGAAAATGTTACGAACATTTCTTTCACCTTAGCACCTCCAAATGATGCATAGTGATTTAACAACAAATCCAAACGATAATGAAATGGCTAATTTATTACTGACTTCAGTGGGAGTCTCCTGGTTTGGTTTTGCTTTTGCTTTTGTTGTTGTATCAAATTAATGAGAGGAAATTCTTGGTCTTTTTTTGTCTTCTTTTTAAGGTCTCCACTAGCCTGTTTTCAACAGATGAATTCCAGCCCTTAGATCCCACCCAGGAGCTTATATTCCCTCCAGAACTAATGGTAACTAATGGTAACTTTTGCTGCTTATAGAGTATTCTTAAGCTCTATTCAGAATTAATTCTGAAGTCCAGCTTAGCAGTAATTCATCAGAAGAAATGTCAGAACATTTTAATGTCAAACCATTATTATACTCCTTTTTGGTTTTTTGTCCAGTAAGCTTATTGAATATTCACTTACCAAAAAAAAATCATATTATATTTATGAAGTTGCAGAGTTAGATGTTAGGTGAGAAAACGAAGAAGCAACCCAAACTGGGTTTTCAGTCCAGCAGCTGAAGATACATATACTTTACAGCAAACTGAATGGCAAACACTTTTTAGCATTGGAAAACAATTTTGTGGCTTAATAGTTTTGTTAGTCTTTTCTCAGATAGCCACCCAGATCAGGGAGTGTTTAGCCCCAGTGATTAAGGTATGCTAAAGATATAAACAGCTGGAATGGAAAATGTTAGGTATCCCTAATTATTGACAGCAGTATTTGCTCTAGAAAAACTGAAAGCTGTTTGTTTTACTTTATTGTCAGTAGAGGTTCAAAGAGATTCAAAGCCAAATTCTCTGTAGTTATCTGACTGCTTCTGGAGAAATGTTAACTGTAGGATGGGAGCTCTTGACTGTGTATTTGTACCAGCACTGGTTCATGAGCTATTTCCAAGTGATCAGTGAACAGTGCTAGAAGAGCCAGAGACACTTAAGTGCATGCATAATGTAGAAAGGGATGCTGCTGTCAGTGTCATTGGTGACCTCCAAGCGAGCTAAGTGGGCAACACCTCCCTAAGTATTTTTTATCACTTTTCTAACAGTTTTAGCAATTGCTGGATCTATTCCTACATCTTTTGCTTGGAGACTGTTTATTATCAATCTTGTTTATCACCCCATTGGAATTACTTGAAGGCATTTCACCCACACAGTCTAGAATTTCACCACTATGCAAAAAGCCAATATAATATTTGTCCCATTTTTGTCCAGTTTTAAAGGATTATGTAGAACTGCTGTTAAGAACAGTTTTGACTTTCAGTCTAGTGTCTATTACACCTCACACCTGTCTATATGTCTAAATATTTAAATCTTCCATGTTTCTCCATCAGAGAATGGCAGAAAATCAACCAAAAAGAACTCTGCTTTTTCGTGGGGAGCGAGTGACATGGATTTCTCCTGTAAGCTTGGATGAACTACTGGATCTGAAAGCTGCCCACCCTGAAGCGCCTCTTGTGGTTGGGAACACCACTGTGGGTATGGATGTGATCAGAATGGCTCCTGTTGCTGTAGTTCCAGTGTACATGAGAGGAGTGGGGCTACATTTGTCGTTCTTTTTGCATCTTCATCCTTAAGCTTACGTTCCACTATGTGGGAGTTGTCGTTACGGAAAAGCCTTTTGTCTAAGTCTATTCTTATCTTGTAGGACCTGAGATGAAATTTAGAGGTGTGTTCCATCCAGTTCTTATTGCTCCTGCAAGGATCCCAGATCTGAATGTGCTGAAATACACAGATGATGGTCAGTAGACTTTACTTTATTCAGAAATAGGAGATTTCTTTGCCGTAAGGAGTGCTGCACCATTCCATAGTGCTGAAGGTGTGAAGTGCTGTGCAATTCATTCCTAAGCACGCTTGGTTTTTTTCCCTGGTCAAGGGGGCTGTTGCCAACATGCCTGTGCAGGATGGTTTTGTCTTCGTGATGCAGTACAGAGCTGACCAGCAGTATAATCTTGGGCCTTAGTGCAAGGGTGATTATTCTGGTAATACTGGTTCTGGTGCCAAGTCATGCAGTGTTTGCTTTGTGATTGCTATGCTGAGCTCTGCTGAATAGCAGAGAGAGAACCATACAGAACCACAGTGAGAGTTAGCATGTGGCATATTTGTTTACATTAGAAAAAAGGATGTAATTAAACTGGTATAGCTAATATGCATTAACTAATCTTGTTCTCAAACATAACAGTGTTAATTATAATAGGTTAAAAATTTTGTACCTCAACTTACATGTTTATAATAAGCATGGAGGTTTTTTTAGTTAAAGTTAGACTAGGTTTTGGGTTTTAAATAAGTTTTGGTGGATTAGAAATACAACTAGATCAACTTACTATAATAGTCTAAATTAATTGAATAAAAATTACCTTGTACAAGTTTACAGCCAAAGTTTTAGGGAAAGTCATATTTGATGAAATTACTTCCTATATGCCTGAAGCCACTTTTTGAAAGTGGCAAACTGTGTTCGATAGTTCTGTCATTGCATTTAAAATACCTATTTTATTTCAGATCAGTCATCCAGTTCTGTTCAAAGACTAGTTTGTCCTTAGCTGAAAAGTAGCTAGGAATTGAAAAGAAGCTGGGAGCATGCTTACTGCATTTTTAAAGTGTGTAAATAAAACCTAGATATGTGAAGGTGAGACTTACTAGTTAGAAAACAAGAGGTATGCAGTTTAGTTTGCTGGCCAGAAATAGCATTTCATCTCTTTAATCAGGTTTAAATGCAAAACATGTTTTGATTAAATTTTGCTTTTAAATACAAAAAATTTAACATTGCTTTGCTTGATTAAAATGCATTACATTTATGTTTATTTTCATTTATATTTTTATTGAATCCCAGTATTCATTGAAAACATTCGTATATTATGTAAATAATTATTGTTAATAGAAAGGAACTGTGTACCATTTAAAAAAAACCCTAGAAGTATAATCTTACAAAAAAACTTCTCAAATAAATGCATATAAGTTGTCTTTCTAGTGGGAAAAAGAATACTGTCTTCATTGTTAGGACTGTTTGGGGTTCTGTTGCCAATGCTACCTACCCACACCTTAGAAGAATAACTAGAATGTACATACGCAAAGCAAGATCAAATTAGGATGAAAATTGTGCTTAAAAATAGGAAGAGTCTGTTGAAAGCATTTTGAAGCTGACTCAGCTTTGTGTGAAACGTCTCCTAAATGTTCACTCAGTCAAAGCAAGGTGCAAGGGAAGCAGCTGGGATGTGCAGCTGGAAGCAGAGAAAGAATTTCCCTTTATGCAGAAGAGGTGAGGTATTAGTTCAATTTCATCATTTCTAGAGATTTTACCCTCAGTCTCCTGAAATGAAAGGTTCCAGTTCCTTTAAAATGCAAAGGCCCCTCTCCTTTTTGGTTTCTGTAGCCCACATGACCTGTCCTATCTCTGCAGTCTGAACACACTTTAAAACCCAGGCAGTGAAGCAATGCACACATTACACTTTCATCATCTTTTGGTTACAGGATTAACTCTGGGAGCTGCCTGCAGCCTCTCTCTAGTGAAGGACATCTTGACAAATGCAATCATGGAGTTCCCTGAAGAGAAGACAAGGGTTTTCCATGCTGTCTTGCAGCAGTTAAGAACTCTGGGTGGAGAACAGATAAGAAATGTTGCTGTATGTTGTGAATGACTTGCAATTACAATTTGAAAAAATTGTCATAGATGTGAAATTGGTCCTGACTACATGTAAAACTTGCATTTTTAATTTTGATTTTGCCATGAATTTTCTATCAATAACTTCTTTGAGCTTTCAATATGTATAAATATACATACAGTCTGCATGTTGTATTGTCACTTAACATAAAAATATGAAGGTTATAGAGAAAGGTAACATAAATTACTTTCTTTTTCTTCAAGTCATTTGGTGGAAACATCATATGTAGAAAATCAACCTCAGACTTGAATCCTGTTTTGGCAGCCAGCAACTGCGTGCTCAATCTGGCTTCAAGAGGTAGGAGGAGATAGCCTGTCTCTGTAGCATAAATGAAGTTTTAAGTGTTGAAAGGGCTTTTAGAGCCCTTTGGCTCTAAAATATGGTTCCTTGCAGAATTTTGTTGTCTTCCATTCTGAAAACTCTAACTTTCATGATACATATCGTAGAATAACAAGTAAGGTCACTTTTAGAATAAAATATCAAAAAAAGAAAGGAAAAAGCAATAGCATTTATTTCTTTCTGGACTCCTGGAAATGTTCAGAATCTCGGGGGAAAAGCAACCAAAGAAAAGAAAAAATAAACCCAAAACCTAAACAACAAACCCCCCCCCTAATAATTTTTTACTTTTGCAGAATTTCTTTACCACTCTGTTTACTTCCTCATTTTGTATGTTTTAGAATGAAAGGTAGTGACAACAGCAGCTGCAGAGATTTGGAACAGATTGAGAGGAGTGAGGGTGGATAATCATGGCAGTATCGAAAGGGAGGATTACAGAATGGGGGTTGACCTCTGGGTACTTTTTTAGGAATCTGGTATTATGATGTTATGGAAGATGGAGCAACCATTTGAATTTATAGAACATATCACTGATAATTTTTTATGGAAGCTCTGTAGTGGTTATTTACTCAGTAAGGCAGCAGGTATTTCTTGCCAACTAAAATACTTTTGCTATGTATTAATTGCACAATTTCGTGGAATTTTCTGGATTTTGGATTTTTTTTTTAGAACAAAAGCGACAGATTCCTGTGGGTGATATTTTTGCAGATGGTGTTGGTAACAATACCATTACACCAGAAGAGATTTTAGTCTCTATCCATATTCCCCATTCTAGGAAGGTAAGTTATTCGTTTGTTTGAATTTGCTTTATGCAGAGTTAAAGACTATGAAATAAAGAGCAGGAGGGGGCATAATCCATGTGTTTAAACTAGCAGTGTTACTGCTCATTTTCTGAATTCCTTACATTTATTCATTTCAGTGCCATACTATCTCCCAGTTTCAGCCAAAAAACACAGCTCAGCAGGTAGCTGGCTCATATAAAGAGCAATATTCAGACAAAAGTTTGCCCTAAAATGATGAGGGCCATAGCAATGGTCTAGATCCTCTGCGGAAAGGGGTCTTGGACGAGCTGCCTTTGGGCTCACCAAAGCAGGCTGCTCACCTGTGATATGGCTGGCATCAAGTAGGGAAAGCACTGTTGTCTCTTGAGGATTTTTCTTTAAAATGGGGTAAGATTGGATGTGTGGTGGTGGTTCCACAAATGTTGCTGAACTGAGTAATAGTCTTTAACTGATACTGGGTTTGCAAGAATGGATATGGGATCTTGTAAGAGAATTATGGGTCATGTTATCTGAATACTGAAGTTTGGCAATACTTTGAAGCCTCTAAACTTACGGTCTTGTTATAAATACTTTACTCCACAAGATCCCTGTCTTCCAGCTATCTACTGTGAAAAATCTAGGTCATCTGAACTGTATGGGTGATGGAGGATTGGGTATGATTTGCTGGAAAATCAAAGATGGTAAAGCCACTGAAAGGTCAAGAGAAGAAAGTGCATGGTCTTGAATGCTCAGGAAGTTGAATTTGTGCTTTTCATTTTTTGATCTCCTGCTTCACATAGTGCAATAACAAGTTCTACTTTCAGATACTTATATGTCTGCACTTCATCTTGCTCAGGGGGAGTATGTCTCTGCATTTCGACAAGCACCAAGACGGGAAAATGCTCTTCCAATAACCAATGCTGGGATGAGAGTCCTTTTTGAAGAAGGTACAGACATTATAAAGGATCTAAGCATTTTCTATGGAGGTGCTGTCTCGACAACAGTCTGTGCAAAACAAACCTGTTGGACACTTACTGGAAGGTAAAATTTCTCTGTTTATATGTGTCTCTGAGTAAATGGACTTTGAAAGCATGGGTTCATGTTCCTTGAGACATGAGAGTGCGGAAAGATTTCATTTGCTTGACTGATGCCTTGTATGTTCAAGTGAATGATCAGGCCTTAGTACTGACTTTTCAGGATTGTTACATTTTGGAGTTTGCACATGAAGTGCAACTCCAGTGTGAATTATGGAGAGATAAGACAGATGAGCTGTGAGATAGGTGGATGAGGTGTACGTCAGTCAGCAGTGCACCTAAACCCAAGCACTGGTAAATTACACTGTATCTTGTACATTCGATAGTCCCCTCATAGCAGCATTCTTAAGTCCTTCAGCTTTTGTCTAAAAGATAAAAAATTTGAGAACTTCAGATGTGCCCAATAAAGCTAGAAGCACAAAGTCAAGTTTTCACCTTTTCAATATCTCTTCATCTACGAGATCCCAATAAGCTCCAGAATTAGTCCCTGATTCTCCCTCCCAGTTTGCAGCATCTTTCCAAGCTTTGGAGGAAAAAAATTGCAAATAATTCAAGCATCATAAAAACAACACTGAAAGAAGCCCCACTGGTCTGTTTTGCCATTTAATATGCAACTGTTTCATTAGTTAAAGTGCTCATTATTTTTTGATGCTTTACATGATTAAATTCAGTCTAACAGACTAATATTTTGATATCTAGGGTTGTGTAACTATGGAGAATTAACAGTGTTGAGATACTCGAAGAAGACAGCCCTTTCAGGAAATGTAACAGCTAATTAGATCCCTTGAAAGTATCTACATTTTGCATCTATATCTTCTTTTCTTCAAATGTAGGACAGTATCTGTAATATGGTGAGAATCTGTAAGACTGCTAAAGCAGCTTTAGAGCTGTAACAGGGTTTGTTTAATTATTTATTTGTTTATTTTTAAAATGTTGGTGTAGCACTTAATTCCGTTTACTTACGGGAGCTCAGTTCTGAGCAGCATTGATCTACACCATTTAAAAAATTGCAGACATTATTAGAATCAATATTTTGGTTTCACTGTGAGCAGGATTGTGCCCGTGGTCCATGGTACACATATATTACTGCAATTTGTATTTATTTTTTTATTAGTCCTGGTCTGATTGTATCTATTATTCTTCCTAACAGACACTGGAATGAACAAATGTTGGATGAAGCATGCAGACTAGTTCTTAAAGAAATTGCTCTTCCAGGCTCAGCTGGTGGTGAAAACATAGACTATAAGAAAACTTTGATGGTCAGTTTCTTCTACAGATTTTTCCTGGAAGTATCGCAGTCATTGAAGACAATGGTAAATTAGTTCACAGAATCATAAAATCATAGAACAGACTGAGTTAGAAGAGACCCATCAGGATCATTGAGTCCTACTCCTGGCCCGGCACAGGACACCGCAGGAGTCCCACCATGTGCCTGATAGCATTGTCCAAAGCTTTTTGAACTCAGGCGAGGGGCTGTGGCCACTTCTCTGGGGAGCCTGTTCCAGTGCTCAAACACTCTCTGGGTGAAAAATCTCTCCCTGACATCCAGTCTAAAGCTCTCCCCTCTTGGTTTTGTGCCATTTCCTCGAGTCCTGTCGCTGGTCAGCAGAGTGAAGAGGTCCATACCTGCCCCTCCACTTTCTCTGGTGAGGATGTTGAAGACCTCAGTGAGGTCTCCCTTGAGTCTCCTCCAGGATGCAAACCAAGTGTTCCCCATGTGTGCTCTTGTGCAAACAAACAAAAGGGGTGTTCTTGCTATCTGTTAGGTGCTTGCAATTTGTACAGTGTGCTAAATCCTTGTCTTTGGTGTTCAGAGCTATACAATAACTTAAGTGTTTAACTCCCAAAGAGACTGATGGAGAGATGCCCATTTAACTTTTAGATGCTCAGATGTCTTTACCTTGGACATTAGGCTTCAAAAGACATTTGAGCAATATTAATACAACAACATATCAGTATCAAGCCCCAAGGCCCCAAGAAAATGTGCAAGAGATCTTACTCTATCTATCTATAGTTCGAAACAGAAATAGATGAAATAGAAATAAAGGCTTTGGAAAACAACTGTTGATGTTAAACCAACACTCCCTCTCGAATGACTGGGAGATGAGGACACTAAAATTCTACTTGCCAAGACATTCCAGGTGTAATTTACTTTTTTTTTTTTTGTCTTAAATATGTTCTTACAGAGAAAAATATCCCTCTTATGTTTTCTTGTGTGTTACCTTGAGCTCTTTCCTCTAAATTGCCATTACTAGGTAACTGATTGTTACTAGGAGTGATTCTGGGCCAGTTTTGATCAGACCTCAAAACAAAGCTCCCCTGCCTATCCCTACTTTATGTTGCTTACTTTAAAAAGCAAATTTGTTGAATCCAATGTATTTTTAAATATTATTTAGTGAAATCTAAAATCACTACATTGTTTTAAAATTTTTATTTTAGAGCCTTTCTAGTCTGAGCCTGGAAAGACCTTCCTATATAAAGACTTTGATTTTGGTTGTTGGCTTTTTAAATTGGAATGTTCAAAATGTGAGTTTTAGTAGTAATTCACTTCCTTTTCAGGATCCTTGCCACTATCCTGGCATACCTATGGAATATAGAAGTGTCCTACAAGATTTTAAAACCAGAATGCCCCAGAGTATCCAAATATACCAGGCAAGTGATTTCATTCCGACATTGTTTTGTGCTTTATAAGGCTTGGTAAAAAGTCGTGGTTCAAGCATGAGCCTTGGTGTGAAGGTCAGGTACAGATTTTCCAAAGGACTGGAAGCAAGTGGCTTTTAGTGGTTATTTTTAACTGTATCTCAATTGGAGAATCCTTGTGTGTAAAAATAGATTCTTGGGATACTCACTTTTCCTAGACAGTTCTTTAAAAATAAATATGCTAAGCAAACTCCATTGTAAGACTGCTTAAAATTGGTATATTGCAGCGTGCAACCCAATTAGAAAGAAATTAGAGAAAAACCAAAAACATTGAAAATCCCAGGTATAATACATATATACTATAGTATAGCTCTAGTGTTCTTGTCCCAAGATCTCAGAGGGCTCTTAGGTCTTACTGTAGATTTAGGAATTAAGATGGAGTGTGATGGTTGTCTTCTCAACACAAGCAGGTTGTCCTAAGTCAACAGCAGAGAGCAGCAAAGAACACATTTGGTATTTTCTGAGCTCACTGTATAAATAGATTATAGTGGAAACACCCGCAAGGATTTTTGATATTTTGGCACCCTCAAAACACAAGTCAAAATATCCAGCTTTTGAAAACCTAAAGAAAAATTCAAATGAAATACAGGTAAATATTTTTTTCTTTAAATTTTTGGATATTCCCTAGAATAACACTTTAAATTTGTTCAAGTTGTTATGTTCAGTTTCCTTCAGAGTTATTATTATTCTTAATAAAAAATTTAAAAAGACTACAGGCAATAAGAGGGGCCAGGATCAAGGGGACTATTTCTTTGTGACTTTTCCCCAATTTATTCCCCATCTGTAATAAAATGACTGAACAACAGGAATTGAAACAATTTGTTACTCAGATCAATTGGCTGAGCAATAGAAATTTAGAAACCCAGAAAATCTGAGTTTTTCCAGTTTAAATTCCTAGATTTTGTAAGCCCGTATTTTTTATCTGCACTCCTTCATTTGGACATTATGAAGCTTTTAAAATTAAGAGGAAAAAGAGAATGCATATCCTGAAATCCAAATGTCTTGTCATTCTGTTGTGGAAAAGTTGAAGTGATTTGGCTGAGACATCCATTCAAGGAACTTTAGGCAATCAAGTGAAGAGTGTTTGTTCTTGACTTTGTGCCAATAGCAGACAGTGTACCAGAAAGTGGAGGACGTAGAAGTGTGTAGCCAGAACATCTGTGTGCTGGAAGCTTTAGAAGTAAAAACATTTTAAGTTGTAAGCAATTAACTAATTCTAAATGTAGAAAAGGAAAATGTTAGCGTGAATACTGACCCAAAAATCGGAAAGGTGTTCTGGAAGTTGGTACCATTAGTTGATGTGGCAGGTTTAACTGGCAACACTGAATTAATTTTCAAAAAAGCTTAGCAAAGTAAGATTAATAAGACACTAAATTCATACACAGGTGCAAGGAAATAATTGGGAAGAAAATATTTAGGCGACATTTTCTCACTGATTTACATTGATCAGTTGCAATCTTTCAGTGGGAAATCATTGCAAATAGCTCACAATACACTACCAGACACTGATAACATTCAGAGCAGAATCTTGTGAGAATAAGTCAGAAAATTATCAAAGCTTCATGACACCATTCCGTAAGGGAGGAAACCGTCCTTCTGAAAAAGTGCTGGGTTTGTTACTTTGATGTAAATAATTAAGGAAAAAAATCCAAGTAAACAAACCCGTGTGGAGCTCTCAGAAGGCTTCTTAAGAGAAGAAAAGAGAAAGAAATCCCCAGGAGCAGCAGTCACATCCTGCAGCCACATCTCTTTTAACATTGAACCAGAAGATTACAGTATGAGCAGCTGTTTGTTTGTCAGATTTTCTGATTGCTGTAAGAATAACAGGACTGTTCTTTTTTTAACTGTTTGGGGGTGCCGGGTGTGGTTTTTTGCCTGTACAGGATGTAGAGCCGAGTCAGTCTCCCCAGGACCCTGTAGGACGGCCCGTTATGCACCAGTCTGGGATACAGCACGCCACTGGGGAAGCAGTCTACATTGATGACCTTCCTTCTGTGGATGGGGAGCTTTTCCTGGCTGCCGTCACTAGTTCCAGAGCTCATGCTAAGATTGTGTAAGTGTTCAAAGTGGACCTGAAGAAAGTGTTATCATGAATTGCTGCCTGAGATTTCTAGAGAGACTAATGAGTCACATATGTACAGAGCAGCATGCCTGATACCTGCAGGCAAATCCATGCTGGAAGCAGTATTGTTGCACTAGCAGAAGGGTTTGTTAGGATTTAAGTGTCTCACCCCATTTTGCTGTACTAGTCAGGGTGAACTGTTTCTGGTCCATAAGCCAGCCCAGAGCTAGCCTAGCTACCTCTACAAAGTGCTCAGCTGTGCAGTGCAAGCGGACTTGGAAATTCAGTTTTAACAACAATGCTTTGGAACCTCAGCTCTATGATGAAAGAAGAAAATTATTCAAAATGTAGGAAATAGTGTTGCAACATTGCAGCAACAAGGTGGCAAAGCTCATATGAGGCTGATAGGAGAGAAGGGTGGAGAAGACGATTTTATTTTGCAAGAAAAATGTTTTTATATATGCTTTTATGCTGCCAAGATTTAGGCACCAAGACATATTCAAGTGATCTAGTTGGGATTAATTGTCATGACAGACAGGACTGGGGCTTCTAGCTGCAGAGTCCTTGTCATATTTCCTGACTTAGTCTTAGGTCAGTGCTGGGTTTGGCAGCCCCCTTTTTGGTACCACCACAGAGCTGGCATCACCCCCATCTCTGTGAGTTAGTAGGATCTATTCAGTCTCCTTTGTCTTCTGATCTGGATGTCCAGAGAAGATGCCTGTACATGTGCTGGAATCTGATGACCTGCTGAACTAGATGCTATCAAAATATGCCATTCTTACAGACCTTCTGCTGTTCCTTCTGATCCTTCTACACCTAGACATTTCCATTCCTTCTCCATTTATACTGGTCTTGTCATTTCTTTTATATCTCTCTACATGAATCCTCCATCTGAAGGTATGTATTTGTATCTTTCGATATATGTGTAGGCTGTGAGGTCTTAGAAAGTTGCAGTTGTAGTATTATGATTGTGCAATGATTTTTATTATATCAATGCAGTTCAGGCAATCTAATGGGCCAGTAATTTCCCTATTGTATCTAAAGTATCTCCTAGAAATTAAGCCGATTAGTAGAATCTTAAATTGTCTTTTACCTGCACTTCTTCACATGCCAGAGACAGAAAGGAAAGACATGTGTGAGCCTATGAGCAGATCTCGGTAGTACAAGAAACATACCTCTGTGTTGCGTTCCTTTCCTCTGTGAACAGTTTGTAAAACTAATGAATTACACTTCTCTCTTCCCATATCCCAATCAGATCTATAGATACCTCAGAGGCCCTAAAAGGAGCAGGTGTGTTTGATGTCATAACAGCTCATGATGTGCCAGCTGCAAATGAGTTTTATTTTTCTGATGATCCGGAGATTGTATTTGCAAGAAACAAGGTATAACTACAATCTTTTTGCAACTGATTTTCTTAATTTAAAGTGGTTTTTCTCCAGCCTTCTATCCTCCCACTATCCATTTCTGAATACAGGATTTTCATTGATTCTTTAGTTATAGTGGTATTTTTTATAATTTATCAGCTTCATAGATGATCTAAAAATACAATAGTCCTAAGTCAAAGAAAACTTCTGAACAGGACGCACAGGTAGTGGTTATGTAAAAAGAAGAATATCAACAGCACATATGGGAATTGTTTGAATCCACTGTTCCATTACATGATGTGTATTTTACAGGTGATTTGTGTGGGTCAGATTGTCTGTGCTGTGGTCGCAGATTCAGATGTTCATGCCAAACAAGCAGCTGCAAAAGTGAAGATAGAGTATGAAATGCTGGAACCAGTAATTTTAACAATTGAGGTACTAATAGTTTCTTCTGCTTTTTTATTGTTTTACCTATTTAATTAATGGAAGCAGCAGTTAACACTCTTTAGTTGTTTTTTAAATATGATTTTTAAGGAAACAAGGTGAATATAAACATCCAATTAACCAATCTGAGTATCTCCCTGTAAATAAATTTTTAACCTTTTGTCTGATTTTAACCACTTGTGATAGACAGGCAATGGTTTCATAAGTACGAAGGTGTCACAAGTTTTACAATAATAAACATTACAATGCAAAAAAAAGAACTCTCCTAATGTTCCCAGTGAGGAAAAGGCAATGAGCATGCTGATTTCTAATTTTTTGGTCACTACTAGCTGGTCAATCAGCTTGTGTATAGTGGCTAACAGTCAGCTCCTGATTATCTCTAGCATTTTTATCTGTTGTCTAGCTTGAAAGCTAGGCTGGAGACATAGAAATTGTTGGGAGAATATGAAGGAAAGGTGTTAGGGATGTACAACATTTTAGAAATGTAATGTGGGAGTCACAGGGAATATGGACTTATCCATGGATTAAAGAGAGTAGAAGTAAGGAACAAAGGACACACTTGCAAGGGAACCAGCATTAGTTCTGGTAGTCACTTTACAGCTTGTTTTAATAATGCGTGTGTGGTCTAATGGAACAGTCTTTCTGATAGAAAAGTAGAAGTAGTCTCTTCTCAAAGGCTGGCAAATTTTGTTAATATTTCATTAGAATTGAAACTCCAGTGAAATATTATTAGAAATAAAGCAAATGCTGCTTTATAAATTAGATTCCACCTTCACTTAGACCTTGTGGTTTCTTCCCCTCTTAATGGCATTGCTCTTTGGATGATGTGGTTGCATTCTTACTCTGTGGTGTCTAGGTCAGCTCCTGGGTGTATGACAGGGAAGAGCAGGTTGAATACACTGAATGCATTTCCTTCAGAAACTGCTATCATCAGTTACACAGGATGCATCAGGAAAGAATTGCTGGAATTGAAGAAACAAATTCAGCAATGATAGTAAAGTGATGAAATAAAGTTGTTCATTGACTTTGGTAGCTGGTGGTTCCAGTCTCTGAAGACAGGGGTGTTGGTCCTGAGACTAAAATGCTGCAACAAACTGGGAATCTTAAAAATACTTAAAAACCCCTATTTCTCTTTTTCTCTGTTGCAGGAAGCTATAAAGCACAACTCGTTCTTTGAGCCAAAAAGAAAATTAGAACAAGGAAATGTTGATGAGGCATTTGAAACCGTTGATAATATAATTGAAGGTAAACTGCAGAATACATCTGATGAGAAATTTTTGGTTGTCAGTATTTGGCTTTGGCTATCTGCTCTTCCAGTCCCAGTTCCACCTTTTTTCCATATAGTCATTAGGCCTGAGAAAACTCTTGGGCACTTGGAAGACAACATGACTAAACCTAGTGTACTGTTGTTCTGCTACTACATTCAAGCTTTCTGTATCATCTGTTCTTAAAAAAAGTTACAGAATAATTAGGTTGGAAGGGTGTCTTCTGGTCCAACCTCCTGCTTAAAGCAGGTCTGGTTAGAGCAGGTTATTAAGGGCCATGTCCAGTCATGGTTTTAATATCTCCAAATATGGAGATTATGCCAACATCTATAGGCACCTGTTCCAGTGTTTCACCGCTTTCATGCTGGTTTTGATTTTTCTTCTATCTAGCTGGAATTTCTTGCGTTCGTTGCCTCTTATCCTTCCATTGTGCACCTCTGAGAACAGTCTGGCTTGCTCTTGTCTGCACCCTTCCATTAGGTAGTTGTAGACAACAATAAGATCTCTTCTTTAACCTCTTCTTCTTATGGATGAATAAATGCAGTTCTCTCAGCCTCTTCTCATGCATCCTGTGGTTCAGCCCCCTAATGATCTTGGTGACCCTCTTCTTGACCTGGTCCAGTATGTGCATGCTTTGTTTAACTTATCTATGTTTTACTTATTGTTGTCACCACTTGTGGGCAATATTGTTCTGCTCTTAATCCACTTCTGGTGATGCTACTGGAACAAGACCAATTTAATACTATACAAGGATTTTAATTTGTGTTTTTATTTCAGCTGTTGCTCTTTCACACAAGAAGTATCAGAGGATTTGACACTGATTGCTGTAATTTAAATTATGATGGGCTGTTAGTTCCACTCTGGTTTATTTCTTCTGTCCTTTTCCCTCAGTAACACTTGTACTTTTCTCATTGGATCAGGGGAGATTTGCATTGGGGGACAGAAACACTTTTACATGGAGACTCAGAGTATCCTTGCTGTTCCAAAAGGAGAGAATGAAGAAATGGATATATACGTGTCAACACAGCATCCAGCAATTATTCAGGTAATGCAGGGCGTTCTCAGAGAAAGCATTTGGACTTGTGACAATAGAGCTTTTAAAGTTTGGGTTACAAATCTGTATGAACAGAAGCCATAGAAAGATGAAATTGCCCATCTGAATTGTCCAGTAACAGCTACTTTGTAGTCCTGCTGTGTTCTGATAAAACACTGAGCACTACACTGTCAGGATAAGGCTCTTCTTTCTCTTCCAACAAAGTACTTCATACTCCACTGTTGTAGGCATGAAAAAGTCCCTGTGGAGTGCTGAGGCTCCTCCATCTCTGTTAGCTTTCCACTGGACTGAGGAGCAATCAGTTCCGTACAGAGTCAGAACCCACTGCGGATCTGACCAAGTCTAACCAGCTGTAGGTGAGAGTGCTACTCCATGCAGCAGTCTCATAATCATAATCATAGATTGATTTGGGTTTCAAGGAACCTTTAAAGACTATTTAATTCAACACCCCTGCCATGGACAGGGTCATCTTTCCCTGGATCAAATTTCTCAAAGTCCCATCCAAAGTGGCCATGAACACTCTCAGTGGTGGGGTGTCCACAACTTCTCTGGGCAACGTGTTCCCGTGCCTCACCACTCTTACTGTAAAAAACTTTCTTTCTGATGTCCATTCTAAACCTGCCCTCTTTTAGTTTAAAACCGTGGCCCCTTGTCCTGTCAATAAAAATTTTGCTAAAAGTCTTGCTCTGTTTCTTGTAAAGCCCCTTTTTATTTTGAAAGGCCACAGTAAAGTCTCCCTGGAGCTGTCTTCTCCTGGCTGAACAACTCCAAGTCTCTCAGTCTTTCTTCATAGTAGAGATGTTCTAGCCCTCTGATCATTTTCATTATGGTAAATGACAAAGCAAAGCTGCCATAGCTTGTGGCCTACATAGCAATAGCCATTATGCATGAAACTGATGGTATTTCAGACTCAACACTGGCATTTTGTGTTCAAAGCCCAGTTCAGCTCCTTTTATCATTTCCATTATTATTATATTGCCAATAGCCAAGTAGTATGAAGAACTTTGTGTTTGAGAAAATTATTTGAAGCAAAAACATTCCTGACACTAGCAAGACCTTAGATTATTAAAAAACAGTTTCATTTTAAATAAAAATAAAATTTATTATCTTAGTAATAAAAATAGTAGAAACTGTATACTAATCCATTTTTATTACACCTGAAGCTTATTACTGTTTAGTTAATGTAATCCAAGGGTATTATTCTTCACATTGGCCAATGGCCCTTTCACAGTCTGTGTGGTAAATATTTTAAATGTGAGCGGTGCTGAGAGCTTGTTGTTATTCTTTCTTTGCTTTTTAACCTAGGGTAAAGGAAAAACTATATTCATCTGATAGAAGAATAGAAACATCCATGGAACCCTTTTCTAGAAAAGGTTTCTATTTCAGAATCTAACTTTTAGGCTTAGTTTGAGTTGGCATAAAATAATAAAACTTGTTTTACAGGAGATGGTAGCTGGGAGTTTAGGTGTTCCAGCCAACAGGATCATGTGCCATGTTAAACGAGTTGGTGGAGCTTTTGGTGGGAAAATCCTGAAAACTGGCTTACTGGCATCAGTTGCTGCAGTGGCAGCAAACAAGTAAGTTCAGTATGTGTGTGTTGGGATATGAAAAGAAAATTAGGCAAACAAGTTTTCCATTTTGCCTAAAATGCTTCCTCCTTTCCCAAAGCTGCTAGTCAAGAAGTCATACAATCGTGACTTCACATGTTGTAAGACTGTTCGCTGCGTTTCTTTGTTTTGTTTTGTTGAACTACTTATGTTAAGCGGCTCTAGCCTCAACGAAATTAATGGGCTGCAAGAAGTTGGTATTAATATAAGCTGGAAATACTCAAAAGGGCCAGTCCCTAACTACTTTGTGTTGTGCATACATTAAAACACAGCATTACCATCCAAACGTGAACTTCACTGACACAGCAGGATGCAGAAGGAAGAGTTCATGAGTGGAACTGCTTTTAAGAACAAGTAGTTCTAGCTCAATCCTCAACATCTTTCAGTCAAAATTAGCTTAAATCTGTGAGGTATTATGCTTTTTCTAATACTGCTTGAATTAGTCTAAGAACATTAACACATAAAGCTCCATCCCCCATCTTCCAGATTTGGCAGGGCAATATTGGCAATTAGCTGTCAGGGCATACTAAAGTCTTTTATAAGCATAAATGATTTGCTACAGAATCCCCATCAGGCTACATCCTGTCAGCCAAAATGGTCTTGTCATCTGAGGGGTTGGATCAGTATGTTTATATTGCTTCTGCTGTCACTGTTGTAAAAATGGCTCTTGATTATTTTTGGCCACATTATCTGTGTTTTTTATTAACAGGTAATGCTAAAAATAATATTTCTTTTATGGTTTAAACTATCTTTTTTATTCGTAGGACCTTATTTTACACCTTATGCCCATTTTTTCTGAAGTAGTTATTTTAAATGGTATATGCATTTCTAGACTAATTTTCATATTTTATTGTTATTCCTATTTTGGTTTTATTCCAAGACTCTCTATTTCAATATTATTCTGAATAGCTAAGAGGTGACGAACACTTAATATTGAAATAGTTTCTTCAGGAGTAGTTTGCACTGAATTATCTTGTTGGCTTTCAAGAGAGGAAATGAAAATTCTGACATGATTGTAAATGTGAGAAATATGAACTCTGGTTATAGCTTTAAGCATATATTCAAGCTTGTTAAAGTTAAGTTTAATCTAAATGCATGTTTGTATGCATGGCTGGATCTGGTTACATGATAAGTAACCATAGCCATCTTATTAATAACATCCCTTATTTTAATTGCAATTTGACTTTTCTTTTTTGGATTTAGAACCAGCAGAGCAGTCCGTCTTATTCTGAGCCGAGAGGATGATATGGTAATCACTGGTGGCCGACATCCTTTTATTGCTAAATATAAAGTGAGTGCCACAAGACTTCAGTGAAAAAATACCCACCTATATTCTGTGAATAAGTATTTCAGTGTTACTGGTTAATGTGTTCTATTAATGAAAATTAATATAACCAATTCAATTTTAAAACAAAACTACAAGCCAGGAAACCAAGAGAAAGTTGCTGTACAGCCCCTTTGTCTGCTTCTACCTCTGTCTCTTCAGGGTTTTTGTTTAATAATTTTTTCTAGTTCCTTCATGTCCTTTTCCTTTTATAGCTCTTTCTGTCTTACTTTCTTAGAACAGGAGCTAACCTATATCAGACTTCTTCTGCAGAACTTTATTTTAAACTCTCCATATGGTTGGATTCACACAAAGAAGCAGCTAATTTTTCACAGAAACAGTGTCATGCAGAAAATTTGCCCTATGGAGAAAATTAATCTCTTCCCTGCCCAGGCACTGTCATCAGTCATAATTATTCATTAGGATAATTTCTGCCTTCTTTTCGTTCTCTACTTGTCATATAAATTATGTATGCCAGCCATCATAATGGGGTTTAAATCCAAGTTTCTCCTGAATCAATAAGCTGAAAGATTTCTTGTTAAAAGTACCTTTTGTTAATAGCACTACAGCTCAAGCTCAAAGACAGACCCTGAACAACAGGATTCCTGGGCAATTATAGGCTTATAATCTAAGTTCCCCATCCCACACATGACAGTTCAGACCAAGAGTAATATTAAGAGTCTGGAGTCTTCACATTTTTCATGGGTTTCTTTCATTGTCTGTAGCTGGGCCATTTATTTTGTCATGCAGCCTCTGCTAGAGATTGTAGCTTTCTTATTTTTCAGCTTGAACTGGCTCTGAGGCCTTCTTTTACTTGACTAGGTAACAGTTCAACATACCTTGGTGAAAGTTCACAGCTTGCAGCCTAAGGCTGCAGCAAATTTAGCTGCTAATACTAAGGAAGTTGCATGACATACTACCTAGGCAAAGTAAGAGAGGTTTTATAAGATGCTTCCCTAAAGCTGAAAATGAGCTGTAGCTCATGTTGAGAATTCAGGAACTGTTAGTGGCAACAGGTGAAAAGAGGGATGTGAGGTAAAGATAACAGTTCTTCATTAATAAACACAAATATCATATTCCATCTGCCAGACACTATTCTTACCAGTAAAGTGGGATTTGATTTTATCTACAGTGAACGTCCCTGGATGACACACTTGTCAGCCATCTCAGGCAATATAGAGGAAGCCACTGCTTCTTCATTTCCCAGTGGGCTGATGTTGCTTATTATATGCTGTACCTATACAGATCACAGATGCCAGGTGGGAAAGCCCATATCTTAGAAACATACCTTCTTTCTCTCTTGCCCTTCTGTAGTTTCAGTGAATGCTGCCCAGAACTTAATAGTGCAGTATGACCCTGAATGTGTGGGTTATGTTAGTTTTCAAAATATACAAGCACTTAAGAAACAAATGAATGTCAAATTCTAAATAACATACTGTTGTAACCTTCTAGGTTGGCTTCATGAGTGATGGTAGGATCAGAGCTGTGGATGCCAAATATTATATTAATGGAGGATGTACCCCCGATGAATCTGTCCTGGTAAGGATTTTATACTGACAAATCTTATAACATGGAGGAATCATTCGCTGGAAAATTATGAACGTCAAATTCCCTTGCCCGTGTATTATTAACCATACAGACTTTTGATACAAGGATTGTGGGTTGTTGGAAGAATCTACACTGAGTGGGTTATCGTTTCTTTATTCAATTTAGTGAAGCATGTTACTACTTTTTTATATTACCCTACACATTCACTTCATCAGTGTTTTCTTAGGCTTATTCTTCTGTTATGAACATCTCAACTAACAATGTATTCCTTTTAAAATACATAGTACCTGCATTTGTCCCTGCCTAAAGCTTTATGTCTTCAGAGATGGGAAGACCTTTCTTAGCCTTCAGAAAATTCATAGTGATAGTTATCCTGTTGCTATCCCTATACATTTCTGTACTGGGTCAGCATTTATTGTGCTGTTTACCTCAATTCCTCACTTACAGGTCTGCAAAGTATAAAATATTTCTTCCTTTAATATCGTCACTAGGTATTTGCGTTTGTACAGGCTATTCTAGCTGTAACTGAAATGTTTGCTGTACTACCCCTCATCTGCTTGTCATTGCCCCACCTATGAGTATTTTCTGCATCCTGAAATCCGTCAGTGTCATGACCCATGGTATTGCTGCCTAACCTGGTTCTGAAAAATAGCCTAGGTTAGAAGAAAATCCATTATTAGAAGCATGTACATTTACACAGATCATGTCAGAACTCTCTTAAGATGAAGTTCTACAATGATACAGTGAAGCTGGTGGACTTAGCAGGGATGACAAAGGCTTAAATTTGTCATTCTGAGACATCTACTTAACTGAAGAGAGACAGTGACCTCTTCATTAGGTATCAAAACTTTTTTTTAAATTATTTTTTTATTTTGATACTGACTCCTAGAGCCTAATTTCAGGTCTCTAGTATAGGATTTTCCCCTTCATGTGGTTTTGTGTTTGTTGTGTAAAAGTTCTAAATTAAAAAACTTAGGGACCAGAAGACACTGTAGACTGCAGTCCATATGCTTTCTGGTGGAATTAAACTTTAAGTATGGACTTCCATAGGATGTGAGAGTTCAGAATGCTTTCATCAGTTCCTTTCATAGCTGCTGTTGCTTTAAATCTAATCTGCCTATTTTTAGTTTTGTGTGGCTTTTGGTATTGAAGTAGGAGCAAAGTCAATCATAAAATGATAAATCTGTTACATCCTTAACTACTGATAACATTCAAGTACAAGTAACATCAGCTGTGTTCTGTATCAAAAAGAACCCCCTGAAAATTAATACATTGTATGAGAAATGTGTTAATAAAGTCTCTATGTGTGCATGAGTACTTACAACCAGTGATTGCCAGAAACCCAATTTTAAAGCTAATTGTCTCAAGTTAAGGTCTTTTATATAAGAGATGGGGAAGATTTAAATGTAAATTTGAAAGAAGCACTGTTCTGACATTAAACGAGATCTGTTTATCCCCTACCTCAGGTAGCAGAAGTATCCTTATTAAAAATGGACAATGCATACAAGATTCCCAACTTGAGATGCTGGGCGTATGCCTGCAAAACAAACTTGCCATCAAACATAGCATTCCGAGGCTTTGGCTTCCCTCAGTCAGGACTGGTGACGGAAACTTGGATAACAGACGTTGCAGATAAAACTGGTTTATCGCCAGAAAAGGTGACTAAATGAAGGCATATTCTCTCCTGAAATGAAGTCTATGGAACTGGAAAGTTAAAAACCTTTCGATTAGTTTAATAGTTCGAACAAGTCTTTTCTAAGTCAAAAATAATTTGTGCTGAAATTCATATTTTTTTTAATCAGTGTCTGGTTGTTGAATGAATAGTATCGTCTAACAAACTGGTAATTGTTTAAAAAACATACAGCGATCTTCCTGTTGTCTATTAGTCCTCCCAGATGGTCAGTTTGCCTTTAACAGGATTGTGTGATAACTGTAATTTCATTTTTTCAGATTAAGGAAATAAATATGTATAAGAAGAATGAGCAGACACACTTCAAACAAAAACTCGATCCACAGAATTTAATACGGTGTTGGAATGAATGTATGGAGAAATCTGCATACTACAGTAGGAGAACAACTATCAATGAATTTAACAAAGAAAATTACTGGAAGAAAAGAGGTATTGCCATTGTGCCAATGAAATTTCCATTTGGAATGGGCACACCTTACCTTTCTCAGGTGAGTTTCATTGAAGAATAAGTGAGCTAAGCATTTTATCCATAGAAGATTACAGTCACTTTATCTTAGGCTACAAAACAAATATGTTATCTTTCAACTCCTGGATGGAGTTATCTTTCAATCCTCCTGATGGTTGTTCCCTAAAGAGGCTGTACTAGCTTGTCGCTCTCTTCAAGCTGAGATCAAAGTTGTTTGGTTTTCAGGACTCAGGCTGCTTGGACCCTGCCTTCTTAAAGGCTAGTCCTATTTATTGTGGTGCAGTGTTGGAACAGGTGAGTTGAACACATTTACAAAAAGTTTTTGAAGACTGATAGCAAAATGTTCATTGACTAAGTTGTCCATTCCAGAAATAGTTCTGAGCCTCCTCTTTCTGACGTTGGGGGTACTATGGAATGCTACTCTTAAAGACTTAACCCTTTGATGCCATCAAAAGCTAAGGTTAAGGAAGGAAAAAAGGACAGTAGTATTTTTGGTCCTTTATTTTTTTCAGTGTAGGTGTCCAATGCTTCTGAAACAGCGTTCTATCAATTGAAAATTAATTAATTGACTGACTTATGTCATATCAAACTGGCTGTCTCTGTTCAGCATTAAAGTCACAGGGTCTTTGTAGTCTACAGCTACTTCTAGCTGAGTCCAGGAAGAAAATCTCATTCAGAGATTCAACTTACGCAACTGAGAAACCTCCAGGACTCTCATGTCACTGAGAGAGAAAATGGAACTTGCAGCAAATTCCACTTACAGCCACTAATGAGGGGTGTCCTCCAGCTTCTTTTGGAACCACTGAGATAACTGTTGCCAGGTGTAGGTTTATTTCAGGATCTAGTAACAGAAAAAGCAGACCACCAAGGATTTGTATCTTTTTCTTTTGCAGTTCATTATAGATGAGAAGCAGCAAGTAGCATTTCAAATTTTGCCTCTATTCCTGAGCATTGAACAGATAGACTGAAGTATACTTAAACACTTAGTCTTTTTTTTACTCACTTCATCACCCCATACAACACATTTCTCACTAGTCTGATCTTGATTTTGTTTTTCTTTTTTAGGCTGCTGCACTGGTTCATATTTATACTGATGGGTCTGTGCTTCTGACACATGGTGGAATTGAAATGGGGCAGGGTATCCATACAAAAATGATCCAGGTAAAAAATGATCTGAATGAATATTGTTATCTGCTTTATCTTTCATGCAGATAAACAGTGTAAAGGTTTTCTTTTTGGTTAGTTAGTGTACCAGCAGGACGGTTTCTTTATCAGCGTAGCCACTACTTTTTTGCATTGATAGATCTTCCAGTAGCATGTGAAGAGGCTTATTAGAAATAAGATTTTTGGGGGCTGATCCCATCAAACCCATTAGTGAAAAAGGCAGACAGTATTCACACAGAATCACAGAATCACCAGGTTGGAAGAGACCAAGATCACCGAGTCCAACCCATGCCCTAACACCACCTCAACTAAACCATGGCACTGAGTGCCACATCCGATCCTTTTATAAATACATCCAGGGGTAGCGACTCCACCACCTCCCCAGGCAGACAATTCCAGAACTTTATCACTCTTTCAGTAAAAATCTTTTGCCTAACATCTATTCTAAATTTCCCTTGGCACAGTTTGAGACTGTCATGACGATAATATTATGATCATATCTGGTTAAGGGATAATTCTGAGACAGGTCTGTAAAAGTATTTATCAAGTCAGTGAAAGTTTTGGACCTGGGCTTGTATTATTTGCTGTAAGTCTTACAGGGTATAAGCAGGAAAATCAGGAATGAGTGTTGGACTTCAGAGTCTCAATCCAGAGTTCGAGTACAGCTAGAACATTGTCCTTCTTTTCTGTTTCTTAGTTCTAAGAAATTGGACAGAATTATTTCAGATGGAGATCAGAGGAGAACTTGCTTAAACTTTTATCTTTCTGGTATTCCTGACTTCTAGCAAATACTGGGGAATTTTTAGAGTGTTTAGATTGTTTCTAAAACAAAGAATACGTTGTTCTTCCTGAAACAGATTGCTAGTCGGGAATTGAACATCCCTATGTCATATATTCACTTCTGTGAAACGAGCACGACAACTGTTCCCAATGCATGTGCCTCGGTAGGATCTGCAGGGACAGATGTCAATGGCATGGCTGTGAAGGTAAAGAATAGTATTTAGTTGAAAAAAACACCCTGTCCCTTGAGGTATATGCTTTCCAAACTTTAGGTACTAGTGATCCCATAAAAATCAAGTTTGGGATTACCAATAACACTGCTGGAGATGGCAAAGAAGAAACATGACTTGACTGTTTCTCACTAATGGCGCTTATGAGTTTTCACAATATGATCTGGACGTTCCCAAAAAGGCTTATACTTGTCAAAATCTTTGTTTCATCTAACAAGCTAACTAGTCCCATACAAGTCTTGCACCCTTGTTCATGTTTGAAATCTACTGATTCATACAGATTCCTGCCCTTGTAACTTAACCATTTCGAAGTTTTATGTCTATGTAGTTCATATGACATTTCCTGCAATACCTATTCAAACTAAGATGACAGTAAAGCATATACTAATTAAGTAGTAACTAGAACATAACTTGAATGGTAGCAAATGTATCTGCGTTAATTTTATGGTATATTCTCCTGACTTCTCACCAGGATGCTTGCCAAACTCTTCTGAAACGCCTGCAGCCCATCATCAAGAAGAACCCAACAGGGACCTGGAATGATTGGGTAAGACCTGTGAATCCTACTGAATGTGTTTGAGTGCTGGCAGAAACTGTGATATATGTACTGTAGTCTATAAATCTGCTCAGCCTAACAATCCTAAAGTTAAAAACTGTAGAAACAGGCTATTTCACAAACAGATGAAGTGCAGAGTAGTCAACAGATGGTTCTTGGCCAGGCGCAAATGTTTATGTGGAAGATAACAATTAGATTTATTGCTAGTACAGTATTTAAATATTGCCAGTGCAATATCCAAGTAACAAATCTATCATCTGTTACAATGGATTATAGTAAAATCAGGTTATAGTCCCTCCTGTTGAGCAGGGAGATCCCCTGGCTTTCTAAACTTTTCAGAGGAGTCTAGGTGCAGCTAGGTCTGGTTAGTCTCAGATGTGGTCCACAGCCTGTGTCCAAAGGGTTACGATGTGTTGTAGTGTAACCTCAGCCAGCCACCAAGCACCACACAACTGCTCACTCATTCCCCCACCAGAAGAATCAGGGAAGGAGTCAGAAGAGTGAAAGCTAGAAAACTTGTGAGCTGAATTAAAGACAGTTTAATGGGTAAAGCAAAAGCCACAACCAAAGCAAAGCAAATAATTCTTTCACTCTTTCCCATGGGCTGGCAGGTGCTCAGCCATCTCCAGGAGACCAGGGAGCCATCACACATAATGGTTACTTGGGAACACAAACACCAGCACTTCAAACGTCCCCCTGTTCTTCCTTCCTCCCTCCACTTTCTATACTGAGCATGATGCCATATGGTATGGGATATCCCTTTGGTCAGTTGGGGTCAGTTGTCCCAGCTGTGTCTCCTCCCAGCTTCCGATACACCTCCAGCCTCCTACCAGTGAGGCAATCAAAAAAAGTCTCTGTCTCTGTGTAAGCCCTTCTTAGCAATAACAAAAACACACTAATCCGAAACACCTAATCCCCTCTAATAGGTACAAAATTAATTTGGATGATTCAGACACACCAAAAGCATTATCAGAAATGGTGGACCAAAGAAACAATGTTAATATATGCAGAGAAGTAATTTTATATCTTACAAAGTCAGTAAAACCAACCAAAAAACCCACAAAAAGTTCTTGACTTGTAAACTGAGTAAATCTAACATGAGACTCACTCAAAGGGAATAGATTCGGGGCCTCATACTGTCACTTTTATGACTGGCAGAACTTTACAAAGAGCATTTCTCTTGAAAACTGTCATTTTTGTGCAAATAGGTCATGCAGATCTTTTATGTCAGTGTGCTGGTTTGACTTTGTCTGGACTCCAGGCCCACAAGCTGCTCTATCAATCCCCTTCTCAGTGACATAGGGGAAGAAAATAAGATGAAAAAACCCCAGTGAGTCAGTGGGTTAAGATAAAGGCTGTTTGTCAAAGAAAAAGCAAAAGGTTGCACATGCACATAGTCACAAGACCCAATGTAATCAGTGACTTACCAACAAGATCTGTTTAGCTGACAAAGAGGGACCCATTTCTATTGAACTTGATCAGAAAAATTGAGCAGGGCCCTTTCTGACTATGGCATTACCAGTAATAAAGATTCAGCAAGAACACCACTGTTGACAGGTCTATTCCTTCTAGTATTGCCAAAAGAATTCAGATTGTTCATGCAAGGGGGTTTGAGTTCTGTAGTCTTAGGCAACATGTGCAGCTAAACGTGCTTAACTCAGCTTGTCTTCTTTCTGTACAAGTTTTACAGTTTGGGTTTTTTAAGTAAATACATGTGGGTAAGTATATATATGTAAATAAAGTAAATAATATCTGTGCTGTGTTCCTTCCTGACTCCTTCCTTGGCTTACCAAAAGCACTGCTATATTTTACAGATTAAAGAAGCTTTTGAACAGAGTGTGAGTCTTTCAGCTACTGGCTATTTTAGGTAATATATTTTTGTTCCTTAAAAATGCATACATCAGACCAGGACTGATCTCTGAAGATAACTAATGCTGTAATACAAGATCCTGTCCAATAAGTCTTTCTAATAGCTCATTTTATGTTTTATATAATTAGTTGATATATGGAGGGTCGGAAGCATAAAGTTTAGGTGTTAATTTATGTCTAGCCCTCTATGGACTCTCTAGAAATTACTAAAAGAATATTTTGTGCCATCTTTGCTACATGACATGACATTTAGCAAACCAGAAAGCATCAAGAAAGTGACTGCTGCCTGTAACAGTCATGTGCAAAGTGGGATATCATTTATTAACTGGAGGCTGTATTGCTATAAGGTATAAATAATGTTCCCACTGCTCTCAGAGCAGCTCTTGGTCCTTTTTCTTTGAATTCTTTCACAGTGTTTATAAAGAACCAGAAATGAAAAATTTCTGTTCTATAACTCAGGTGCGATTCAAAGCAAAGCCCTTCTCTTTAACCTGCTGTGCCTTTTCTCTCCTGATGCTGGTGGTTCTTACTTATCAATAGCAACTTTTCAGGTCTCTGGGCAGTCTGGAGTAAGTTGAAAGGGCACTTGAGAAACCCATACTTTTTTCAAACACTGAGAAATGTCAAAAAAAAATGTCCCTTCCTGCTGTTAAGCCTGTTCAAGTATATCTTCTGCTTATGCAGCCCTTTAGGAGTGTTGATGTCACCAAAGTACTGAAAAACAGTGCTATCGACATTTAATAGTGTGCAAAAACATCTGCAGATCCCTGAGCCTCAGATCCTGTATTGATCTAGTTCTTATCCAGTCATATTCTCTACTTCCAAGAATCTCAAAGGCAGCTCAGGTAAATGGATTATGAGAAGTTGAGTATATGGATTTTGTGTATCCCTTTTTCAGTGCATGGTTCTATACTGTAATTGCTTTATGATAATCTTAAATATGCTCAACAAAGAGATTTCAGTCATACATAGTTGAAAATACACCTTAGCTCCCATGTGTGGAAGATACCATATTTCACTGTCTTCTCATGTCCTTGGATTTACCCCATCAGTCCTGACTACTATGGTGTCCTCAGTTAGTCTCACTCCCTTCTAAGTAATTACACCTTTATTTCAATATTGCCATTTTAACCCTCTCACTCAATTCTGTACACTGTTTCTGTAATTTTGACTTTTTCATTTATCTCTTGTAAATTATTCTTCATAGGTCCTGACAAGATTTCCTCCCCTTTTCTGAATTCCTTAATGTGCTATTATCCCAGTAACCATTATTTTAAATGTTTATTCTGTGTTTGGTTACTGTGCTTTTATTGGTATATTTCTAGGAGTATGCTGGTTATAGACTCTCCTGAACTGAAATAGCTTGCTTGTCTGCTACATTTTATATAAATACCACATGCATCAAACCTAAACTACTAGTGCTTTGTAGGCTTTCATGAAATTTTGAAGTTCTGAGCTGTTACTTAAGATTTCACAAGCAGTTTCAAATTTTTATGTGCTTATCTGCTTTGTTACAATGCCAACTGTCAGCAGTTTTCTTGTGGACTTTGTTTCTTCCATCAGAGGTTACAATGAATACATGGACTGGGAGAAAGGGGAAGGACAGCCATTCACATATTTTCTTTATGGAGCTGCTTGTTCAGAGGTTGAAATTAACTGTTTAACAGGAGATCACAAGGTAATAACTGAATGTCAAAGCAGTTTTGGAAAAAATGTGAATGAGGCTTGCTCCAACAATCATTCAAGTTTTACGTTAATAAGTCACCTGTCTTCACATGATAGTAACTATATCAACAATGTAAATACAAATTACAGGTGGAGCAGAAAGAAAGCTGTGCAATATTAACCAGCTGCTGACACATCTGTGTCGATGTCATGTATGTTCACCCTTTGGGTTATGGCTGACATCTAACATGTTCTTTGCTTGTTCTGTCCCTGTTTGCCAGCAAACACCTTATAGTGAAATTCAATTTCCAGGCTTTTGACCATCTGGACAGCTAAATGCTAGACTGATGATCATATGCCCTCTATCTGTACTTTTTTATGCCTCTGTCTGTACTTTTACATGGGGATTTCCTTGAGCAATGGGAAAGATCTGGCAGGGCTGTCTCTGGCTAAGCTTCTGTTAAAGTTCAGACAAGCCCATTTTGCTTGTGATGAGATATTGGAAATTATTCTGAAATTATGTACATGGAGGGGCCTCTATCTCAGTATTTCTTATTTCACTGAATACCAACTCTAACACATACTATCTTCCAATGCTTTTAGTCCATCTCTCTGGGTGATATAAATTTAAATTTTATTAATAGAACCTCAGAACAGACATTGTTATGGACGTTGGATGCAGCATAAATCCAGCTGTGGATATAGGACAGGTATGTGCCAAGAATTTTCTGCTGCCTTATTTCTATTGCACTATTGTCCTTATCCAAAATGAAGATTACCTCATTAAATCAGAAAACATTCATTTCTTACTAGATTATAGATCATATTAGAAGGTCTTTTGCCTGTAGACTTGCTCCATTTGAATTAGTGTCAGAGCTTTACAGATTTCAAAGAAGCTTGAATTTTACCCATGGTGTCAACCTGTAGTACTTCCAGGAGGTATGTATGCCTTCTATCTACTGCACTTAAATCCTGTTTGTGATCTACACTCTCCAAGTTGTCTGACCTGCCTCCCCCACTTGATAGCAGGGAAACACCTTTATTCATTGCAGGATGGTCCACAGATCTCATCACTTCATCATTCAAGCATTTGTCTTTTCAGGTATGAGAGAGGAGTGTGAAAGGTTTTCCGGTTACAGTTGCCCCAAAATGTTGAAGAATTGTGTTAGGCAAACAGAAGCGTGTTAGGCCTCACATATATTAGACTAACAGCTAATGATACAAATGAGTTCTTGGTGAAGTTTTACTCAGTTAACCAAACATGAGTACATAAATGCTATTTCTTTTCTTATTTAAAGATTGAAGGTGCTTTTGTTCAAGGCATTGGACTGTACACAATGGAGGAGTTAAAGTATTCTTCAGAAGGAGTCCTCTGCACTCGGGGTCCGGATCGGTATAAGATCCCTGCTGTTTGTGATATTCCAGAACAGTTTAGTGTTTCCCTGCTGTCACCTTCTCAAAATCCTTATGCCATCTATGCATCCAAGGTAAGCAAATCATCACAGGGCCTAATTCTTAGATCCCAGGCCAGACAGAGAAATTACTCTGATATAAAACACATGTAAGTTTTTAGTTCCTCTCCTTTGGCATTTCAATCAAGTGTCCAGTAAATTGTTTTATTTATTACATTAGGGAAGATAATAAGAAAAGACATAAAGCCAGATATTGTGTCACTTTAATGGTTGGCAAGTAGTGATTTTAGAGTTTTGTTAACATACCATACACAGAAGCTGCAAGATGAATTTAAATCCATACTTCTAAATGTGGTGGTAAACTGAAAGGTTAGAATAAAAATATGAACGTAATTGATGGGGAAATCATAATGTCAATCAGAGTGTGCAGCTTACTTGCGTGTATTATGCAATATGAAATAGGACTCTGTGTGTGTATCTATATGAGAGACTGGCTCTTTTTCATGTTTTTCAGGGGATAGGTGAGGCAGGACTTTTCTTGGGATGCTCTGTGTTCTTTGCTTTGAGAGATGCAGTAACTGGTGTGAGGAATGAAAGAGGACTGAAAAAGACCTTTGCACTGAACAGCCCTCTGACTGCTGAGCAAATACGGGCAAGCTGCGCTGACGCCTTTACTGAGATGGTAATAGAAGGTGGGGGAAGGGTCTGTTTAACTATGGCTGGGTAGGAGTGTTTGCTGATTTTGGCACCCCTGAATAGTGCAGTGCCTAATGATGTCTCCAATCAGTCATACTTTATATACAGCTCCTTATAATTGAAATGTCTGGTAACAGGTCTCGTTTACACAAGTTATTTCAACAAATGCTGTTCAGACATTGTATTGGAATTTCCCAGGTTTTATATAATTCTTTTTCTTTTAAATTTACATAATTTTTACAACTCTCTCTTTCCCTCTCCTCCTTTCTTCTGTATGTCAAATCCCATAGAGGATTAAATAGCTCATCTTACTAACATGCAATGGATCAGCCTCTAAGCATCTTCTGTCTCCTTGCAGGTGCTTTGCCCTACTCACTTGCATGCTGGTGCTGGCACTGTCACTACAGTCTGGTACTCCTTGCTATGCCCAGTACTCTTTGGGAGAAAAATAACTCTGAGCTAACAAAAAGGGACAGAAGAAAAACAAATGAGGCAATAAACTTCGTATATTGCTGATCCTTTATACTCTGTTTTCTGCAACTGTTCACTGTAGTCATGTTCCCACTGCTATTACAATTCTTTTTCTGGGTAAGTTTTTACTTAGTGAGGCAAGATCCTTGCCAGCATATTAATCCATGCTGTGCCCTGAGCCTCTGCTATGGAAACTTTTGAGCTCTCATTCACAGATTACTCCCATGGTATTTCTGTGATTGTGCCCCTGACTGGCCCCTGAATCAATAGATTTGTGGACTTCCTCTCATTGCAGGAACTTGCAGGAGGTGGGGTCCACCAGTGCAGGGACCATGCTTCTCCATCCCTCTTTAGTCCTAATCCCAGTTACCACTGACTTGGAGGCACCTGATAAGGGCAGTGTTTGGAGTTTGCCAGTCAAATAAAGTCACTGTTGTCATTTCTTGCTTATCTCTTAGATGGCAAGCAATGAAGCTCCTTCCTCCACTCCTTGGGCCACATCTGTGTGAATGACACAAGACCGGAATGGAAAACTGATTTACTGCCCAAGACACACAAATCAACACACAGATAAATGTATTTTCTCTTTTTTCAAATAGAATCAGCTACGAAAAATATGCACTTTACGTCTTCCATCCTTATCTTCATTCTTCCTCCAGTATACTCATTACAGTATTTTGCTTAAATGCCTGCATTTAGTTGCTAGAAATACATCTTCTGCATTTGAACCATCTATTTTCAACAGGAAAGATCTGCTGAGCAGCACAGCTCAAATGCTGCAAGAGAGGAAAGTTAGGATGAAGTATAAAGGTATGCTAGGTAACTTACTTACATATTACACTAAACAACTTCATGTGATAAATGATTTTGTAGTGGCTTCAGCTAATTTTCTAATTTATATTTGAGTCTTGCAGTGAAGTGTGAGTGCAGAGATCTTTGTCAAAGAATCAAAACCTCGTTTGTTGGATTCAGAACCTTTTTGATCAGAAGTGATGCTCTGACTTGTAGTAAAGCGGGTTTAGATTCTTTTGGCACAGGTATCTTTGTAAGATGCAAGAAACAAGAGTTATGATTTTCTTTTGCTATGCCAGGCAAGTTGCCATGGCTGGCCTAGATATATAGAATTTTATCCCAAAAGTTGACAGAGTTGTAATTGCCGCCAGAAGCTTTCTTTATCTCATGGAGCAAGCCAAAAGCCTCTGAACATAATGGAAAAACTGACATGGAGATCAGTGTGCTTTGAATGGGAGAACAGATGAACCTGTCTCTGGAAAAGATTCTTAAGCAATGCTTAATCTTATGCTCAGCCATGCAAGTGCAGTTAGGAGCTTTCTCCCACTCCTGCCCACTGCTGAAATAAAGAAGATAGAAAAAACAATGAGATCAAAGATGATCTGCAAAGATCCATCATCTGATGCTGTGGAATTAGACCACACCCAAGCAGCAGCAGCTGTAGAAAACAAGAAAACATAAAGCTGCACTGTATTCAATGGTAACAATAATCCTGGTGTTAATAGATTTCATGTATGTATTCATAACCTAAGGTGAGACCAAGATATAACTTTAAAGTTATGAAAGCTTCAGTCGCAATATTCAGTTTTCAGCATCAGAATGCATAATATTGACTTCACTGACAGCTTCAGCCTTTCCTCCTCATGGAGTGCAAAGGCAAAATTTCAGTTCTGAATGTGCATGCACACAAATACACAAATCTCCATGGTATTTTTATTTGGGCCTTTGATCTGGGATACATCCTGGTGTAGAGAAAACATCACTTTTTTAGTGAGTTTACAGAAGTTACCTAAATTAGCACCTGAGAAAATGCATCAGGTTCTTTGATAAGAAAACAGAAATGGGAAGTTTGATATTTTATATGTTCACTGTGTGGTTTCAGTGAATCTCTGCATCAGTTACTCCTTGCTAAGCATGGTGATTGTTCTTCCAGTTACTCATAGGTCACATTGCTGCAGCACAATGAAGGCTGCCCTTGGTACTGGAAGTAAATGGCTTTAATTTGTTTGACATGTCAGCCTGCAGGCTCTTATTATTTCATTGCCTCTCAGTGTTTCACAATATCCTCTTGTCTTCGTTTCATTTTACGAGCTGATACTGTATCTGTGACAAATCAGGTCAGTAGCTTAAACAGCTTTTGCATTGGCTATTAAGATATGAAATCTTTATCGTTTCAATTTGTCTTTTTGTAACCACTATGAGTCATCGAAATGCAGTTGCTTAAACATAGGTGTCTAGACCATTTTAGATGTCATAAGACAGCAGAGACATGGGACAGGACAACACAGGACTGAAAGATATGATACAGAAACTGGAGACCAGGCAGGTAATAGTAATTGTAATCACTGGAAGTGGTACTGAAAGTGTGATTTAGGCAGCTGACGCCTTTTTGGTTTTTACTTCATTTTCTTTCTTTGTATTAATTTGGCTTTTATATATTGTTAGAAGGTCAATAAATTAAATGTGAATGCTCCTCCACAATTAGTTTTTCTGATTTGAAACATTTTCTTAGTTTCACTGTTTGGTGTTACAATCTGATTATGAGAGATGCCTCTGCCTCACCTAAGGTGCAAACGAGACCCTGTGCCAAAGTCAATAATCCCAGAGTCATTCTTCTGAAGTGTTGCTTTTCTACAGTCCAAGTCCCGGGTATCCATGGGGCATACATGCTGTTCCCATAATTTGAGAGTGCATGTGTATAAGCACTTGTTTCCTTTCCCATATTTTGTCACAGTGGGAATTTTTGTCCAGATGCTAACCAAACCTTTACCTCTGTTAGGTCTGGAATTAGCTCCTTCCTGCTGTGCCAGCTGTGCTATCTCAGGTTCCATTATCTTAACGGGACAGTGTTTTGAGACAGGCAGCTACATTCTTTCAGTCCTTACATATAGGTTGTCAAGGACAGCTTGCAGCCCCACATGTCGATAACAGCCCAAAATATGTATGAATTCTGAGATAGGCTGGAGCAGGGAGCCTACAGATCTACTGAACTGGGGGGAAGCTCTGTCATCTCTTGTTGTCCTGTGTACCTACGCACCAGCAAGGGTGCTAGTTCGTTCCAGGCAAGTCAAATCTTGTAAAAATCTTGCCCAAACCTTGCAGGCAATGACATCTCCCCACCTGCAGTACTGAGGTGTTCTCACTCCAAGGATTCATCGCATTCTAGACCCGCACTTGGTTCTCTGCAGTGCCACTCTTGTCTGCTTCTCAGTCATTATCAACAAAGATTCCTCCCTGCTATTTCACACTTGGCTCTTTTGTCTAGTTGCCTAAGTAAATTCTATAAATGTAGCAAATACAGGTTGTTGGGTTTTTTGGGTCTGAAGCATATTAAGCTGTCTGCTGGCTTTTAAGTGTTTGAAAAACTGCATGGAAGCTAGAAATATCAGCAGTTAACCATCCTGACAGATGATAATATGGCTACATGCAATGTTATGAAAGAAGTATTCTTAGACTATACAGGGAGGCAGATAAGCAGAAATGTTAGGCTTCAAAGGCACTGACATATTGGATGGCTACTGACACATTAATGTGCAATTAAGTTACACCCAAACTGGAGATGGTTCAGAAGAATTCTAGCTACTGATTTTCTTCATGAGAGAAATGTTTCTGTAGCAGTCTACTCTCAGCAGGCCCATTCTGTGTGGTGAAAGCTGAAATACCTAACATAAATACTAGGTTCTGGTTTGGGGGGTTAGCCTGTAAATTACATATTGGACTGCCAAAATCAAGGATTTGGTCTGGTTCTTTCTGTTCTTAGGCCTTCAAGCCTACACTGCTGTACCTACAATGCACGAGGAATACTACAGCGGTTACTACTACTGCACTTGGCAGGACCCCTTACGGCTTTTGCCTACAGGGACCTAGTGACTGACATCACTCCAGTGCTTGTGTTGTGGTAGCTCTCAGGCATATGTTAGGGGATAACCACAAAACCAGCAGCATACCTCTGCTGAGAATCAGCTTCTTGCCTTCTAATGGGAGTGGTAGAAGATCAGGGACTGGCTACTTTGTCCTGCAAACCTTCACTCACTCTAAATGAAATACAGACAGCTTTGCTCTAAAATGAAAAAAGGGTAAATTAAACAAAAGACAGGTACATACAATGAAGACATTTGAAAGATATATCCATAATTCTGCTTTAAAAAAAATAAAGGCCAGCTGTAGTAAGGCATTTAAAGATTAATTTGTTTCCTGGACATGCATACAAATAAATGGATGAGAATCTAGAACCCCAAATCCGGATTTGGGACTTCTCTCTTTAAGAACATAGCATGTGTTGAGTATGGTACCCACAGCAGAATGGGCATAGAAGTGGCATGGCATAGAGATAACCAGAAGGAAATTTTAAATGTGTGTATAGTAGTAATGTTGATTTTGTTAAAACTTGGTCATTCTGCAGAAAAAAAAAAGATTATAGATAGTTCGGGTCAGGCTAAAATGAGAATTGGGACTCCACAGCTTTGCATTTGACACCCTAGAGAAGAGGGTAATGTTACATCTCCTTGGTTCTAGCTTCAGGCAGGCCTATGTATTCTAAATTCATCAGTTACTGTATGATATACAGACCTGGAAATAAATGCAATAAACAGACCTGGAATTTGTAGCTCAAACTCAGAAATCCCCCCTTACAGTTACCTCTTATGTTACAGGGTTAGAATTGGAGGAGCTCAATTTCTTCGCAGATTATTTCAAGTCACCAGAGAAGAGTTGCAATTAGGGAGTAGGAGGTGGTGCATTAATATCTGAACATGCATTAATTGCTGAGAAATGGAGGCCATTGCACTGGCTCATCCCCACCTGCTTATTTTCAAATTAAATTCAAATCAAATTAAATTCTGCAGGACAAAGTAAACTCAGTTGACCTTTAGGAGCATACAGCATTTCATTAATTTCTCTTGATGTGTAAAGCTTTATTTTTCAGACTTTGATGCAAGAGCATGGCTTGCCCTCAGCGATCAGATAAGCTTATCTTTTTTGTGAATGGCACAAAGGTAAGTTATGAACAGAAAGGAAGTTTATGAACAAAACATAGCAACACAATCCACCACTGCCTTTTCCCACAGTAGACATTGTACCCAGTGTGGCTGCAACACATTTGCTATGACCAATTTCAGGAAATACTGGAAGATCTTTCTTAAGGCTTGATGTATTTCAAGCAAAGGTTTAAGAGTGATTAGTATGATATCCTCCTGTTGAGTAGTCTGTGAATAGATTTAACAGAATTAAAGATTAACAAATCAATTTGGACATCTCGAATTTTTGAGTGCAACTCAACCTGTAAGGTGTCAAAACTCCTTGTCAGCCTAGGAAAGAATCTCATCTGTTGAGAAAGACTTGCAACTAACCTGAATATGTGCATTCTTCCCCCACCCCCACTCAGTTTCTTTGCAGATCCTTTCAGGTCTTTGCAATCCAGAACAATTCCCACCCATGGATCCAATACAGGAATTTGTATTTCCTCCTGAACTAATGGTAGGCCTTACTGGCATCTGTTACCTCAAGCATAACTGAGTTCCTACAGATGCTGAAAACCTGATGTTTTTGTGAAACTGAAAGATCTATCCTCAAATAAATAGAAGATTTAGTTTCTGTTTAGTTTAGTTAGTTTAGTTTTAGTCACACATAATGAGACATTTCAGTGTGGATGATCTACATGTCATTATTACAAATACCTCACTTTTTCAAAAAAGAAATAATTTGCCTCTGCAAAATCAACTTTTCCCATAAGAGCTCTTTACTCAGGACCATTTCATTTTGGACCAGTTGGCTTTTTTTTGTGGAATGTAGTATTTTCTTTGAAAGATCCCAAATGAACTTCTCTGGTCTTTTCTGTCTTGTATTCTCTGTTGGATGGTTTCTTCCAGCTGGGACATAGACCTTGACAGCCTGAGACTGGACTTACATGCAGGTCCCCAGGAAAAGCAAAGGACTTGCAGAGGAAAGAAGAGGGTTAATTGCAGTAGTTACTGGAAATTCACAGAAGGACAGATGAAAACTTGGACGGAGGGGGAGGAGGAGGAAAGGCCCACGATCTACAGACAGAGGCAAGAGAAGAGATCTGTGAAAAAGGCAGTGCAGGATTTACCCAGACCAGACTGAGTAGAATCCAAGCAGTCAGGTTCAGACTGTTTTTTAAATCCTCCTCATGTTTCAGCAGCTTCTTGCAAAATTCCTTGTTTGCATTCCTTTTGCAAATATTCGTGGGCAGTTCTTGCTGCTATTACACAACCACCTCACAAGCACAAAAGTTCATTTGAGTTCTGAAAATGCATGGCACAGTTCTTTGGTTTGTCAAGGTATCAGAGAGTGCTATTTGCTGCAAGGCAGTTGCTTTGTAAACATTTGTCAGAGAGTGCCACTTTGTTATTTAATGATTGCCTCTCAGGGCAGAACATTCACAGTAAGGCATAAACTCCTTTATGAAACCATGAAAGGGGAAATAAATCTGCCTTTCTCCTAGTTGTCTTGCCTTTGAGAGACTCATGCTTTAAGAATGCAAGTGTTAAATTAATGTTTTACAAATTTTATACTTGGATTAAAGATCTTGGCTAAACTGCTGCTGGCTGATAAAGCTGGTCAGACAGAAAAGAGATGCTGCCATCTGCTCTACATGTTCTACATGCTCTACAGACTGAGCTGCCAGAAGGAGTGAACTGCTTCTCCCGCCTACACAAGGTGTCCATATCAAAAAGATTCTGACTGGTTCCACAGACACACTGGGTTTGGTTTTTTTTGTTTTTCAGGCATGTCTTTTACCTAGAAGGCCAGTCCATAGTTGCAACAGTTCTCTGGCTTGTCCACTGGTCTGTTAATTGCATTGTCTGTAAAGACAGGCGTTTCTCAGAGATTGCTTTTGCATATTTTGAAACCATGATTCCACATGGCACTTGTCAAACACGGAAAGAACATACATGATATTCTCAGAGGGAAAAAAAAGGCTATATATAGTCTTGTAAGAAAGGAGGTGGCAGAAAAACACTTTGATTAAACAAAAATGTAAATACTGATCAACCATCCCAAGGAGACAATACTTCTGGAAAGACAAATTTTAAAAACATTTTACATATTATAGAAACTGGTCTGGGTCTAGTATGATAGATACATGACTCAGCAAATGGGGATGTAGTGAGCCTCCCTAGGAGAACACACTTCTTGTATTCTGTCCCATATGCAATGAGATTTTAGCATCCTGATTTCCCCCAAGTCCAGTAACGTTGCTTTACTGTTTACATTATATACAAAGGAAATCTTTCAGAACCAGCAGAGTAGGAGAAAGAAACACAACACTAATCTTCTCCTACCATTTATTTAGTGTGTCTCTTACCAAGTCATTTAGTTCATTCTCATTTCAGTTTCCTGAGCAATAATATAATTACAATATAAGCTCAGCACTGTTCAGCACCACAGGGACCTTATTAATTGCCGTCCTGTTTATTTTCTTGTTTTTCTTGAGTCCTTTTACTCAGAGTTTGAATTAAAATGCAGGAGAGGCAAAGTTCTTTCTTCGGACTTAGATGTTTATTATTTTTTATCTATAACAAAGCTGCACAGCAGCAGCTTCTAAGTTAACAAGGTGAAAATGGCAGGAAAATGGCACAGAGTTCTCTCTTCCAAGGTCATTTATATCACAAACTATCCAATTAGCAAATGCCAACTAATTTATTTTTCCTTATAGTCCAGTAACTATTCATCTACGTCCCATACTGCAGATTTTTTGAACTAATACTAGAACACCCAGAGAAGTGAAGAAGAAGGAGGAAAGAAAAAGAACAAACCTACACCCAAAGTCCTCTGTCTTGTTACTAAATCTTATAAAGCTACTTTTCCACATTTCTACATATTTCACCCAGTGGCATAACAAGTTTCTTTCTAATCACACAGTAACAATGTCAGCACTATAACATAAAAAGGAAAGCCTTTCCCAAGGTCTTAGGTCAAATGCAGTGTGCTTTTAAAGATCATTATCTGTCAGCACTAAAAGACTGAAATTCTCTGAACTCGGGGTTCCAACAGGACCTCAGATGAAAAGCCTCATTAATGTCTCACTGTCTATCACAACAGTGTCCTACTGAGCAATATGGTGGCTCATACTGGCAGTAGTCAAATTTACCAAATCTTTGTCATTTCCGTCAGAGAGAATGGCTCAAGAGCAGCAGAGAACAACTGTGATTTTCCACGGCAAAGAGAACAACATGGATTTCTCCTCCTAGCCTGAAGAAGCTGAGGGAATGGCCATGCCTTTGAGGGAGAGGAAAGTAAACCTGGTTTCTGCCAACAGAGATGATACGAGAAAGCACTTCTGAAAGGAACACTAGATTAAATCACATTAAAAAGTACAAAGGTAGAATTTCAGTTAAGAGTGAACAAAACAAATACAATTTCTAACAGGTCTTTTAGTGGAAAAAGTGGGGTTATGGTACAAATCCCTGTTACATATAAGAAGGGCAAGCTTAAAAATAACCTCTGTTAAAGTCTTTAGGAAAACACATTGTAAGCAGGGGACTGGGACTCAGACCCAGTCTCACCAGTTGGCACATCTGTCCTTTGGCATCAGAAGGTAAGCTTTGGATCCCCTGCCAAATATCTTTGCAGATGGGCAGAACACTGCAACAGAGAATATGTCTATGGGTAGCAGTTTTCAAATTAAATACTACTGTGCATCTCCTAGATGAGTTAGAATGGTACATTCAGGAGAATGGAGAACATCCTTCTATTTGCTTGTCATTTTAACTTGCAGAAAGTATTTGCCAGTAGAAAACAGTCTTTCTGTTTCACAAGGCAAAAGGAAACAGCATCTAGCCATCTCAGGGAACTGAGGTGGGTATGCCTGACAGGTAGGAAGGCCTCCTTCCTACCCTCTGGTTATGTCACTCCATTTATCAGACAGGTTAGCTTTGTCTTGTAGCTCCACCACTGTTTGCTGTTATTGCTTTTGCCTCTCACATTTTAAGAAAAACTTGGGCTCATTCTCTAGGGCCCATGCACCTAGAAACTTCTCTTGAAGTCACTGGTACTTTTGTGGATATGTGTGTGTGTGTGTACACGTGCATCGTGTTTACATAACACTCCCAGTAATGAAGCCAAAGCAGGTCCCGTCCTTGCAATATAGAATCTGTGAGACATTTGGAAAATCTTGGCAACAATTTCTGCAGTCTTTGAACTAAATATGTGCAGGGCTGATTCCCCATCTTATTGCAGTGCTTGATAGCTACTTAAAACTTACTGTGATTTAATGATTTAATGGTCTGAGGAGCTTTTGAGTAGAAACATCATAGCTGTATTTGAACCTAAATAACTGATTTATTATTAGCATTTTTAAGACATATATTTTCTAGAAAGTATAAAATAGTCTTTTGTGTGTCATGAAGAACTATAGCATTCGTATAGGGAAATACACTACATTTAACAAGTATCATAGATTAGCCTTTCCAATGGCTTTAATATATTCTTTTGCACAGATTCAACAAAATTTGAATCTGCTTCACTTCATGTAGAAGTGTTTCCTTCTTGCTTCATATTCAATAACAGACTACATTTTTCTCCAACAGATGGTAAAAATTATTTTAAATGATCCGTTCCTTGCTGGCTGTGAGCATACAGACATGAATGCCAAGGAGGTCATTGTTCCTGGTTTCATCCCATACTCTATAAAGATAAGAGTTCAATGCTTCAGAAGTTTCATTCAGGTTCCTGTGATTTTATTAGGCATATTTCCATTACTCCCAGTAGGCACTGAAACATGCAGGCTACTCCTGCTTGAAAGTAGCTAAGAAAATTCTGGCATGCCTCCATCACCTCTCCCACTTCTTCCAGCTGGACATCATCTTTTACCTCTTTGGGGCTTTTACTGGTTTTGCCCCATTCTTAAATGTGCACTTGTGCCCCTTTCAGACACAGAAAGTTAGGCTGCCTGAATACTTGCAGGAAAAATGCCAAATTGTCACACAGTCTTCAGCAATAAGCTCATTTCTGACCTCTTCTCACTAACTAATTAGCGATTTACAATGAATAATCCTGAGCTGTGGTTGCAACTACTCAAAAAATAAGGTCCTAACTGCAGTGACCAAAGGCGGCAGCGTGTGGCATTAGGGGGTTAGGGGCAGAGGAAACGTGTCCTCGTTCCTGTGCTCTTAGGTATCCCTCTAGTGGATGTGAGGAGAAGCACGGGGCGGGTAGAGGGAGACCCAACCACAAACCAATGGGATGGGATTGAAGTCAGCGAGGGAGTGACCACAGGAGTCTCTGCCAACCTTGACGTCAGAGGGTCAGTCCCCAGAGCAGCTGCCCACTGCAATGCAGCTCACTAAACATATGTGGCCTCATGCCAGATGAGTGCTTCTACCCAAGAGAAGTTGGCTGGCTGTGACAGGTTTCCCATGAAAAACAAAAGGATTCCCATGAGCTCAAAGCCTGCAAAAGATGTGTCGGCAGCAGTAAAGGTGCTTCTGCTGCCCAGAACTTGTGAGCCGTAGTAGTGATTTGAGAAACAAACAGCCTGGAAGAGAAAATTCAGGAGAAACGTCTTAGTTCCTTCCACAAGTTAGAAGAAAAAAGAAACCCCAACCTGCTTTGTCCAATGACAAATTGTGCCACAGAGCTAAAGCTATCACAGAGTGTATTTCAGAGTCTTGTCTTTCAAAGAGAGATGGTTGCACCCAAGAATAGCAGAGGTGGGGACAACAAAATGAACAAAATACGATAGTACTGCTGGCAATCAAAAGGTCACTTGGAAGAGCAGGAAGATGATCTACCAGCTGTCACATGAATAACATGTGAGTTTAAGCAGTCTCACCATGGGAAATTAACACCACATTTTGGGGAGGCTGCTTCTGCTGCTCACTTTCATGCTGAATTGCCTTTTTGATTAACTCTGCAGACACAATGAAAAGGCACATGGATCTTTTTTTTTTGCAAGACTTGTCAACAGAAAGTGCAGATGAAAACCTGGCTGTCAGTTCTCCCTCTTGTCCTTGTCAGCTGCTGGCTTTTGGTTTTGGATAGTTTGATGTGAATGTTGCTTCAGTAAAGCAATGTAAATCCTGCTGAGAGGATTTTCCATCTCTGACAAGACATATTGTTCAACATGTAATCCTGATTTTTACATTTGTCATGAGAGTATTACATAGTAAAGATCTAAACTGCTAACCCCTACTTTAAAATTTCTGTGGCTGTCTGAATCTGAAGTTTCTTTCTGGAGCTACAGAAAGAGCACTTCATAGACTTTCTTCAACAGACTCACCTGTGCCTGATTGAGAAAAATATTGCTGTTCCATTTTCTTTTAAAATATGTGGCTTTGCCCCCAGAACAAAATATTTCTGACAATAGAAAGCCCAGCCGCTTCTAGTGCCTCCCTCTGTAAATGCCATTACTGTAGCATAAAAATTTAAGGTCTCAGAGTGTAAAATCTTCACAAAATGAGAGTCCTTATCACAGTGGAACTTCCATATCCTGGAGAAGAAACCACTATTTTCTAAGTTGAAATTAAACTTAATAAACATACTGGCCATATATATATATATCAGGATCAGAGTGCTTTTCCAGCATTCTAAAATCATCAAACTGGTGATAAAGGTAAAAACTTGCCATGTTTTCTTACATGTAGATAACCTCAAATCATGTCCCCTCTTAGTATAACTTTCCAGGATTTGCTTAGTCATTCAAGAAAAATAAAAAGTTTGACTAAAACTTTGGGCAATGGTAACACCTAAAATACAAGAAAAAATATATTTCAATCAATTTCTGACATTGATGGAATTTTTCCTTCATTTTTCCCCATTAGGATGACTCCATTTCAGTCTTCAGACAGGCTGAATGACAGGAAAATGCTTTGTCCATGGTGAATTGTGGAATGCTAGTCCTCTTCCATCCACGCACAGACACCATTGTAGATCTGAGTATTTTATTTGGCTCAATCACACTTAGTGCAAGAAAGCCCTGTGAGACTTCCTTATAGGATGGTACTGGATATTTTAATGTATTTAACCGAAATGTAGGAGCCATAGACTGAAGCATGGGGTTTGCTGGACTTCACCAGTGCAGATCCCATCATCAGCCTCTCACAATCGGTATTTGACCTGTCCTCTCTAACAATAGGTTATTTCTTGATATAACTTACGCTGATTCACTTATTACGTCTCACATACTTCACAGTATCTTTAGCTTCCTGTTACTTAAAAAGAAGTGTGTATTCATGTCAGTCTGGGGTTTTTTTACCAGGCAATGAAATCAGATGCTGAATGAAGCTTGTAGATTGGTGATGGAGGAAATTTTTCTCCATCCGCCAGGTCTGGGTAGAAAAGTAGAATATAGAAGAACTCTGCCTGTCAGCTTTCTTTTCAGATTTTATCTGGAACTGTTGTAATGAGTATTTTTCCCTTCCAACTTTTCATTCTTAAGCCGCTACTGATTGTAACATGAAGTTGCTGAAACATTTGACACTGTGGGCAATCTTTTATATTTTTATAGATTTCTGGTATTACAGGCTGCAGATGCACTCCTTGCCCTCAAGGTGTTGTGCAGATCAGGCTGTCCTGACACAGCTCAAACAGGGACACAGCTTTCAGCGATGCAAGAGCTCAGCAGAATTTAGTTAAACTGTCCAGTGGGCCTCAGGACAAATAAATGAAATAACCTACTGCAGCATCTGTGTGATTGTTCAAGCCTGAAAGATCTATTGCAAAGCTACAGTGTGAAAAGGAGAGGTGATTGGCATATGAAAAAGTTTGTTCAGTGGAAGACTTCAATTAAAAAATTTTCAGATTTCATCATGAATTTTCACCCATTTTTTTTGCTTTGTTGCAAAATTTAAAAACCTTTAAAATCAAATTTGTGCTGCTTCTTAGCAGTTTGCCACTAAAAACTTTCAGCATCAGCCAGGAATTTGTTTTTGTTCTGTAAGAGATTAAAAGGTATGTTTTACAGCGTGCTCTTTACTCAGTAAAAGCCCAACTGAAACATAAATGTTGGAAGATTTTCATGGTCCCTGATAATAGTCTGTTTTAAGTTAATGTGAACTATCAGCAGTTCAACAACAGAGAGCAGCAAAGATGTATTTTAATTAAGTAGGTCTGAAATGCTTTCAATTACAGGCTGACTTTGAAATAATAAGAGTGGATTGATGATGAGAATTTAAATAGCCAAAAAATGGATGAAACAGTTTTTCAGTCTTGTCACCACTGGCCAGAATAGTAATTTACCTGTCTCTTTAGGACGATGGGCAAGAAGGAATTAGAATGATTCCTGAATATATTCCTGGCTTCAAGTGTGTTTTCTCTGAAGTAAACTGTATGAAAGATGATTGTTTGAAGCAGTGGTGATGCTGAAGTTTGCAAAGGTGTGGCTAGCTTCACTTTTTTGGGCTCAGCCACCTCAGTTCTGTCAATCTTCTCCATATAGGTTCTGACCTCTGGTGATTTTTTTCTGCTCTGCTTTTTACTGTTTCCAACTGTTCCCAGTCATGTCACACTTTAGTGGCTTCAGTTCTGATTCCTATTACTTCTGCGTGAACATGTGTTTCAGGGAACATGTTTCAGGAATAACCACCAGGCAAGTATTGTCACACTCAAGGATGGCATAAAGTTAAGGGTAAAGCAGAGAATTTACAGAATTAACTTTTATGCTGCACTGACAGATTTCCCCTCTGTTTAATGAAAATTGCACAAAAGTGGGTAGAAATGGGTAGAAAAAGTGTTACTGATGGAAAGAGGTTCAAAAAGGAAGAGGAATAGAAAGTTGTATTTTCCCTCATAGAGTGATTCAGAAGAAGACATAATCCTGCTACAGCAGAAGAGATGTAACCTCCTAAAGAAGGAAAAAGCATGAGATGTTAAATTGATACTGATTGAATAATTTTCTCCTAATAAACACAGGTCTATAAATAAAGGAGGTGTAAGCCTGAGATTCAAAGAAATAAAAAATAAATGAAAGTATTTTTCTTCTGTGACAAAACTCTTCTACTCTGCTTTGTATACATATGCATAGTCAAATATAAATTTCCTTGCAGTTCATTTGAAACCCAGTTTATTTTTCCTATAATTATATACGTAACAGGTGAATTGCACATGGGAGGACAGAAACATTTTTACGTGGAAACAAATAGGGTGCTTGTTATTCCAAGAGTGGAAGATAAAGAAATGGCCGTGTGTGTGTCAACTCAGAATGCAACAGAGGTACAGGTAAAACAAAATATTAATGGTGGGTTCAATGCACATATGGGCCATTCACTTAAGAGTTGGACTCGATGATCCTTGTGGATCCCTTCCAAATCACAATACTCCGTGATTCTGTCATACTTGTTTCTTACCTTTCTAAATAACTTTAAAGCTGAACTACATGACCAGGAGTTGCTTTCAGCCTTCTCTGCTTCTCTTGAAACTCCCTAATGGTGTTCCAAATTCAGATTAATTTATCTGAATCCTTTTATGAAAATAAGTGGCCTGACTGTGGATGATGAAGCGGAATGGAACAGCAGGTCTTGTGCTGTTGGTATTATACAAGGCAGTACAGACACAAATGAGCAGTGTTACTGTGGGAGGAACAAAGGGTATCTTGGATAGATAATATGACTGTAATCGTCTTGTTGAGAAAAGACTAATTCTGTCTTAGATATATTGGTCAAATCCTCCTAAAATTAGTGACAATCAGTACAATCCTGGACAATCACTTTTTTGCAGTAATGAGTGTCTTCTCCTTGAGAAGGTCTATTTCAGACAAGTTGCATTGCTTGTATGAGCAGTGACATTGATGATGATGGGGTCAGAATCGTGTAAATAACGATAAATTAATATGGAATTAATAATAACATATGAATGGTATGAAGTTTTGTGGGGAAAAAAGCTGAAAGGTCCCAGTTAACATCAAAGTTGTAGGCCTGCAGCAAACAACAGTTTCAAAGAATATATATTAATTTCTACATGTCTAGTATTACCTTTTGCAGTTCATTGCTGGCTTGCATTTTTTAAGCTTTTCTTTTTGTCAGCCTGACAAGTTAAACCTCTATTTACATCTTTGGAAGCACTGTCAGAGAAGGTATTTTCAAAATGCAATGTCAGTATTTTAGTTACACTGACTGTGTGCTGTAAACAATCCCTTGGTTCCATTTGACTTGCTGTTTTCGTGCATGCTTTATCTCCAGCTGCAGATGAAACATGCAGTTCTATAGAGGGATTATCATATCTGGCATCAGATAATCAAACGAGTTTACAGAGCTGTTTTTACATTTCCACCATTCTTTTAAAGACTAGATTGTGCTTTCATTGGCATCTTTAGTTGTTTGAAATTTTTTTGTTTGTTCCTATAGCAACTCTGTTTTTCTGCCCTGGAGTCTTAAACCTGATAGCTTTTAATATATAATTTGTCATAGACAATAGGCGTTTTTCATTGTATTTTGGTAGGTAAAATTCTGGATGTTTACTTTAGCAGGAATTGGTGGCTTCAGCTTTAAACCTCCAGTCCAAAAAAATTATGTGTGCCATGTGAAATGTGTTGGTGGAGCACTTGGTGGGAAGGTACTAAACCTTCACTCTTTGCTGTACTTGCAGCTATGACAGCCAACAAGTAAGTTGATTTAACTAAATCAAAGGAGTGATTTAACTAAAATAAATTGAAGATGACAAGACTAAATGAAAAAGGAACTTCAGTCATGAACCCTCCTTGGGGGGTTATCCTGATGACATCATCTTTTTTAATCTCTTTGGCAGTAAATCTTGGATAGAGGCTTGAAATTCTCTGGCCTCCTTGCAAAGGTATTCATTTAATGTCTGAAAGCCAGAACAAAGGCATGGAGACAGTTTCCCTCTGGTCTGATCTGTATAAATCCCAACAATTCAGGCCTCTCTGAGGCATGGTAGTATGAATTTCACTCCAGATATTCACTGAAAATGGTTTTTATCCTAATGCATAGGTATGCTCACATCAACCCTTTGTGCCACAGCTCTCCTTTACTTTGACTTCCTTGCCTTTCCCTGTCCTGTCCATTTTTCATGGAACTTGCATCTCCCTGTTGAGAAGCTAAAGAGAAAACTACTGAAAAGCTAATTTCCTTTAGTTTGTTTGCCAAAAAAAAAAACCAACCCAAAACTGAAAAACAAACCAAGAAGAACTTGCTGAATCAGCCTAAACTCAGGTATGGTACGTTAATAAAAAACTAAAACATAGAATGGGCTCATTTATTGCCACCCCTAGGAGTTTGGGCATGTACACATAATGCCATTTGCAATCTGCATCAATAGGCTGTAAAAAAGGGGATTTTTCTAATGTTCCTTTTAGGACTGGGCATCCACTCCATTTTGTCCTGAAATGAAATATGGATGTGTTAATCACTGGTGGGCAGCACCCTTTCTTTGGAAAACAAAACGTGAGTGACATGAGAAGGTTTTTTGCCCAGTTACTGGGTAATAGTTTCTTCTGAGGCAAATCAGCGTAAATTCATTGACTAACAAGACACAGCAGGAAACCAAACTCCTCCTCTTCTGAAAACCTAACCCAGCACCAACCTTCTTCATTCGTAAGAGCACCCTGACAAATGCCATGAATCAAAACAAAAGCTATCATCCTACAGCCCATGCAATATCCAGAAAAAGCAGAACCCTCCATCCCTTTTTTTTTACTTTGGAATACTGCTAACATCCTAACTGCCCTATCCCACCTGCAAATAATAAATACATAACTCAGAATTGTGTCTGAGCCACTTCTCAGATATAAAGCCAGCTCTGCAAGGTAATGCAAGATCCAACTTGTAGTAAACTGTTACTTTTGACTTTTAAATCCTCACATTAAAAATAAATAGGTAAACAGTGCCAGCACTGAAATCAGCTTGGTAACTAGTGGTAGCAGGTGTATGAATTGAGCACCCTAAAACCCTCCAGGACAGGGTTTATGGTTCAGTATGGTTTGGATAGAGAAGAGCTGAGGAATTGGCTTTTCTGTGGACTCTTGCATGAGTGGCAGAGTTTGGCTGATGACTATTCCTGGGAGAGACTGATTATATTTTTAATTTGGCTGAAGATATTGTTCACGAAGATACTGTTCAGTTCTGGTTATGATTAGAAAAGGTGTAGAACTGGTTTGGGAAAAGAAAGGAGGAAAGTTTCATTTTTGGTTAAATCTTGTATTAACCATAAGACAAGGAATGGGATTGTGATTGACATATGTCAGTAGCATATGTATTTCATATTCTTCTGGGTATCCATTACCTGACTATTGGCCTCTCTGTAAGTGCAATACATTACCAGCTCTGGCTGTTTTTCACATGCCATTTCTTCTCTCTCACACTCATGGAACAAGTAACCCAAAACTAGTGGACTATGCCCTTTTATTGAAATTTCTTCCACAGTCACTACAGTTATTTGGATAACCACCTATGTGCTTTGCCTGTGCTTTCTTCAAAATGAGGATGGCAAGAAAATGCACCCTCACAGTTCTCTGTGTCTTTCCAGAGTGATGCCTTCAATCTGCTCTTCCTGTGTCTTGCTCTTCCCTCACTACAAGGGTTGGCAGGACAGAGCAGTAGCCTGCTGGAGAGTACTTATTTTTGTAGGATGAGGCAGGAGCCAACTTCCCTCCCCGTATCAGTCGCAGCCAACAATGATTACACAAGTGTTTCTTCAGAAAGCAGGGCAAGATGGGAATGATGACATTGCTTCCTGACAATAGCCACTTCACAGGTTTTCCATTGCACTCAGTCCTCTGGAACTGTAAAAGTAGATACATCTGGAGTTGCTTAATACATTGTCACTTGGTCCAAATTTCCGTTTATTTGTAAGTTAAAGACGAAAAAAAAAGGGAATAAAAAAAATTAAAGTAGTAAAAACACAGGAGTAATTATGAAATAGATAAACAGCAAGGGTTTAGTTTACCAGCTATTCTCCTGTCAATGCATATCCAGTCAGAAAGCAAACTAAAAAAAACACTTTGGGAGACTGGAAAATAGGAAACATCTGATGAAACTGTGACAAGGTCAGTTAATTAAAGCGTTCAACTTAAAAGGCCCCATGGACCTGAGTTTGAACAAATCTGTTGTGCTCTAGACTGAAAATTTCTCTATGAAAAGGGACACAAACTACATCAGGCAGACCTGCAGGCCCTTCTTTTCCAATAGCAGCCAGCTAGAGACCCCTACCTCAACCTGCCTGGAGGCTGCGGCTGGGAATTCTGCATCCATCCACTTCTGCTTCCTTCTGTGCAGGATATCCAGCAAAGTGTTTCTCAGTGATAGAATTTCTCCTATTCATAGAAGTCATAACCAAGATGAAGAACCTTCATGGGCTAAGTGTTGTGCAAAAACTTGGTAACAACTTAGAATTCAAATAAAGATGAATTTGTTATCCAGTCAGGAGGATATGATGTACTGTCTCCAGGAATACACTCAGAACTGTAGGCTTTCCTTGCAAACATCATGGCTCCCATGGTTCAATGCTGTCTCATTAAACTGTGTGGCATAGTGGAACCTTGTATGCCAGTGCCTGTAATCTGAGCCTTTCAGGCTGGGAACTCACCTGTGCTATGAAGATACGAGCTTAATTACCCGTTCAATTGCAAGAATGCAGCTGTTCACTAGAGGTAAGTTGGTTGGTTTCCCAGTCTTTTATAACATAAGAAAATTGAGATATGTGTGTGCAATGACATTTGCACGGCTGATAAGGAACATGCATTGGTGAATTACAGTAAGGTTTTTTTTCCCCTTAGCAAAATGATTTTTTATATTTCATTTCAGGTTCCAAAAGAGAAACCTGGAACCTGTAAGCCATGGGCCGTTGATAGAGATTAGTACTGCTTTCCTAAGGATCAAACAACGAAATGGCTCCTTCAGCCACTTGCTGACTGCAAGCATTCCTGCAAGAAAGAATTAGAACTGCAATACTTACACACACACACACATATATATATCACACCATCTTTGTAGAACAGGATATAAGCACCAGTTCTCTTGCCCTGCCAAGTAAAAGACCTGTCATTAATGTGTTTCATGCTACACTGGAATAGCTCTGGAGTTACTCAAGAACTTCAAAGAATTTGCAAGCAATTTTGAACATATCTGCAATGAAGAGCAGATCACAAATAGTACCATTTTGTCACTTCTACATCCAGTTTGAGAGTCACAACTGTTGTTATCTATTTTTTCTGTTCTTCCAGCATATGAAAATCCCGAAGATCAGAACTAGACACTGTACAAATCAGTGATGGGCAAGGTATCGATATTTCAGTAGAACAGAGATTCTAAAAGTACATACTGCTAAGTATTTCTAGGCATCAATATATTAATAACACACCAGTTTAGCTCTGCTTCCTGGCAGCCCACCTCAGGCCTGCTTCACATCATCAGATGTCTTTGAACCACTGTCAGTTCTGGCCTTTCTCACAGCTGGAATATAATCACTGCTATTCACTGCCTTGTCATCACTCCTCCTCTGCCTTACCCACAGTTTTGCCCCTTCTTTCCAGCAAAATGGTGAAGCAGGGTAGAGCTGATGCATTCATCTCTAGGTGAGGAGAGGGCACAAGGTGAGGGAGGTGTACTGGCAGTAGGAAGGGTTAAACAGCAGGACGGGTTCTCAGCACCAGCTTTTTTCCCCAACAGAGATGAGGTTGCCCAAGGCAACCATCAGCAGGTGTGCAGAGCAGATGTGCAGCAGGTGACCAAGAGGGGAGGGGAAGGCCGAGAGGGGAATCATGATAACAGGAGTTCATCATAAGTGTGGCAGCTCACAGTTTAACTCAGCTGTGCCAAACAACTGGCACTCTGACAGACATTGTTTTGGAAAGGAGGTTTTAAAGTGATCCAGTGGCAGCTGTATGAATCTTGATGGAGCATTTCCCCATGAGAAGACACCGAAAAACAAGTGCAAAGGTATTTGAGAAGAAGAAAAGGAAATGGCTGAGCTGAGCCAGTATAGGTATACATACAAATCAATATTCAACTTTGATAGTTGATAGTTCAAAGCAATAAAATTAACAGTAAGAACACATTTAACATCATTCTGTACCCGAAACACTAGCATAAGAAATAACTCTGGAGATGCTCAACAGGTATTGCATTAGTGCAGATCCTGTGCTTATTTACATAAACACAAATTTATTTTCATTTATTTCAATGATGACGGTGCAGGCTTAAATTAGCATAGTACAGAAGACAGTGTGACCTGCACACACCCTCGAATAAGTCACATTTAATCTAAATCTGTAGATACAAAAAAAAAAGATCTTATTCCTTTACACTGGTAAAGTTATCCTGTTCATTTCTCTTGGTAAAGTGTGAGAAACTACAGCTAATGGGAAAAGCTCAACTGGTAATAGGCTTTGCAGTTTTGTCATATCAAAGACTTTAGGGAGCTGACAATAGGAACTATTATTTCTTTGTGTTTCCTTTCCTTAAAATGTGATTTCATAATTTCTGATTTTTCTTCTTGGCTTTGTAATTAATTGTGATTTAGACAAATGTTCTCATTTTAGAATGAGCACCAAAGTAATCAGTGCCTTGGGTTTAGAATTAATGGAGAAATATTTGCAAATATTAAGGTGAAAATGCTTCCTCTAAATGTGGTATTTTTGAAGTTAGTATTTTGAGGATTTCATTGGGCTGTTAACTGGAATCTGCAAATATGTTTCTTGAATAAAACTTGTAAGGCACCATCCTGCTCTTCTGTGACACTGGGATCGATTACCAGTAGTGTTTCAAGGAAGAAATAGTAACAGAAATGGCATGAGATGAAATCTGGCTCCTACTGACAATAAGAAGGATCGAGTTTTCCGCTCCTGCAGCCCAGTGATTGTTCCATTCGTACACCTCATAACTGGTCATTTCAAGAGCTTTAGTCACAGCAATGTTATACTTAAACCTGGTGGAAACTTGCAGCTGCATAAGCTCTAGAGGGAAGCTTGTGTTCTCTAGGTTAGCTTGGTGGTTTGGCTTTTTGGGGAGCTAAGAACTGAGCTGAAATTCCATCTCCTGTTCTACAGCAGCACGGAGAGTATTCTCCATGTTGTTCTCCAGTTCTGTGCTGCTGTGTGAGTTTGGCAGCCTATCTTTCTCATATAATACTTAAAGGGCCTCCACTAACACAGTGGGTGTGTTTATGCTGTCTGATGACAGACTGCCCTACAGCCTGAAGGTAGGATGAGACCTGTTGTGGTGATTGCTAGCCAAAGAACCCACGTTTTAATGGCAGTAGAGAAGGCCTGCACTTCTGGAGCACAGGGACTCTGCTGTGTGCCAGACGCACGCAGCATGTAACCGACAGTCCTGTCTGCACTGACTACAGTACGTCAAGTGCTTATACGGTGATGTTACCACCAGGATCTGAAAGAAGAAATTACAACTGCAAGAGCAAATCTAGGGTCAAGTAGCACAGCAGGTATGGTATTGAAGTTCGATGCACCCCAGGTCCCGGTGCTGCCCCCGGCACTTCTTGTTGACTGCGCTCCGTGGACCGCAGACCAGGCCAGGCAGGACGTGTCCCTGCTGTGCTGAGCGGGCTCCACCGCAGGGCCGGCGTGTGCGGGGAGCACCAGGCGCCGAATCCCGGCCGCGATCACCCCCGAGTAGGGCTCGACGGGGCAGGGACTCCCGCAGAGCCACCAGAGCAGCAGCACACGCGGCCCCAACAGAGCCCGCCCCGTTCCCCGGCCCTTCCCTCCATCCCCTCGGACGGGGCGGGGCGGAGCGCGGCCCTCCCCTCTTCCTCTGGCGTCGGTTCCGCTCGCAGAGCTCTTGTTGCCGCCGCTCCTCGCTGCCGTTCCTGCCCGTCTCCGCTCCGGGCCGCTCGGGCGTTTTCTCTCTGCCTTAAAGTCGGTGAGGAGACGGGCGCGGGCGGGAGGGGGCCGGCTACGACAGCCCGGCCGTAAGGGCCGCACCGCGCTGGGCTGCGCTGCGAGGTGGAGGGAGAGCGGTGGTGTACCCCTTCTTCCCCCCCCGCATGGGCACCGGGAGTGCGGCAGCGTTGGCGGCAGCTGCGGCACCGCCAGCTCAGGCCGTGCTGCGGGGGGGCCGAGGGGCGAGAGGCACGGGCACAGGCACTGGCACCGCGCGGGCCCCGGCTCCGCCCTGCGGCCGCCTCCGCCCGGGGAGCCCGGTGCGTGCCGGGAGCCGGGCGGGGGCCGGCGCCGCCCGCAGCCGCCTCCGCCGGGGAGCTGGAGGGAGGAGCGGCGCAGCGGGGGCGAGCGGGCAGCGCGGCACCTGCCCGCAGCGTCCTCACGGGTGTCTCTGCTTCCTTGCAGGGTGTCTTTTATGAATAATCAAAAGCCGCAGAAGCCGACACTATCAGGCCAGCGTTTTAAAACCAGAAAAAGAGGTGAGTTACCGCGCCGTGCCCGCTGCCAGGACCGGCTGCCGGCGCTGTACGCTGTAAAACGTTGCTTTCTGTCGGTAAACAAACCAGTGCCTTCCTGCGCTCACTATAAATCTTTTACATGAGGCCACACTAAGTGCAGAGTCTGGAAGCTGACTCTGGGTGCTGCAATGTTCTCTGCACTAATAAAAAATATTTGGCAGTCAGAATTGTCACTGGATTTACTGTGATAACGTTGGCCTAAAAGATGGTCATTCTAGAACTGTCCTGAGTGTGTTTAGCCTGCAAGCAGAAGGATCTAGTACCCCTGAATTACAGGGGAGCTCCAGTACAGGTTGTTGCAGGTTAATACACTCATCTGAGAAGCATCTAACAGAGTAAGAATTCCAGTCTTAGCTACTGGATAAAAGTTACATTGTCTTCTTCTAAATTTTAAAAAATTTAGAGAGGAATCCCACAAACCCACCCACCCACGCATCCCCCAGTCAACATCCAAAAAAACCCCAAAGCATGGGATATGCAAAGGCCTGTCTCTGCATGCACAGTTACTTCCATAAGAGTTAGTGATTAAGGAGGTGTGTTGAGTAACTTAGTACTTTGGGGGAGCTTTTTTTCCAACAAAGAGGAAGTGGGGACAGCTCTTAGGGTTTCTGTTCAGCACAGTTTTACTTGCATACCAGCAGTGTTCCAGCTCCAACAGGCAGCTTTAGGAATGCTGTACTTGTAGAAGCACACTTTGACATTCAAACAGGTTCTATAAATCAAAGCACCTTGAGAATCTCTTGAATGAGAGTTTGATGTGGTCTGTCCAGCAGATGAAATGCCAGCAGCCATGGGTTGAGTCTCTTTTTAAGCATTTAACCGTAGTTCAGCTTCTAAGCAACTCTTCCAAATAATGACCTTCATGGATCTGTCCTGGAAAATAACTGATCCGGTATTTCCAAACTTGCACCAGCTGTTACCAGTGTGTTGATACTTGCATTGACACTTGGACACCAGTATGCCCTACTGGGCTGCTAACAGAATTGGCTAAACTGTTGTAGACAGCACTCAAAATAAGATCTGCAATTGAATTCTCTCTGGAAGCTTTTCATCTCATGATTTCTATAATCTTAAGGACAAATTGAGATGAGGAAAGTTGAAGACCTCTTCTCCTTAAGACTTTCTGTTAGTTGCATGGGTGGATTTGTTGCATGTTGACTATGGCCTGCCTGTAGTAAAAATGAGGTAATGATCAGCTGATGTGTCTCAGGTATGAAGAAGTGTGTGTTCTGCTTGACAACAGCAAAGGATTCTAAATAGATCTGCAGTTACAGTCCATTAAGTTAGCTTGTATGTCTACTTTTCCCCTACTTAAGGAAAAGTAATTGCCTCAAACTCACTTAACTCCAGGTTAACAGGAGGGGGTGGTCTTTATAGCCAAAAAGCAAATTGCCAGGTGACTCAGATGTGATAATGGTATGCAGTTTGTAAGTCAGAACATTTCATCCAAAACAGAGAGAGGCCCAGCAAGCTGAGATGAAACATGAGCAGTGGAGTCAAATGTACAAAATTGTAGGGGCATGTATTAAGAACTGCCTTCCAGCATGAGCTAAGTCTCTGGTTTTGGAGGGAAAGAGTGGTCTCAGATGAGAATGGGGATATAAGGATCAAACTGAGGAGTCAGGTAAGCTTTATTAGAGCCAAGTAATGATCATCACAAAGAACTCTTCATGGAAATCTTATTTCAACACTTTTGCTTTACAGATGAAAAAGAGAGGTTTGACCCTACTCAGTTCCAGGACTGTATTATTCAAGGTTTAACTGAAACTGGCACTGACTTGGAGGCAGTAGCAAAGTTTCTTGATGCTTCTGGTGCAAAACTTGATTATCGCCGCTATGCAGAAACACTTTTTGACATCCTGGTGGCTGGTGGAATGCTGGGTAAGTACCTTTGGTGTGGCTGCTGTCAGCTTCATTCACTTCACTCTGCAAAAGCTCCGTTTTCTTTCAGTGTAAAAACACTGCTAAAGAGCCCATTGAGTGTGTAGAACAGGGTAATCTGTGGTAAACTACCTGACCACCTTCGTGACTGAGCAGTTACTGTAGAAATACTCTGTATAATCAGCCTCAGTTTTACTTGAGTCTGTTTGCATTCCACAAAGTGTAGATTGTACAAACTTTGCTTAGAAGAAAGTACTTTGGATTTTTGGGTGTGGAGGGTGTGGTTGGTTTTGTTTGGCTAGTTTTTATTGGTTGGGTTTATGGGTTTTTTTACTAGGAGTAGATCTTGGCTCTGGTCAAGTTCACTTCTAATGATGAGATGGATGAATGCTTGTTTCAGGTGTGTGGTCTGTGGTAACAAGACCAGTAGATGCCCAGAAAGATTCTGACATGATCCTGTGCTTTGTGCATCCTGCCCTGTTATTTTGGAAAGGAAACTTGTTTACAGAAGAATCTGAAGTGCTCAGTCTCGGCCATGCTATTACAAATGATTTGTTGTTGACAATACTGAGGTCGTGGGCTCTAGCAGACATCAGGGAGTGAGAAATGAGAGGGTGGTCAAGTCAGCAGAAACAAAGGGACTGAGGAAGTGAAATGTGATGACAAAAAGTCTTGTAAACTCATGTACACGCTGTGTGTAGAGAACAAAGAGGAACAGATGCTCACCAACCAGATAAGGACATACTATAATTGTTACAATATTCAAGAGTCTGAACCAGTGCATACTGTGTTAGGAAGTGTTCCTTCTAGGAATGAGGCTGATGGGGAAGAGAAATAGGCACTGCTGCATTAATGGTGATACGGGGTGCCTTACTCATCTCCCTCTCTGTACAGGTAGCTAAGAAGACCAGCTTTGATCTTCAGTCAGATGAGGCCAGAATAAAAACTGACATCCTGTTGCCTTACCAGCTTTTAATATTATTACCATAAATATTCATATCTGATTTGAAAGTCATGTTTCTGACTAATACATAACAAAAGGATCTCCACTGTATGTAGGATGGCATAGAAATCGATGAGGTGTTCTGGCACTGAAGGTGGTGACCTGAATCACTAATCCTTCATTAGTGAAGCAGCCTAAATAACTAAAGTTTCAAGCTCTTCTCTGGGGCACTGAATTTTGAGTGTGTGTGTCTACGTGTTTCAGTCTAGTGTTGTGACTCTGTCACATGAAAGGCGCGGAGCAGCACTATTGCAGCAGACACTAAAAAGACACTTGCTGGAATTAAGCAGCTTCAGTGGCTTCCTTCAAGGGAAGAGGAGCTCACATGACCACGTTAACTTAACTCATATGTAAACAAGATGTGTTGCAAATCCCCTTAGCAGTAGGGGGCCAGAATATTTAATTGTTAAAATCTAAGCTCCTGATTTTAGAGTTCTGGTGCAGCAGTGGAACAGGTGGAAATGTAGGGGTGTGTTCAGTGATCCAGTCATTCAGTTCATCATGAAAGGACAACGTGTTGCATGCTCTGGGTGTTGGAGTTCTGCTGCGGGGACTGCTCAGTGCTCTCACAGGGAGTAACACTACTAATGCTGAAATCCTCCTCCAGCCCCAGGCGGGACCCTGGCAGACGACATGACACGCACAAACGTCTGTGTGTTTGCAGCACAGGAAGACCTAGAAACCATGCAAGCATTTGCTCAGGTTAGTTCTGAAATGAGGACTGTTTAACTTAAAACTGTTTCATGGTCAAAAATTAAATGTTTGCCTAGTTGTAGGTTTAGGTAAAAATAATGCATGGCTTTAAGAAGCATACTGGAAGTGGTAGAGTAGAGGTGTTCCAAGCTGTGCTCTAAAGAGTTCAGACCTACTTCACTGAACTTAGTTTTTAAAAATTCTAATCAAATGATAGTTCAGAGCAAAAGATAAAGTACTCTGTGTCTTTTTAGGTTTTTAACAAGCTAATCAGGCGTTACAAGTATTTGGAGAAAGGCTTTGAAGATGAAGTCAAAAAGGTATGGAGTGGGTTTTTATCAGCAGACAAGTAAACCTTCACATTCTGTTAATTAATCACTTTGTAGAAGGGTTACATCATAAAATGGATCATTAAATACAACCCTTGTAAGTTGTTAATAGAAGAATGGCTAGCTGGCATGACTACCAGTGACTAGTGCTTCTGCTAGTTGAACAGCTTGATGAAACAAAAGTGTTTAACACAGAGGTACTGGCCAAAGTTTAGTGAGAGATGGCAGTTTTATGCAGCTCTTCTTACTTGTCTTGCAGTTGCTGCTGTTCCTGAAGGGGTTCTCAGAATCTGAGCGGAACAAACTGGCCATGCTGACGGGTATTCTGCTTGCCAATGGGACACTCAATGCATCAATTCTCAACAGTCTCTACAATGAGAACTTGGTTAAAGAAGGTAAGTGTGGCCCAGCTCCTCCCTTAGGAAAGGGAGACAGAACCATGACCAGTAGGTGGAAATTGTGATCGCAGTACACCCTTGCAGCTCATGAGCTTCCTCTGGTGATAGATTGATTACAGGATTAGTAAAGGTGAATGTGATGCCCCACAGCCTGGAAGATCTTGTTAAGACTTCAGAAAATGAGTTTCTTGAGGAAGCTTGTGTGTAGGACTTCCCTGCATGACACTGGGGACTGTTGTCACTAGTGTTGCCCAGCAAGACACTACTGTATTTTGGAGAGGGACCTTTCCGGATGCAAAAGGTGTGTCATGTCTTCAGGTTGCTTCCTAAATTGCAGCAAGAAGAGTTGAGTTTAGTACAGGGAAGACTTTGTGATGCTGAGTGGTAGGAGAAGTCCAGTGTGCTGGAGGCTGCAGTGTCCTTGGGCAGAGAGGGGTACTGCAGACTGTGCTGGGGTTGCTTGGAAGCACAGCTGCTGCTCTGAGCACAGTCTGACAAACGAGGTACCCTGCACTCAGACGTTATGATTCCCTGTGTTTTGAATTTCACTAATAATAGAACTATTCCTATTGCACAGGTGTTTCTGCAGCTTTTGCAGTCAAGCTGTTCAAATCATGGATAAATGAGAAAGATATCAATGCAGTGGCTGTCAGTCTTCGCAAAGTAAACATGGACAACAGGCTCATGGTGAGTACCGCTGGAACTGCTCTGCTGCTGCATAAGCCAGGTTAGTGAACAGCATTTGCCAGCAAAGTACTCAACACACATTTCTTTTACAAAAGAGTTGTAAACTTCGTTTTCAGGAACTCTTCCCAGCCAACAAACAAAGTGTTGAACACTTCTCCAAGTACTTCACTGAAGCAGGACTAAAAGAACTTTCTGAGTATGTTCGGAACCAGCAATCCATAGGAGCTCGGAAGGAGCTGCAGAAAGAACTGCAGGAGCAGATGTCACGGGGAGATCCATTCAAGGATGTGAGTGTTTGTAGACAAGGTGGAGGTGCTTTCTGTCTTTCAGTGCCTGTCTCTCTTTCATACTGAACTTAGCTCTCACCAGGAATTACGACGAGGACTAGGGGGGTTGGTATTACCTTTGTGGTCTTTCCTTAATGTCCTGAATCCTGCTTTGTGATTAGGGATGTTGGTTGTCATTCTGAAACCTTCTGGGTTAGCTTTTAAAGAGAAGTTTTAATTTAGGTTAGTGCCATATGTGGCTGTTGTGCTGACTCTTAACTCTGCCTGGCAGATCATCTTGTACGTGAAGGAGGAGATGAAGAAAAACAACATCTCAGAACAGACTGTGGTAGCCATAATCTGGTCAAGTGTAATGAGCACAGTGGAGTGGAACAAAAAGGAGGAGCTGGTAGCAGAGCAAGCCATTAAGCATTTGAAGGTATTGTAACTTCAATAAGGACTTCTGCACCTGTTGGGTAGGGCTTGGTTTTCCTTCTGTCTGCAGCTGCCTTTCAAATGTTAAAGGCTACAACCCTGCTGGTGTAGAGACAGCATGAGATGGGGAATTCTCCCCCTTGTGAGGGGTATTACAGACCAAGGGCCTGAGGCAGAGGCAGTGACTGCTGTGGAGCTGCTCTGGGGTGGGGCAGTGGTTGCAAATTTCTAAGCAGTGGCTGATGGAAACTGCAAAACCAGCTTTAGTCAGGTGGTGAATGTGAAGTGCTCTGTGTGTGCCAATTTGTTGTTTTTGTTACAGCAATACAGCCCTCTACTTGCTGCCTTCACCACCCAAGGTCAGTCAGAGCTGACTCTTCTGTTGAAGATTCAGGAGTATTGTTATGATAACATTCACTTCATGAAGGCCTTCCAGAAAATAGTGGTGCTCTTCTACAAAGGTAACTTCTATGGGGTTGTAGTTTCAGGGGTTTGTGGGGTTTTGGAGGGGTTGGGTTGGTTGGGTTTTTTAAAGCTTCTGAAACAGAATGCTTCAGTTCTGATAAATTCTTCAGGGAAGATGAGTGCTACAACATTGCACTTCATGTGCTGAAGAGTTTTCTACCTTCTGTTTGTAAAAATGCAAAGGTGCATGTGGCTCGTCCTTGGCACAGGGGGAAGTACAAGACAAAGTTGCTGCCTGTCTACAGTAGGTCTGCTTAAGAGTTGTAGAACAAAGCTAAATTTACATTTTTAAGGCATTTTGTTAAGTTCCATTATAGTGTATTCTTCTTAGTTCTCTTAATGTTGACTGTGAGCAGCCAGAGCTTGAGACCACCAATGTGTTCTGGGCTGCTCTAGGCTCTTTTTAAATGTCTGATAAAAAATGTTACTGAAAAACACGCTGTGCACCTGTGAAAACTTGTTAAACTGAAGATTATATTGTACTTGCAAAATCTAAAAACCACCTAAACACTTCCTGTAGTGTACTTTGGACTTGAAAAGAATTTGCATCTGTTCTTGGCTGTTAATGGAACCTTTGCTTAGTGTGCCATCTCACGTAACTCTGAAACGCTCCAGACTGTTAGTGGGAGTGAAAGTGCAGCTCCTAGATACAGCGCTGAGGACGCTCCCAGCATGAGGAACCATCCAAAATGCCTGATTCTCAGAATTTCAAAACTGAAGGCACTCCTAGTGCAGGTCTGTCCAGCTGCACCCAAAGGAGTACATGATGCTGCTTCTAGGGGAGGAAGGAATGGCTGCCAGTCAGGTTCTCAGCTGTTTGCTGTGTTAATACTGCTCTTGCCCATCGTTACAGCTGAAGTTCTAAGTGAAGAACCCATCCTCAAGTGGTATAAAGATGCACATCTTGCGAAAGGAAAGAGTGTTTTTCTGGAGCAGATGAAGAAGTTCGTTGAATGGCTCAAGAATGCTGAAGAAGGTAACCAGCAGCTTAGCTCATAAGTGGAGCTTATTCATTTTGGGAACCCTAATGCAATAATGCTGTGTTTTGGAGTGAGGGGATGTTAACTGCCCCCCTGAGACCAGTGTGCCCCCTCCCCTGGTCCTGGCTGGAAAAGCTTGCCAGTGGAATCTGTGTGGATCCATTAGCAGCTGTTGTGCAGGATGCAGGGCAGCAGCTGAGCTCAGGGCTGGGGGCTGAGCCAGAGGCAGGCTGCTGACGAGGTCTCTCTGTTGCAGAGTCGGAGTCTGAAGCTGAAGAGGGTGACTGACCTGTGAAACTCTGGCCTCAGTAAAGCAAACAGGAGCTGTAGATAAGTGTCATGTCTCATGTGTCCTTCTGATTCTTACATCCTACCTCCCTGTATCAAGCATGATATAAGGGCTCTCATGTCAATTTATTTTAACTGTTTTCTATAGTTATTGAAATACTGGATTTAGTTTTTAAAATCATGTTCAAGTAGCTTACAGGAGCTGTTAGATTTGACTCTTAACCTGCATTTGTCCTTTCAGTTACCTTCTACCTCCTGTATTTTCTACTGTAATAATGTAATTTAAGGCCTTCCACGGTGAAATCCACTTCATCTGTTGGGATTTCTGTCTGTATTGGAGTAGATGTGATATGGTGAATGAGACTTAGGGCAGTTCTGCTTGCAAATTAAACTGTAAAAAAGCCTCCCAAGTGACGAGGCCATCGCTTGTGTGGCACTGCAGTCTGTACCACCAAACAGCCCCCATCATAGGTGGCTGTCCGTGTCCCCAAGTACACTGTCATCCCTTTACCAGACTTCCAGCATAAAGCAATCCTCTGTTCCAACTCCTGGGGCAGGTGGGTTGCCTCACCACTGGAACGAAGCTGTTGTGGTGGCAGCAGTTGGTTACCATGGTGGGGCATGAAGAGTGGCATCTCTGAGCCTGCTGGCTGTCGCAGCTGGTGGCCCGTGTTCCTGAGGGGCTGTCAGGTGGCCTTGCATCTCTGGGGGTGCCTTCCTTTCCCTCATGGAAGTACAAGCAGTGCTGTTCCACATAAAGCTGCCCACCAGTTTTCTCGAGCCAGGCACTGCTGCTGGCAGGGGAGCAGCTGCTTTGTGCTACTCTGTAAATGCACAGCTGCTGCAACCTAAGGCAGCCAAAACTCTACCCCTCCCCCTTGAAGTTTAGAGATTCTTTTATGCTGGTGGCTCACATGCTAAACCAAACAGCTTATCTGCTCCCTGAAACTTTAATTCCTAATGGAAATTCTCAGGACAGTTCAATTCAGAAAGATTGGGAAAAAAATGTGAAGTGTATACTGTTGTAAGCTAACAGTGAGCATTAACTGAAATACTGATAACCAGAGTACATCTACTAAAATAAATGAAAAAATTGGTCATCACAATGCAATCTGTTCAATACTACAGTGATCTTCCTTACTTTGTAACTTTTTTTTTTAAAGCAAATAAAGGCCACCCTTACACTTAATGCCAAAGGCTGTCTCTGCTCCTTATCTGAAATGAAAGCACCAGTGACACTACAGGGTACAAAGCAGTGCACAGTCTTTTGCCTAATCCAAGGACTGTTGAATAAAATGTAATTAAAATAATATCTTGCTGTTAGGGTGCTCTCTTCCACATTAAAAGTGCTAGTTTGAAAACCAGGTTCATCTGTTTAATAAAGAAGTTTTATATCAACATTTGGTAAGTATCCAAGAAGTCATACTAAAAACTAAGGCACTTACAACATAACCAAATCATAAGTCAACGGTGTTTAAGTTTCTTTGGTCGCTGTGACTCAGCCTGTTTAGCTGCAGGAGCCTGTGCCCTCTTTCTGCCTTTCAATGGAGAGAGAAGAAAGGAAAGCACTGCACTGTAAGAGCAGTGCTTGTTTGGGACATACTCCAGCATCTTCTGAACCAGGTCAAAGAGATTCTTGTGGTCAGAATCTCTTTGGCATGTCATGAATTCCTTCATGAAAATAAAAAAAATGTTTGGTTGTTTACCTTACAATTACGCTTAAAGTTTCTGTCCTCAAAGGCATTTTCCCTGTTGCATCTTACCTTCAGTGACTTACAGGGGAGTGATAAGTATCTGCCACCAGGATTTTGTTCATCCCAGTCCAGCTGGCCATGACAGAAAAATTTTCATTTCCTTAGACAAACAGACTGTTACTCAAATATTCTGTTTTGTCCCTGCACCAGACATTTACCAACATGTGTGTTTGCAGCTTGGGATCTGATCTGGGAATATTCCACAAGAGTGGCCAGCTTGTCAAATGGATGACTGGCTCTTAAACCTAATCTGAAAATACTTAAATTACACTATAGCAGTCCAGGTACATAAAAATATAATTACCTGCTTTTTTTTTTTCACGTGATATGGCAAAGGCCCCAGTTTATTGCCATGGCTCTAAAGGGAGGTCAAGAGAGATATTTTTGTTCATCGTTAGAGGAAGTTATCAAGAACTATTTCTCACCATACCCTGCAAGCAATAATCAGTTTCAGATTAAGGAAAAAAGAGCTGTAGTAATCTGTTTCCTAAAGTAAGTTAGAGTGTACTAGGTTTTATTCCTTGAGGATTTTTCTCCTTGACACTTCTTTTTTTTTTTTTTTTTTTTACTTTATTGATTCATCTTGAGTTTCAGCAATACTGTCAAGATGACAAAGCTGAGGTATTTGAATTTGCTGATGGTGACAGATGAAGCTACATCTGTTACTAGCATGGCTTGTAAATTGCAAACGTTAAGAGGGTGATCCTTCACACCAAGCTGCTGCCAAAATGTTGACTGAAAGCAATGTGTAGAAACGTGCTCATACTGGTCCCTTGTGCCTACATATCTCTTCAATTTGGCACCATGGAGAAAGGCAGCTGAAGTTCTTGCATGAATCATTCCCCTTAGTCCCTGCCTCTACAGCATATTTTCACCCACCTGAAGAGTATTAGAGACACTGCATCATTCTAAGGTTCACAGCAACTTACAGGAAGTAGTGCTGCTCCAAGGCAGTATTCCATGAGAATACACTATGGTCCAAAAATCTTACGGTTGTGACTATCCCAGTGCTGTGAAAGGATTCAGAAGGTTCTTGTTTGATACCAGACCCCAAAACAGTCCAAGAGCTCAAGGAAGAGAGCATTGCACTGCTGGAGTGCAGTTCAACAGCGTGTGACACCCCTCAAAGGGGAGGTCAGCCTAACAGGCTGCTACTGGCCCTGGGTAACTGCAGGAGCTCTGTACTGGCCTGTGGGCACCAAAGTGTCTGATACTCATCATCAAATACTGCACACCCAAAGCCCACAGCTTTCATCTTGGATTGAAGGCAGAGTTTTTTTTTTCCAGGAGCTCGAAAACAATGCAAATATGTCCCTGGTACTCGAACCACTCCAACATCTGGACACAGTGACTACACAGGCTAGAACATGACAGGATTTGCAACACTTGCATTAATGCTGAGACACACATATCCCATACTACAGAATGTGACATCACAGAAATCCTACAGGCAAAACAAAGTACAGGTGCCTTTGTGTACTCACTGTGTACTGCCAGGATCCAGTGACTTTACGTATTCCAGTACTAGGACTTCCTAAGCTGCTTCAGGGCAGCTGCCATAATTTTTGATTATTTTCACAGATTCATGTTCACCTCTTCTGAAAAGATAGGATTGAACAGTGATTAGACCAGCAACTACTTTTAACTAAGAATATTTAGACATACATTGTTTATACCAATGGCAACCTTTTTAGAACAGGTACTGTTCTAGTACATGCTGATAATATAATCAAGGTTCATCTATGTATAAAAAAGACTAAAATTTCATATATCAATTCTGAAAACATACTCATACTTTATACCTTATTATTGTTCTTAGAAATTTAAAAGCCCCATCTGCCTTCCCCATGGTATTTATGTATGCTATTAAAAAAGCAAAGCAAACAAAAATAGACTTAAGTATTACCCCGAAGCTATTCTAGACTACTCTTGTTTGAACTGTAAATATCTATGTGAAGAACTGTTACTGGACAACTCTCATCAAGGCACATTTACAGGGAAAAATAAACAAGAAATATATGCAAGTTCTACAGATAAAAAATAACAATCCCCACCCCTAAACAAAAACCAAAAATAAAAGTTTTCTAAAAGCCCCTCAGATCTTACATTAAAAGAACTTACTGTATTGGGTTTGTGTGGCCAGGTTTTGGTGGCTGGGGGGTCTACAGGGTTGGCTTCTGAGAGACGCTGCCAGAAGTTTCCCCCGTGTCCCACAGAGCCAGCACCAGCTGGCTGCAGGACAGAGCCAGCTCCGGGACAGACCTGCCAGTGGCCAAGGTTGGCCAATCAGAGATGGTGCTAACACCTCTGTGATAACATACTTAAGAAGCAAAAAAAAGTCATGGCACAGATGTAATTGCACTCAGAGAAGAGTGAGAATATGAGGAAGAGAAGAGAGGAACAGCTCTGCAGACACCAGGTCAGTAGATAAGGAGGGGCAGGAGGTGCTCCAGGTGCTGGAGCTGAGATGCCCCTGCAGCCCATGGAGGACCAGAGGGATGCAGAGATCTACCTGCAGCCCGTGGAGGACACCACACCAGAGCAGGTGGATGCCTGAAAGAAGGCTGTGACTCCAGGGGAAGCCTGCAGGCAGGGACCTGTGGAGCTGTAGAGAGGAGCCCACACTGGAGCAGTTTCCTGGTAGACTTGTGATCTTGTGGGGAACCCACACCGGAACAGGCTGTGCCTGAAGGACTGCAGCCTGTGGAAAGGGACAAGTGCTGGAGAAGTTCATGGAGAACTGTCTCCTGTGGGAGGGACCCCACGCTGGAGCCAGGAATGGACTCTTCTCCCTGAGCAGGGGCAGAAACAACTTGTGATGAACTGAATGTACCCCCATTCCCTGTCTCCCTGCACCGCCTGGGAAAGGAGGGAGGGATGAGAGGATGATGCTTTTAAGATTTTACCTTTCAGTATCCTGCTCTGATTTTGACTGGTAATAAATTCAGTTAATATCCCCCAGCTGAGTCTCTTGTGCCTGTAATGGCGTTGGTTGAGTGATCTCTCCCTGATCTCCATTCATGAACCTTTTGTTACAATTTTTTCTCCCCAGTCCAGCTGCAGAGGGCAGTGACAGAGTGGGTGTGGTTTGGTGGGCATCTGTCACCCAGCCAGGGTCAACCCACCACATCTATCTAAAAAATTAATGAAGTCTGAAAAATATTCTATGCATCTTGCACTCAGTACATCGCTGAGAGATCAGATCCCCCTCTGCATCATCCTCTGCATTCCTGCATCTTTTCCTTCAGTGGATCTTCTGGAACAGCACCAAGATCCTGCAGCCAGTCAATAAACACAAGTGAATTCAGGTCAGAAAAACAATTCATTCAGCAGGGAGATACTCAGGCATTCCAGTACACACCAGGCCACAAACAGGCAACAGGAGCAATTTCAAATTCAGTCCCTGGAAATTCCCAGGGCACAGTTTATATTACAGGAGAGAAACAAGGCAAGGAACAGATTTTCAGATGAGATACTCAAAGCAGGAAGGCAACAAAAAATAACTGTTGTTTTTCTTTTAAAAGACTGGTTCACTGAATTTTACTTTATGATTTCAGGACCCCTATTTTTTTCTTAAATCAAAAAAGGATTTAATAATTATCTTTTTTATACATATACAAATATATATTTTTAAATAGCCTTGTGTCCAAATTAAAATGCCCGTCTTAGGCAATCAAGATTAAATAACTTGTATGAGTATTTGGCAAGAAGCTATTTTTTAAAAAATCATAAATAGCATATACATTTGCTTTACACTGTCTTGGCTTAAGATCTTAACTTACAGCTTCAATCTTCAGGATTTGTAACAGTGTAAAAAAAATCAGAAAACCCACCCTGCTAGTGGGAAGGCATTGTCCATATTCAGTTCTACAGATTTCTCATTGATATTTGAAAAAGTCAGTCTATCATGACTCCCTTGCTATTTCAGTGATACTTAGTGAAAATCTAAGTTTAAAAGCTTGTCCTCTGGTTTTAAAGCAGGGGTTAAGCAAATGCTTGTGATAATAGAAGTCTTGAAGGCATGAAAGTGATGCCTGTATTTCAAGTACTCCAATTGATGGTTATTGTTCATTAATCTGCTCAAATACATTCAGTGAGCAAATAGCAGGACCATGTTCTGTGGTATCACAAACGTATGTACAAACTATACATATTCACTAAAGGAAATGCAATCCTAGCAAAAAACAGTCAGCTACTAATATGAGCCAAAGGAATAAACTTCTATTATCCACAGAATTCCCCAGACCCAACACCTAATTACTACTGACAGATGAAAATCTACCTTCTTAAAATAAAAAACCAAACTAAATTTCAATCGGTCCCATCACCTGCGGAGGTTTAGGATGACACATATTATAAAGCATCTTCTATTTCCTTTTGCCATCAGCTGTCACATTAGACCAGATCCCTGGCTACTCTGATGCCCAGTGTCACATCCTTCCTTGGACTCATGACTGCCAACTTCAAAACTTTCTCATTGACAAAGGCCTCTTTCACTCACAGATTTGGTTTCTGAATCACTGCTACAAGAAACCAATCCAACAAATGTAATTAAAATCATTCCAGTGTCCCTGTGAAGGCAGCTTTTTGTTTTAAGCTGCAAGACATCTTTCTTGAAATACCTTCAACTCAAAAATTAATCCAGTATCACATGACCTGATCAGAATAATTAAAATCTTAAAACATGCTTGCGGATATCGGAAGTCCAGTAGTTATTTACCTGTCAGGAGTTTCAGAAAGATGTTTGCAGCCCTTTTTCTCCTGTCCACATCTCAATGGTGTCCCTTTCCATTCTTAGCATTGTTGCACCTTCTGCAAAGTCATCTTTTTCTTTTACCCCTGTCAGGACCATTGCTTTGACTGGAATTTCCAAAGTGTAACAAAGATATTTTACTCTTTGAATTACATCCCATAGACAAACAAATCATTTCAAAGCCATTAATTATAAAATTTAAACCATAATGAAGATGGTATTTTTCCTCAACATCCCCATTTTTGTCTTTTTTCTCTGCTCTCTCTTCCATGTTACTTTTCAATTCAAGAGCTTTTTGCAAATTAATTGCTTTTGATAGGGGAACTTAAACCTGAAACCTTCCCCTTAAAAAAAAGCCTTTTTAAAAGACGTATCCTGGCTTGGACACTCAACACTACTGCAAAGCTACTCAGGCCCCCAGTGCTGCATATTCTAGGAAGAAAGGCTTCTGTGTGCTTAACAAGGGCAAATATTGCCCAGTGCGCTTTTTCAAGACTTCAGTGAAGTTTTTCTATAGCAGGCAATAAAACTCGGGTTATCTCCCAGTTAATTTGCCCCAAGAGGAAAAGCGAACTAACTCACTACCCACCCGTCTTTTATTCCCCTATTTAAGCCCAAGCCGACTGCAGCGCCTCACGCCGGAGGGCGGCGGCCGCTGCCGGCACCGGAACGCCCCGGGCGGGCGGAGCGAGGGGAACGCGGGGCCGGGCCCCGAATCCCCGCCCCGGCGAAAGGCTCCGCGCCCGGCCCAAGCAGGGGCTCGGGGAATGGCCCCGGCCCCGGCCCCGGCCCCGGCACACCGGCCGAGGCCATTTTCTGCCCGNGCTGTTCATCGTCTCTGTACTGCCCTGGATGTGGTTAGTGGTTCTCTGGAATCAGCTTACCGTGTGTACAAGTTTGTCACTGTTCAAAGACCATGTACCATTATTTTCTTCCTGCTCTCCAGCTTAGACCAAGTCCAGGAAAACAGACATAATACAATTTTGAAAAGTTCGTTCGTAATTTTGTCCCAATAGGATCACTCTCCTTTCAATACACAGCATTAGATTTAAAAAAAAAAAAAAAAAAAAAAAAAAAAAAAAATAAATTTTTATTCTCCAAAGA
>VXBT01001726.1:440537-471002 GCA_013400235.1 Oriolus oriolus | reverse complement strand
CAAAATACTCGGTGCCCCTGTATTCCACATATTCTATGGAACAGCCTTCTTTTTGTGGAGAAAAAAAAAAAAGACCTGAAATTGTTTCTAGTTCAGTGCAATTTTAAATCATTTATCATTTACAGTCCTTTGCACTGTAGGAAATTTCCCAGTATGTCCTAGTGCCTGCATGGCAGTAGTGTCGGTCAAACGTGCCATTGCACGCTTCTGTATACTTGCTACTGCTGCTGGTTGTAGGGAAGAGGCAGAGCACAGAGCTAAAAGAATAAAATCCTTTACCTGACTGACTGAAGTATTACAGTAAAATATACTAAGACTGGAACAAGGGCTGGGAGCTTTAAGCAACATTCCATGAAGAATATAAAAACGTTGTCCCAGCCAGCAGGTATTGATTAACTCTGCTCATTAACGCCTCAGTAATCTGTACCTGGCATACCTTTGCCTTTCTCTTGCAAATGAGTTCTCATTATTTTAAGAGGCCAAGTCTCAAAATGGGAAATAATGGTCTGAAGCAGACTGCAAGTCAGCTGGACCTTGGGCCTCCCAAGGATTACAAAGCGTATGTACAAGAATGGGCTTTGCTAAGGGATGCTCACTGAGTGGAAAGAGGACTGGGGGAAGAAGTCCAAAATGGCTCTCTTATCTGTTCAGCCTCATGTGACCACAGCCTTTTTGGCACTGCTCTTTGTCATGTTTACCCCTTAGTTTTCGTGAAAAAAAGTGCTGAAAAACAAGTTACAGTAAATCCATGTTACCTGGTTTCAATCAACAGCTTTGTAAGGACAGAAATACTTACTCTTTCATACCAATAGTGTTGTGCCAGAAGCAGAAGAAATTGCTCCCATCTACCTTTTGGGGAGGCTGAAAAGGTTATCATTCCAACACAGCAGTACAACACAGGTACCTTCTTTAATTTTCTGGGAGGGAAAGGTTTCCTCTATTTATGACACTGCTCTCACCTAGGGGAAAAAACTGCATATCTTACTTTACTCTTTTGAGAAAACTGAGCAAGGAAGATTACAATTTACATGAGAAAGTTTGATAAAACTGGTAGCATGAAATTGTAGCAAAGGACGTTGTTTTAGCATAGCATCACTCAGAAAGATAAGGCAAAACCCAAGGATTATGGAAAAAAATAGGTTTTTTTTATTTTACAAGTACAAAAAACAATGTTTAAAAATCAAAATCCTGGAAGATATTCTTGGAAACCTGGCTTCTGAAGCACAAGACTTTTCTGTGACAACTCCCAAATGATGTCAGAACTCCTGAAAATTCTGCATTCAATGAGTAAAGACATGATCCAGCTGAAGTAAACCCTTTCTGATCTTTAAACCCCATAATCTGGGAATTATCTGACCAGTCTCTGAAGAATGTGTTGAGGCATTCTGTGGCTACAGAGCAAAAGGGTTGGCATGAATTGTAATGTCTTTAATGTGAACGTCATTCAGAGGTCGGTAGGTTTTCTCATTCACAGGCAGCTTCTCCAGCTCATCCAGGGTCTCCAAGCCATCAATAACTCTGAAAGAAAAACAGAAGTGCTGGAAATTGCCTTCTAATAACGATTTAAATTTCACAATTGAGGTATCTCAAAACACTTTACAATTAAGTATCACAGGGCAAGGACTTTGCAAGCAAATGATACAAAATAAGAAAACCAAAACATTTTATGTGGCAAATAACGTATTTTGAAATGAAATATTAAGCATCCATGACAGACTGAGAAAAAGTACAAGTATTTGCATGTGCCCCGAAATACTCAGATCCCTCGCACACTCTGACAGAGGCATGCAGTTGGATCACTTACTTTCCAAACACCGTGTACTTCATGTCCAGGTGCGGCTGTTTGCCATAAGTGATGAAGAACTGTGATCCATTGGTGTTGGGGCCATTGTTTGCCATGGAAACTACCCCACGGACACTGTGCTGAACAAGGGGAAAAACCTCAGCATGAATACACATCCGTGAAACCAGGACTAACCCGTGCAAAGTGCTCTATGACTTAGAACTCTTCATCAACTCCATTATTAAGAACAAATCTTGGTTGCTAATATATTTTATCACAGTCACTAAGTAGCTCCTCAAAATGGCTTTTACAGGGAAAAATTACTTCTTTGCCTTCAGTGCATGAAAAACGCTATCAGAAATTCTTTTTACTTCTGTTTTCAGTGATGAAAACCCTCAAACCTAACTTGCCAAGCACAGAAATGCCTGTTCCTATTTTAATAAGCTATTGTTCTCCAACCTGTAGAGAAAATTCAGATGAAAACATAAGTACATATTGAGAGCACAGAAATACCTTTAGATATTCACTGAATTCATCTTCAAACTTCTTGCCCCAGATGCTGTTACCTCCTTTCCCAGTGCCTAACAAAGAAGCACCACAGCAGAGATTACTGGATTTTCAGACTGAAAAATCCAGAAATTATGTTCTGTTACAACATTTTACAACACAGACCCTAAACAGCCTGCAATTAGTTTGAGGCAGGTTCTTGACACTGCACAGAGAAGTAACTCTATATAAGGAACCTACTAAGTAGCAGAACAAAACACTGACATATCCTCAAATTAAATTCTGTATGAGTACAAACAGATACAATTGAATCAGCTTCTCCCAAACAGCTGACACTGACTGGGACATTTTCCCCAAATGCATTAGAGACAGCCTTCCAGGCCAAAACCACACAAAGCACAGTAGCAACTGCTTCTTCTTAAGTCAACAGAACCATCATGTTTAGTGGAAACAGCTGGAAAAACTCAAGTTTGTAGAATGCATGATTACTTAAAACCAGGGTAACACCTGCACTTCTGTAAGCCCACCACAGAAAACTAATCTCATGATAAAAACCTCTTATCACCAATACAATCAATCATTCTTATATTTTTACTTCACTTACTTTTTCGTTTTAATATCTATAATTTCTTTTTATTTCCTTATATTTTATTTTTATGTACATTTTTTCTATAGAAAGACCCAGACAGAAGAATTTACCTAATGGATCCCCTGTCTGAACCATGAAGCCCTTTATATTTCGGTGAAATACGCATCCATTGTAGTAGTTACTAGCACAAAGAGCCAGGAAATTCTACAAAAATCAAACAAACCATATTAACAAACAACTGAAATAAAGTATTATCTTACTAAAATGACAGCATTGGCAAGACCAATGCTTTTACCTCTGCTTTGCTTTGTGACCATGTGAATTCCACAGAGTATTGCCACAGAATAGTCATAAACACATCATAGCTAATAAACTCCTTTGATAGTGTCACACACACAAAGAATAAAAAGCTTTCAGTGCAAGGCTGTCTGACTTGAGGAACAAACAAGAAGCCTCAGATATGCTCTCAAGTATCATTCCCATTCAACAATTTTATTTTGCACATGTAATTTTGTAATCAATAACTTCATGCCTCAGATTTTTAATTTAAATAAATGAAATTTATTTCAATTTAAGTTTATTGCAAGAAGTCAAAACTGGGGCCCCTGACAAACTGGGAGCAAGGCAGTCTCACTCTTTTAAACTAAAATCCAGTCTGTGGGGGTATAAGTAAACCCATGGACATTTGGGAATCCCACACCACGTGCAATATTTCCCCTTAAAGGCAAAGAACACTTTGGGAGATGCTGGAACTTCAAGAGAAGCATCCCTTAACTAAACCTTATCAAGTGAGAAAAAGGCATTAAACTCTAGGCAGTATGACACAGTGCACAAGTTCCATGAGTGGAACAGACACTGCACCAGCTTAAAATGTTAGTATTCCATTCCATGAAAAGGTGAATTGCAAAAGCCACTTCACCTCCTCCACAGTCTTCACCATTTCTACCGCTTTGTTTCACCACTAGGCACTCCTACTCCTGGTACTTGACTTACTTCACAAGTCTTTGGAGTACGCTCACAGAATAGTTCAATTTTAATATCTCCCACATCAGTATGCAGCGTGACAGCCTGAGCAAAAGACAGAAAATAATAATTAAATCAGCGATTAAATACTAACAGACTCTGTTTTATCTCCCAGTCCCACCAAGAGCATAAGCAAGCTTGCACTGCATATAACCATTGTTTCAATATTTGGCCATAAGCAAGGCTACTGTCACAAACCATCCACATTTCCAGTAAAATCACCAGAAAGCACTCCATTTCATTTAGTTTCAGGACAAATCAAGTTTGCCATGGTAATGTAGTAGCTGTTTTACACTGTTACTCCAGAAATACATTATTCAGTTGAAACAGGACCTACTCAAGTCACTTGAATGTAAAGGTGAAGAATCAAGGTTGTATCTATTTTGGATGATAGCATGGTACACACACCTCACTGCTTTACAACCAGAGGAGCTACTGATGACTGCAGCCTTTTGAGTGATAAGGCTAGTTGTGAATGGCAGCATATAGAATCTGCCTTCACAGACAAGCAAATCTACAAATTAACTTACTTTTCTTAAGAATTTATAAATTACCTTCATAAAATTTAAAATCAGTTACCCAACGACCTAAGCAAATGTATCTCTACAGGCCAAATATATCACAGTGCTTCTATGGAAAGTGCTAAACTATGCAAAAACAATTACTGTGGGGATAACTGTACAGGAAAACTAATAAAAATCAGCATCATGTTGATAGTGGCATACTGCTCCAAAAGGATACAAGTAAAGGAGACAGCTGCCCACAATGTCCATGAAGATGTTATAAAAGGTGTATGTACAGTTTAAGACATACGTAGTCTCTATTATCTCTATTTCTTGATTTGCTAAACTTTTAAAAGCCTGTGAGTGCAGAGGTTTACATATGCTGAAGCAGAGGTATGTTCTTGCAACTTGACTAATGCTTCTGTGCCAAAAGAAACCAAACTAGATTATCAAATAGATGCCAAAGTAGCATTAAAATCTGGGACCTCTGAAGTGAAAGCATAATTCTATTCTAGACTGACGTAAATTGACCTCTTTTCCTTTTCACAGTATCTTTTTCTAAGTTTGAAACGAAAACCCTAAACTCTTCCTGACAAATTCCTCACAGCATCAAAGACATGTAATCCTTTGAGATGCAGAGCAGCTATTTGCTTTCCAAGAGATGACCATTTCAGAAAGAATGAAAATATATAAAAAGTGCTTTCATTCTTACCATGTCTGCTTCTCAAAAAGCTGGGGTAGCCTTCTATGCAGCAATTTCCTGCAAAGATAACATATGAAATTTGTTGGGGTTTTTTTTCTGCAAACCCCCATTTCTTTTTGATTCTAAAATATTTGTTGGTTACGTGCTTTTACACCACACGGTTCTACAGTGCCATTCCAGTGACTCTGTGGCTAAATTTTTGCATTAAGCAACGACACAGCATATAAAGAATGAAAATTAATAGAAAAAGACCACTTAAGAGAAAGGGGAAGAGGGCGAAAAACATCTTTTCTTAGGATGAAAATGTATACTAAGCAATCGGTTTTTCCAAATATTATGGCAGTTGGCAGAATAGCAGATGGCAGAAATTCACAGGTAAAAGCCACACCTAACAGAAGTGTGATTTGGAGTCAACACGTGACAGCTGTAAGTACCTGCAATAGACAGGTACCTGCATCCAAGCACAGAATCACACTTTAAAAATCTTTATAATAATTTCAAATAAAGCGTTTATAAAGACGGTAATGAAATCGCGGCTGCACAGAAGTCAACGGATTTAGGCGCTAATTTCTCCTCTATACACCCGCCCTCCCCGGTGAAGCGCAGGCCCCGTGTCCCCAGCTCAAGCCACTTGCCCTCGGCTCCCCCTCACTCACGGCAGCCGGAGCTACCGCTCCCTCCTTCCCTCCCTCCCTCCGCGCGGTACCGCCACCGAAATGCCGGGCACAGGACGGGTGGGCGCCGCCCGGCTCCTCCACCAGCGAGCCCCTGCCCAGCGGCACCGCCCACCCGCCGCGCCCGGAGGATGCTTTAACCTGCCGGGGCTGATGCAGAACCAGCACCCGCCACTTGCGAAGCGGCTCTTTTCCCGCGGGCCTGTGCTCACTGCCGGGCTGCGGAGAGGCCGCCCCCGCCCCGCTGAGCACGGCGGAAGCGGCGGGGCCAAGCGCAGGTCCCGCCCCGCAGCGCCGGCCCTGCTCCGGCGGGAGGCGAGCTCGGTGCCGGCCCGGCCGTGCCCTGAGGCCGCCGAGCAGCGAAGGCTTGTGCGGCCGGGCTCTGCGGGTCGGATTTGCCGCGGGAAGGGGATGAAGTTTGAGCTCCGCGCGTTTGGTGCAGGGCAGCGCGGGGTGGTGTGAACGGGGCGGGACCGCGGGAGCCCCGGGGCGGGGAGGGCGCCCGGTACCGGGTAGTGCCGGGGGTCGGCGGGCGCATTGAGCCGCCGGCGTGGCAGCATCCGCAGCCCGAGCGCCCGTGGCTGCTGTTCGGGCCGGTGGGTTCCCGAGGCTCACTGCGGCCTGTGTCTGCTCCGCACAGGTCCCCGCATGCGGCTGCCTGTCCCGCCGCTGCTCCGCCCGCCTGTCCACCGCGTCCGTGCCTTGGGCCGCCCGCCCATACGCGCCCTCATGAACCTCCGGGAGCTTGTGTCTGCCCTGAATGACTTCGCGTCCCCCTCTCTGGCTGAAAGCTGGGACAATGTGGGATTGCTGGTGGAACCAAGTCCTCCCCACACTGTCAACACCCTTTTCCTCACTAACGACCTCACGGAGGAGGTGATGGAAGAGGCAGTGCAGAAGAAAGCAGACCTCGTTCTTTCTTACCACCCTCCTATATTCACACCACTCAAGCGAGTAACGTGGAAAACCTGGAAGGAACGGCTAGTGGTCCGAGCCCTGGAGAACAGAATCGGGATTTATTCTCCACATACGGCGTACGATGCCATACCTCACGGAGTTAATAACTGGCTAACAAAGGGACTCGGTGAGATGCTGTTAAGAACAAATTATTAAAGATGTATGCTATTTTAGGTGGGATCTTTCCTTATTTTCCTTTCTTACAGCTTTTACAGGTGTGATTTGAGGACTGTTTTTATTTTTCCCAATATTTTTATAGTACTGTAACCTTAAACTGTAACCTTAAACACATTTTAGGAAATTTATCTTGGTGGTGTATACTAGATACAAACACGAGAGGATATTTTCAGATGCATGACTCCACTATTGGATGTATCCAGAACTGGTGGAGCATATTTATTGTCCACTGTGGTTGCAATGCTGAGACCACTGACTTTTAAATCACCACCTTTAATTTATGAAGTACAAGATCTCAATGTTTGCAAAGGATTTAAGCTATGTGAAATTATTTTAGATTTTTGTCCTGCGTTGTGGCTCACGGATGTCTTTCCAGTCTGTGATACAAACCAGAAATTCCTTCTGGTTTTGTACAATACTTAGGATAAAACTGATGGCATTAAGGATGGCAAATAATACATATCCATCAGCTTCTTTGGACTTAAAACAGACTGTGCCTAATGGAGACAGGAGAATGAAAGGTCCTCAGTTCTGTCAGGGTAAAAGGATTTGAGTGCAAAATTTGCACCTTTCTGCTGCATCTCTTAAAGATATGTGCTAAATCAGTATTAGGATACTTACCCTGCTTTATAAACCAGCAATCTTGTACTGTTTTCTCAGGTGCCTGTACTTCTGTCCCACTGCACCCATCAACTGCACCAAGCTCTCCAGCTGAGGGCACTCACCGGGTAGAATTCTGTGCACATGCTGAGCATCTGGATGCAGTGCTATCCAAAATCAAAGGCATCCCAGAGATCTCTTGTCTCACTACTCTCCCAGCCAGGTATCTGCTCCACTGTCTAACGTTGTATTCTTTCTGTTGTTTGAAACAATAAGTTGCTGTAATTGTATTTTACTGTTCTAATCATTTTGTTCCTCTGTGCATTGCTGCTGTATTTTTCAGCAACGAGAAACTTAAGGAATAATAGTCCCTTTCTGATCAATCTGTCATGCTAAATGGTAACAGCAACTCAAATCTAGCATCACATAGATTAGAGGTGTTAAAGAAGAGTATTAACAGGAAATTTGATGAGGACAGTTGAGTTAAATGCCCATATTTGTTTCTTCCAAGACAGTGGATGAGTCTAGGCTATTACAATGCTACCTTTTTTCCTTTCTCAGTAGTAGAACAGCCACTGGCATAGAATAATATTAATTACAATGCCAGAATTTTATCTAGTTATCTAACAAGCACAAAGCATGTCTTTCCTTCAGGGTTGAAGGTGAGGCGCAAACACGAGTCAGCTTGAACTGCTCTCAGAAAGCACTGCTGGAGGTGGTGGCATTATTGGCCCAGAACAGCCTTCATCACAATACTGAGATTCTCTTGCTACAAAAGGTAACAAAATCACATACTACTTCCTGTGAATGAATTACTTGTGTGAGCTGAGTACCCTAAACTGAAATGCAATAGTGAGGGCATCACAGCTTTCCAATGCTACCCCAGTGCTCTGAAATACTGGCATGTGGGGATTTGAAGCCACACATATTTTCTAAAGCAATGATACTATCTATGTGGTCTGTACTAATTCTTAAATCAGTTCCAACAGTTGACGTAGTTCGTATGTTACATTTGAGAACATCCCACAGAAATTTTTTTGTAAAGTTCAGAGATGTTCCTGCATGCCCAATGTACTCATCCTTCTACAGTGTGGGAAGCAATGCAAGCATCTGGAGTCAGCTTTCTCAAAGTAATTTTAATTTTTTTTCAGCCTCTTCTTCCCCATACTGGAATGGGACGCCTGTGCACCCTGAGCGAGCCAGTCTCCTTGTCAGACATAATTGAGCGTATCAAAGGGCACCTGCAGCTACCCCACGTCCGAGTAGCCGTGGGAGCGGGCAGGACACTTGGTAATGGGGCTGAGAGTCAGACTGCCTGCTAGGACTGGCACTGCAGGAACAAAGGGAGCATGAGTGTGTGCATGACAGTGGGAAACTGTCTTTAACAGGTTTACTTCCAAGTACTATGAAGCACTGTTAAGGAACAGCATCTTAGAATTTACAGTCATATGAAAAGAATCTCATCTGTATTTTTAATGGGATTCTGTATTATGCTGGTTGACACGGTGAAGAAGGGACAGCACAAGTTGAATGAAAGACAGTCATTATATAAATTACAAAAAAGGCTAAGATTTTTTTTTCCTGCCCAGGATATCAGGCACAAAGGTGTACTGTTTGATTGTATAGTCCTTTTTGTGACTGAATGTTAAAATTCAGAGCACTTTAAATATGGTATCCTTATGAAAGATTCTTTGATGAAAGATAAGGCAAAGAAGGTGAACTAGCTCAAACAGTGAGGTCATTAGTAAGATGTGGAGTAAACATCCTCTTATCCCAGCTACCTGTCCTGATCTCCAAGGAGCACAGCTGCTAGAATTTGTGAGAGCAAATTTGCAGAGAACTCTTTGTACCTTCGGAGTCAGAAGTCTTATCAGAAGCTGGCAATTGCACAAAAAAATCCCCAAACTACTTCAAAGCCCCTCTTTATGGTGTGGTGTGACGCCACTTAAAACAGTAATTGCAGGGCAACATACTGTAAAACCTTAACACATTTTGAAAACACTCTGTGTTGTGTGTCCCCTCTGCTTAGTGAATGTAATGTATATGAAGAATTAGAATTCATGTCACTGTCACATATATAGTAGCTTGGAATTAGCAATCACAGCAAATGGACAAATTTTTATTTGCATGAAGCAGCTTTCTGCTTGCACTAAGACTGGCCTTCTGAGAGCTGTTAAGTTAGGAACCAGTATATCTCAGAGGCAAAATGCTGCCTTACTGGCATCATTAGTTGGGAAACCAATGACGGTGGAACACAAGAGTCCTGCCTATCAAAGGGTTCGGAAACCTAACTAACACCGCACTAGGAGAAAGGTAGCCATCGGCCAGCCCCTCTGCCAGAGTTTTCTGCAGTTTCCTGCCCCTTTGTCAGAGATGTTACAGGCCCATGACTCTTTCAAACTGACAGACATGCCTCTTCCTGCAACAAATTCACATTGACCCTAAAATCAAGGTAGTAGTTAACTGAAACAATTACTAGCAATACAGACCCAAGGGCTGAACAAAGGGGAAGGAGTTTAACTGTGGCACCTTGTATCCTGCAGAATCACCAGTGAAGAAAGCTGCTCTGTGTGCTGGTTCTGGGAGCAGTGTCCTGAAGGGAACGGAAGCTGACCTCTATCTCACAGGTTTGCTGTCTCATCATCTTTATAAAAATAGTCAGAGAATATAAAAAAAAATTTAGAGGAAAAAGCCAACCAAACAAACCTCAGCAAAAAACAAGAGGATTGACTGGCTGTTGAAAGATTTGGCCAGAAAGAATTACCTGTTATTTATAATTGAAAATCAGTTAGTTATTGGAATAACAGACTAACATTAAAGTAGATATAACGTGGATCAAATGGCAGTGTGGCACAGTGAAGGATATTTGAATTAAAACATTGCTCTACAGCATTTATTTCAACACAAAATTAGTGTTGATGGCAGTGAGTTGCAACTTTGTGTTTCTCCTTTGGCAACATGTATTTTCTCCATTCCCTAATGGAAAACAGTATAATATAGTCTACAGAACCTTCCAAAGAAACTACATAGCATGTCTGACCAAAGGGACACTTAGTCAATTATTCTCTCTTCCAGCAGTGGGACAGCTATTCCCAGTGGCTCAACAATGTGAAGGCTGCCTTGCATTCCGTAGGAATCGCTGCCCCTTCTCCCCCTGAATGTGTAGCCCTGCAGAGCTGACCCTCAGGCTTCCCAACTGCTTTCCTCCATCCTCTTCCAGACCACACTGAGCATTTTTATTTTCTGCCCAAACTGGCAGAATTTATGACTATTCAAAGATAGCAAGGAATTTCTGTTGTTTTGTCTCAGCTGTATACGGAGATATCAGCTGAAAGTCTTTCAAAGGACTGTGGAGCAGGAGTGTTCCACGTTCCTACTGAGCAGGTAGTGTTGCATTTCTGCTTATGGCATATATTCCATTACATCACTCCAGCTTTTAGCTAAGGTTCTCCATACATGGCAGAGGCCTGGTTACCTGAACTGTACCATTACTGATCTCCATGACATTTCTTTCTCAAAATGGCAGGAGAGATGTCCCACCATGATGTGCTGGATGCAGTTGCCAATGGGATAAGTGTTATTCTGTGCGAGCACAGTAACACTGAGCGAGGCTTCCTGTCAGAGCTGCGTGACGCGCTTGCGATCCACCTACAGAACAAAATCAACATCATTGTGTCTGAGAAAGACAGAGATCCTCTCCAGGTGGCATAGGGGGAAAAAAATTGGAGAGACAAAATTCAGCCAATCATGGTATCTTGCACCTGCAGAGCTTAATGAAGGTGCTTTCAATTGGTCCAGTACAGAATGATTGTATTATATGGTCTCTCAAAGGGTGTATTTTGTCATGTCAGAAAAATAAATCTTTGTTTTGGAATACCAAAGACTCATTTACTCAATTACTGGACTGCACTTGAATAAATTTACTGTTACTGCTCAATGTCGTTAGATACATTTGAAAACCATGATACTCAATGATTGGTTTGGTTAAAATATATAAAACTTGACTTATCTCTGGATTTAAACTTATGCATCAGTTCTACCCTACTGCAGTTACGTCAAATCATGTCAGTGCAACTCACTGATATTTTACCTCATAAATTTCAGAAATAGTGAAAGGATAGAGATCAACTGTTTGCATTAACAGTTTTACTAAGGCACCACTCAGATGCCAATAGAGAACACAAAGCAAGTTGTTAGTACTAGTATTCAACTGCACTATCAACTACTAATGCAGCTTTAAGGCTTTTCAGTAGGGGGATTCTCAATTAAAAAAAGCTTTGGAAGGTTAAAACTCAATTCCTGTAACAAAGCTGTAAAATCATTTGTTATTTTCTTTTAAAAACAGTTTCTGTAACTGTGGCTTTTAATTACAGGATTACTAAAACTGAACAAGTAGTATTTTCGCCACTGATAATGAGTTTTATTTTCCAAGTTAGTTTTTTCTGTTGTGACTTTTTTTTTTAAGAAAAAAAAATCTCACAGTAGCATACCCTACCATCTCTGGATGGTAAATATTTCATTAGAAAATTGTAAAGATCTTAGCACTGTCCTTTTAAGTTTATAAAAGTGGCTCATCAAGTAATGTCTCTATCTAAAAGTACATGCCTTGTTCCACTTAAATGTAAGTGGAAAGAGATGACTGGTATTATCTGAAGCTACCTAGGCTATATAAAGGTCATCATTCTTACCAATACCATGGAGGCACCTCAGTATGCTGAGAATTGAGAAGTAATTTCTTCTTTCCCAAGTAAAGTTCCTATATGAAGAATCAAGTTGCTAGTGGGGTAAGTAGATGCTCTGGGTTTATAATACAAAAGTCAGGCCATACAGCTCTCTTGCTTCTGTCAGTGAGGGGCAGATGAGGTAACCATTACTCCATGGGATGTTTTGGTTCTCTTCAAAAGCTATATACTGGTATTAAAAGGCAGGCAAACAATTCTTGATTTTGATATAAGAAACAATATAAAATATTTCTACTAACTAGTTTGAAATCTGTGCAGATATCTGACATAATAATGAAAATGAAGCTTTTGCACAACTGCCACAAGGATCTCTATCTTCCTATAACGTAAAAAGATTGTGGAAGACAAGCCAAGCTAATTAAAATTAATAAAGTACTTTATTTGATTGATTTGAACTATTAAAACACTGAGCTGTAATGTAACACAGCTACCAAATATTAGACATACAGAGTCCCTGAAGTCTGGCTGGCAGACTATAGATGATGGAACTATAGAGCTTCCTCCCACATAACTGAGAAAAAAAAGAACTGAAGAAAAGATGTCAAACTTCGGCAGTCTCCCAACTTCTAAGGGCTTAAAAAAAGGGAGAGCTTCTGAGTGGCATTTAAGGCCTCCTCCAGGATCAGTGGACAGTCCTGATGTAAACAATATAAATATACAATCAAGCTTTAAGAAAATAAACAAAAAAGCTTCATAGCCTCTTCATATTCCTGGGCTGCACCTTGGAAAGTAGCAGACTTGAGTCCATCACAATTGTGATTATCTAAATCTTATAAAAGGATATGGGTTTGGGGCAAGTCCTTCAATTTTATTGCCAGAATTTACTAAGTTACCCACAGCATCCCAAACCCACCAGTATTCTCCTTTCTTCATGCAGTCAAGGCAGGTCTTGTAGCATTATAAATCTTGTCTTCATACACGGGAAGCTAGTTTTGTCTAAATGGTAAAGGAGTACTGGAGAGCACTCAGTTGAGAGAAGTTGCACCACTAGTACAAACTAAAGCTCTTGACCATCTTGTGATTTGCACTTCCCAAGTAAACTCTCCAATAAAACCCTCGTGTCTGCTGAGGTAGAGGGCAGAAGGCACAATCTCACTGAGTTTGTTTTTCTGGCTGTAAGGTTGGCTGCACAGATAGGAACAAGGCGTTGTCTGAGCTAAGAGACAAAGCAGACAAATCCAACTAGAGCGCAAGAGAGGCCTTGCTTACAGAAGTCATCATTCCAAACTACTTGAAGTAGTTGAACAATGAGCAAGATTCATCAGAATTGTTACTTATCAGTGCAGCAGCTGTGAGGCTGGAGAAAGAGACCTGAGCATAGGCCCATCTCCAGCAGCCATTGAGAGCAATTTCTGTAGACACTGAGGACATGCAGCCGTTACACATCTTCATCCTCTTTCTCTAAGAAGTCGGTCAAGGTACTGTCATCAACAGGAATTAATAAGTATTCCACACCATCAGCTCCCTGAGAACAGATATGCACAGACGTTATTAACACCAGTGTACAGTGCCAGGCAAGCCACTAGACAGCACTCCAATGCTAGCATTTATATGCAGTCTGGATGACAGCTGGACAGCATTCTGAATGACTACATTACTGAAAACCTGCAATATTTCACTGGAGCGACACTGGAAATGCACAAATACTGATGAGTGAGAAACCTTCTGGTGGGCTATGCTTGTCTGACACTACAAAGCTCCTCAACACAGTGTTCCCATATCTTGTACTGCTATAGTGCCTGATTATTATGACAAGTCTGCATTTTTTCCTTATGGAAATACAGGTAATACTATTGGAAGCAGACTGGTAGGCTCCATAGTCTGCTACTTCTCATAGTCTTCAACAAGACATGTAGGCTGCTGAATAACCAAAGCACAGTGTTCCTACAGCCCTCTATCCATGTAAGGGGTGTTGACAAATTGGAGGCATGGAAAGAGCTGCAGTTACAGAATTTCAGCCCCTTGCTAGTTCCTAGGTGCTCAAAACAATACAGCCTCACTTAGTAGCAGCTAAGGATCTTTTTTATTTAAAGTGGCTGAACATCCAGAATACTTCCCTGGACTCACCCGCTTGGTCCGGATGAGCTTGTGGTCCCTGAATTCTGTCAGCTGTGCCCTGAGTGTCAAGTCACTGTTCACAAGGAAAGCCTCCCGACACTGCTGGTAAAAGTCTTGGAAAGACAGCCCTGGAGACAGAAAAAGGTGAGAACAAGAAACTGAAGTAGTAAGATTGTCAGATTTTTCCAGGTATAACACCACATATCACCCACCTGAAAGTCTTGCTTTGGCTTAGACCACAATGGCTACAGTAACATCACCTCGTGCAAGTATACGGCTGAATTAACATTCCAGTCACCCTGTTGCCTAATGGAATTTTAACAGCACTTCAAATGCACTTCCTGAAATGGTTGATCTCTCTTAATTTCCACCTCCTCTGTCTTGCTTTCTTTACCATTAAAGTGTTATTCATATCCACTGCAACACCTATTACAGACAGTGACAGAATATTCCACATATATCCTAGAAAGCAGGGGTACATCAGAAGTAATTTAGACAGCACCTTTAAGTGCAAGTTATGCAAATTCATAGTCTTGATTTTAATTTTTTTTTACTCCACAGCCCCCAGGAACAGTCTCAGTCATGTCTAAGCATGTAAGAGGTGGTCCTTCAGAACCAGCTGGAATACTGATTTCATGTCTGAGTCAGACACAGTGCCACCAGAAAGACACTGAGCCTCACTGAGCCAATAGTTCCAGCACTTCTGTTGCAGGAGATGTAACCTGTATACCAAAACCCAGGGCTGCTGTGAACAGCAACACCCCGAACAGATGAGAAAAGGTGGGTACTTACCTGGATAAGATGGACTGTCCTTTTTCTCCAGCTGGTGCTGTGCAAGCAGTCTGAATATCCCCCTAAGAGAAAGGAGGAAAGGGGGAAATCAAAATAATAATAATTTTAAAACAACTCAAAATCCCCACCATTAGAAAATATTAACTAATTTTGCCTTATGCAAAGACGTGGTTGTGAACCTCATCACTGGACAAGGTTTGCTACCCAAATGCCATTCATTTAAAGTAACCAACCAATTGGAACCCAGGTCCTACCATCTTATCTCAAACACTCTTATCAGAAAACACCAACTGTAAGGACTGGGTCCTTGGCAAGTGCTACTGTGAAGTGTAACAGTGTCTTACCTGGCATTGAGAGTGAGGCTATGCAGGACATGCACTAGGGAGCTCAAAGCCAAAGACCCAGACTGTTGTACTAAAAGTGAGTTCTCATAAGATGTTTCTTCCACATAAGGACTAAATGTGGTTGTTTCATACCAAAGCCAGTTATAAAGGCTCAGCTTTGCCTGATCCCACACTAGACAGAGAAAAAAGAAAGAGCAGACAAAATTGGGAGATTTATGTTTTCTAAGGCATTAAATAAGCAATATTAAAATGCACATAGTTCTGCTGTAGGATTGAGGAAACAATGTATGCTTGTGAAATTCACATTACTGATAAATGCAGTGCCGGTAAAATAAATTCTCTGCAATAAAACATTTGCAGGCATCCCTTTTCTATAGCACCTTCATAGATACATAGTAAATCCTTCCAGAGTCAAGAGTCAAGAGAATGCAAACACTTTCTGGCTGCAGCTGGATGCTGTGCCCAGAGAGGGGGTAAAATAGCTCAAACAAGACCCTTCCCAGAGCGTGTGCATATTTTTCCCTTGAGTGGGGATGCCCCTCAAGGTTACTCCTCGAGACTGAGCTAAAGACATCTGCCCATGGTTGTTGGTATGGGTGAGTAACATCAATCTCTACTTGTATTGCTTTTACTAGCTTTAATATAACTGCTTCAAAAAGAGTGAACTACACTAACAGTTATAGCTACCTCTACTGTATAGTAAATAATTCAGATTAGGATCTTTCAGTCTAATCATAATCTTAATCAATATAAGTAAGTAATTTATATAAGCATATTTGCTTTGCCATCCTTAATTCTGTGAGACAAACGTTCAATTACACCTATATAATCCTTTAACATAAACCATCAATAAGTCTGGGGCTAAGATTGGTTCCAGCCAGACCTAGATCCTTTCTGAGAAGGAGTTTAGGAAGGAAGGGGGTCCCTTCTGCACCTCCTGGTTCAACAGGAGGGCTTCTCTAATAAACTTTGTCTACAGGTCCCATTCTGCCCACAACACTGACTGATAAAAGAAAATTGTTTAGATGCAATGACAGACCTAACATCCCATCTCTAATATCAAAGGGTGCCAAAAGCTTGGAGTCTATTTGTATATTATGATAAGTGGTATTTCTCAGTATTTTATACAGTTTTGGCTCAGCACAGCCACACTCCCAATCAGGACTATACATACATCAACAGATCTGTTCTACACATCAACTGTAATACATACTAAGTAATGATAATACAGAATAAGCAATACATGAGCTTATGAAACATGCTTAGCAGCCCCAAAGCACAACACAGATCCTTCTCTTTTCTAGATCAGACCCAAGGGAACTCACTGAGAGGAGCATTGATGTGATCGATAGAGGCAATGAGGTAAATGCTAGGCAGGGAGGATAACTGTGCAAGGATCTGCTGACTTCTTTCTCCTCTCAACATCTGGCTGTCCAGGTTATGAATGAGGACATAGAGCTCTAAAGATGAATCTGCAAGGTCAGAAAAAACGGCAGTGAACCAATCAAAGAAACTGCACACAGGCTGGTTTCCCATTCCCAGTGCAGGGTAGTACAAATCTATTCCATCACTCCAATATCATCTTCCTTGTACAGTTTAGTTTGAACCTACGCTGGGTGTTTCTGAGCACATAAGAGAGTGTTTCTGAGCACCTGAAGTATATATATATATACACTATATATATATTATTATATTATATTTTATATATATAGACTATATATATATATATCAATTCACTGTCATCACAGCTACGGGGTTGTTTTTTTTCAGTTTAAGCTTTTCTGCTATAATCCACTTTCCACTTGCTCACAGCTTTACCAGGAATTCTCCTTTTAGCTGTGATTTTTTTGCAATTGAAGGTCACTGAAATATATTTTAGGATGGAAGCCTAAGCACAGTTTTTTCAGCTGCTTTTGATTTACACCACTAGGATCTTTAAGCTCCTCCTCACAGTAAAAATGCATTTTCTATTCAAGGTTGGATCCAAAGCATAGTAACTTCATTGAAAATTTTAACGAGTTCTGAAAAAAAGTTACAGAGACCTAGCTCAGATAATGCAAATGGTAGATGTAAAAGTTTCCAGCTAACTTCTTGCTGCTGTACTTATCCCTGGGAACAACTGTTTCCCGAGTCCAGAACTGTAACCAGTTTTTGTGCAAATCAATACATACTTGCCTGCCAATGGAAACCAGTCAGATCAGCTATAGTGTACTGCCAGACTGACTTACATTCATTCATACACACATTCAGGTGGGAACTGCTGTTACCTCAGTCCCACCAGAAATACTCATAAGGTAATGATGAAAAACAGAATATAAACACTGAAACACTAATGCTACACACAATTAAGATTCTATGGCAATTTGTGTATGAGCAGACATTCAGAAATAATTCAGCAAGCATTCTGTGAGGCAATACCTGTTTAATTTTGCTTTTGAAACCAATTCTAACCCGCTGTCCTGCTGTAAAACACTGATTGCAGTAACAGCTTACATGGGGTTGTTACACATGTATGTACACATATATTTCAGGTGCACGCATGTTTTCATATATAGTGCATAAATTACAAGCAAGAAAGTATACTAGCTACAATACACTAAGAAACTGTAAATTGCATGTATAAAAATCTTAAGGAAAGAAAATGTCCAGGCTCTCTTAACAGTAAGTAGACTCCAACATTTTTATGCATAAGGTTAGTCATTTTACCTTCTTTAAACCTTTTAATAATGAATTCAAGTTGGTCAAGGGGGCTGCGGAAGGTCCCTATATGGTCCAGAACCTCCTCTGTGATGGAGTTGAGAATCTGAAAAAGAAAATGGGAGCTCCTTATGAAGGGCTCTGACACTGAAGTGAACAAGGCTTTAGAGTGATTAATATCTCTTAATGACAGAAATTACTGCAATTCCTTGGAATATGCATGGGATAATTCCTTCAAAGTACTAAAAGACAGAGAACTGTTCTTCATTCAGAGTCTGTTGCTATAGGATGCAGCAGGTTTCCTTAACATTTTACACTGAAAGACTCTAGAGGCATCTGTAACACAAGATGATTACATAAACCCACAAACTTTTCCCACACTTACAGATCTCACAGTGATGCTGGGGAAGTATCCGTTAACCACCAGGTGAACAGAATCCTGGAGCAGAGAGGTACGAAATTTCTCCAACAGATCACGCTTTGAGCCCAGTCCATAAAGCACAATATTGAAACCCAAGCTGCAGAAAAGTGAGCAAATACACTGAATCAAAAAAGCTCAAGTCTGGTTTTAGGTCCATACATTCATTAAGCAAAATGATCCATTGCAATCTTGGTTTTAAAAATTTCACATTTTGTCAACTCCAGGCTTACCTTAAGCTTATAGCTGATAAATAAGGTTAGCTACAAGGAATCTGAAACCTGGCATGTGCATCCTTGAAAAAGAATCATTTTAGCAGCCTAGAGGCTCGCAAATTTAGCAAAACATCTGTGGAAGAAAATGCTGTTGACTAAAAACAGAATACTAGATCTACAACTTCAGGTAAGAAATGGTAATCAACATTCACATGCATCCCCTCACCAGAGATTATATTACATGTTTACTACAGTTCACAGTAATCACAAGAAAAAAAAGCAAGCCTTCATACTGGTTTTCCACTCTGATCCTCAGGCACAATTTCAAAGCAAAATTACTCTATACTCACAGGTATTTCTTATCCTAATTGTTCCACAGAAAAAGAGGCAGGAAAGCATAAAGAGAGCATGATATGGAATTGCAGAGACCCAGAAAAGCTGACTTCAGTTGCATCCCTCACCCTCTCTCAGGCTGCCCTGTGATATGGGAAATGCTCATTAGGCCTGAGCCTTGATGAGCTGCACCTAGAATAAACACCTCTCCAGCTTATCAGAAACACTGTCTGTACCCAGGAACTAATATTGTCTAATGAGCACCTGTTTTTAATGAGCAGCCTTGAAACTTATTTTTCTTACCTGAATAACAATCCAAGTGGAGTAATATTTCTGTTGCTGATCCTTCAAAGAAAGTTACTGACTCAAATTGTGGCCAGGATGAAAAAATTACTCTGATTAAAGCCCACTGTCTGGTGTCCCTATAAAAGCGGTCTCAAGTGAGACCCTTTGAGCTCTCCATTTTGGGGGGCTGATGCATACTAAAGCCCACTCTAAACACTACAAGCAGAGGTCCAGAGTGAGATCTTTTTGAGCTCTCAATTCCCAGAAGGTAATTGGCTGATAGTATGTCTCAAACACCAATAACCAGGTGGCTGTGAAGCCAACCAAGTAATAACAGACAGGAATTGTTGGTAGTAACCAAGGACTACCGGTGCTAATGCTGTGAGAAAAATTTTGGCTGGAGAAGGGGGCCCAGGTGGAGATAGGGCAGCACTTTTCCATGAGAAAGAACAACAACAAAGTACAGTGCAAGCACAGGAATGACTGGCAGGAAGTGGACATGGACTATAAGGTGGGACTGGGACTACCAAAGACCCCCCAAGCCCTCTGGCCCATTTGCAGAAAGGCCTGAAAGAACAGACTGTACATGATAACAAACTAGAATAGAAAGGGAGAAACCTGTCTTTGGGGCAGAGAAATCTTGTCCATAAAAAGGCAACCCCCCTGCACAAGTCCAGGCGTCGCCCCCCAGACCCTGGACATCTCATCAGCTGAACCAATACAGCTGGATCCTAAGTTATAACCTGGATCAATGCTGAATCCAGGATCAGCATCCCCTCAGCTGGCTCAGTGCTGGAGCAAGGGCTGGTGATCTCTTTTTTGCTTTTTAATTAATCTCTCCTCTTTTAAATTAACCTCTTCAGTTTCTCTTTTCTCTTCACCCTGCCCCTTTATCCAAAACCCAGTGCCGTGTGCCTATATAGGAGGTCAGGGACTAACACATCAATTTCCCTGCCAAGTATATGATTTACTAATAAAACTCTCTGATCGTTTGTGGACCCTCAGGCTTCTGTCATTCCTTTCGCCAATGAGCAGTTTTGAATCTTAAGCATGTCTTTACTCTCAGGGGTGGGTCATCACAGGAATCACAAAGCTTTGTTTAGGTTTGAGAAGCAGGAAAAGCATAATCTTGATCAGAAAGAAGAGTCTCAGGTTACTCAGATAGCACTGGGCAAAGGTAAGTTGTTCAACAGCTGTCATTGCCTTCACTGTCATCGAGGGATTTGTTCCTTCTGTCCTGCCACATACATCTCTAACCATTTGCCCAGATCACCAAGTCATAGAGAACTCCTCCTCATGCCACTCTCCAACTTTCAAAGCTGATGTCTTTTTCATACTCTCTGTCCCTCCCTATGGACCACAAATTTCCTTACACTCCACTCCCTTGCAAAAGCTTCCAAGGAGCTTTCTCCTCACCAATACTGGCTCCAGCCTCAGCACTTAACTTCAGAGCTGGTGGTCTGCCTTCTTTAAGGTGCTTCAGAATCTCACAAGGTCTCTACAGTTCCATTTGCTTTCCTGAATGTTCACCTTTCTCCTTCCCATGAAGATACACACAAAGATACACACAAAGATACAGCCAAATAAAATTTATACTGCCAGTGTTTCCAAAAGCATTAAGGTTTCTTCATGCCCAGATCATTAGGTACCACAGGCATTGAAAGTTAACTGCTACACCACTGGAGATAGCCACAGACTGAAGATGGTGGTGGCAGAATACTCACTACTGTAAACAAAAATGATTCCTCACAAAGGACACTTTTTCTCATCATTCATTTTCCCTGTTCTCTCATTATTAATGTTCCCTGTTTGTGAATGCCCTAAAGCTTGGTTTAGAGAAGCACAGGCAAACCAGCCAGGTAGAAGGCAGCTTCACTGCACTTCAGACATTCAGTTCAAGGAGTTAATCAGATCTGATTTGGACTACAGGAAGCACTGAACTAAATTAATGTCACCTACTGTTAAATTTAAACAATCAAAGAAAAAAAGTTGTTCCTTAATTCATCCACAGGATGTTACTGACATGAGGGTAAGTTTACTAGCAGTGCCTTTTTACTAAACTTCTTCAGTGATTCTCCTTGGATACTTACTGTAATTGCAGCATCCACTTGGAAAACAAGGATTCATGTTGCTGGTTAAGGTCTCTAATTTCAGCAGCATAGGCAAGGGGAGCTTTTTTCAAAAGATCATGCAGTGTTTGCTGTGTTGAGAAAGATGACAGTCATTCAAAGCTGAGAAGAAACAAGAGATATACCTGGAGTCCTTAAAACACCCTCTAGCATGCTCCCTATCTAGAGAGAATAGTTTTCATTGTCAGTGCACTCAGTTTGTGGTTAGTTTTGTTTTTCTTCCCATGAAGACCCCCCCTAAGCACAGTTTTGCTGCTGGAGACACAAAGCAGAGATTAAGTAACCTTATTATGGGAAACGGCAGCTAGACTAGGATTAGAACAGACCCCACACTGTGTATTTTGCTCTTCCTGCCGAGTATGGGAAAACCACTACAGGAAAAATGGACACACACAGAGCTTACACAGCACCAAGCACTGTACCAAGAAGATACAACATCACATCCCTGCTCATGGGAACAAAGGCTCCAATCAACATGCTTAGCAATGGTTCAGGTGTTTGTCACTACAAGAGAAAGCTCAAAATCCCCACCATCTTAAAAAAACAATACAGGAAAGGAAATAATTTGCAGTTGATAGCCCGGTGTAGAAAAAGTATTATTTCAAAAGCATCAAGAATCGAAGGATTAATTCCGCTTTAAAGATATGCTGTGATGCTGATGTTTGAACAGCACAGTAGCATGATGGCCAGCATCAAATCTACACTGGCCCCTCTTTCTCTTCAATTTTGACAGCTTCGGCTTCCCACTCCCTTGCAGTAGAAGACAGTTTACACTGGAAAGGCAGCTGCAGTGTATGAGACAAACAAAGTACTGAGAGACAGAACTGCTAAGCCTTCAACTACTTTGAAGCCAGCAGTAGCTTTAACACTGTAAGCCTTGATTTCCTTCCAGAGCTGTTGTGAAAGAACTTGTTAAGAATCCAGATGTTTCTCTGGGCAGCAACTCTAGACAACAGCAGGCATCAGGAAGTCTGCATACATACCATCTTTTAAAACACAAATGGGTACAAAAAGCAGTCACAGACACAAGAGCTCCAGCTATTCTACACAATTCCCTGACACCTGTCCTTGCAGGGTACAACTGCTTGCTTTGAACTGTCTTGTGGAAGTGACATACAGAGAAAAATAAAATAATTCAGTCACCACAATTAGACTATTCCTGTCTCCTAGAAACTGCAAGGGGACAAAGTATATCTAACAAACTAGGTGACAACATTTAGAACTGTCCCAGTTCTGCAAGTGACTTGACCCAGTAATGTTCAGATGAAATCAGCTCTCCTGATTTCCTCTACACATAAATAGCCAAGACAGTTTGTAATTCCCCCTACCATTTCATTGACAAAAACTATGTTTTAAAGCAAGTCTCTACACTTCTGCTTCTCCCTCTTCTCCTCCCCCAAAAGCAAACTTTAACCTTTTCTGGTAACTGCAGCTTTCAGCTGTGAGCTCATGTGATAGTGCCTTCTCCCTACATTTTCCCTACTGTCTCAGGTTAAAACAACTGAGCACTGTCCCTGCTCAGAGAAGCAGTAGAAAACATACTGCTTAAATTGCTACCAAAATCAGTGTTACCACTGACCATGTAATCAGCAGAAATAAAGTGAAAACAGCAACATCAAGAAATTCTGATGAGGAAAATCTTCATCAAAGAAATCAAAAACTCTGAGAGTTGCGTGATTCACTGTACCTGATTCAATCTTCTTTTCCGTAACTTCTGCAGTGTTCGGTCTGAAGTGAGCACTTTGGAACTACTGTGAGCTTCAAAGTATTCCTCCACCAGGTTGCCCTATAAAAGGACAGCAAGATCAGCAACACTCCTCCTGCTGTCAAGTTACCCTCTCCCTAAAATGGGCAATATGAGACAGAGAGCAAGGACGAATAGAAAGACAGAAAATATTTACAAAAATGCCTTCTATAGCAGCATTCTGCCAAAGCTAACCTAGTCAGATGATTCTTCCCTTAAGGGAGAGGCAGAAAAGAGATTCTGAGAGAGGTAACATAACACTAATTCTTAGGTGGTGTGGGGATCCCTGGTGCTGGAAGGAAGTAAGACAATTAAGCTGAACACCAAGCCAGAACAGTAATGTGTGCTCCTTTTGGTGCTACAGGAATCAATTTCTTCATCCTGTCTCAATACAAGGTCTCCTGCTCCATGGACATCTTACACTTCTTCTGAAGCTGCTAATGATACAAACTGGATTAGCACACAGGTTCACATGCTGCCTGTCCAACTGGGATTACTCAAAAGTACAGCAAAATCCAGCCCAGATGGTTTGAGCTGAAATGAGTTTAGCAGTTCTTCCCCATAGTCAGGTGTGGTCACTAACAGCTTATTGTCACTATACATCCCTTCATGTTTGCTAGCTTAGGGGTATATTTTTGCACACTCACCATCTTTTGCTCCTTAATTTTTTTGGCTAGGCTGTTTCTGGGAGGAGGTGTAGATGGATCCTTTGTTTTTCCCGGAGTCTTTTGACTTGATAAAACAGTGCTGACTTCTTTCTGATCTTCCTCATCCTCCTCCTCTGAGCAGGAAGCTGAATACTCACTCTCACTTTCTAAATAGGGATCTGGAGCTAGAGCATAAATTTTAGAGTTAAAAGCTAGGAATGACTTCTTACACAGAACCTATTTTGCACACATTCTCTAGGTGTTTTTCAAGCACATGGATATATTTCATAGAAAGGTAAAATCAATGCTTAAGAGAACTGCAAACACAGATGGCAATTTCTTTTGCAGCTCTAGGATCACAAAGTATTGTTAAGTAAAGTTTGATACCAACTAAGAAACATAATTGTACCATAAAAAGACACTAAAAATGGACAACGGAATTCCCTATTTCTCTTAGCATCTCTGTGTCAGTTTTCCTAAATGCCAATCATGTGGGCTGAGTATCTTCTATGCCACACTCTGCAAGAAAGTTGTTGTAAGGTACGTCTGCTAGCACTGTTGATTGAAGAGCACAGACGAAATCTGGCTCAGTCTTGGTCTCTCAACACAAAAGAAATAGAAGGTGAAACACCATGTACTAAACCCTCCACTGCTTTCATTCTGAGCACGTTTAGCCAGTCAGTTACTGGAAATACTTTGACATGGATATCCCAAAATTTTTATGCCTGGTTCAAGCAATTGGGCCACACTAAATGTCAGCATAGGTTAGATTACTCAAAGTTTTGTCTCTTTTGATCATGTTACTGAAGTTCAGTACCTTGGTGCTTCTAACCCTTCCACCCCTTATCTCAGCAGCAATCAGTTGTAGGGAAAAGGTCTACATACATTTCCTTAAGGACATTTCTACACTCTGCAGCATGAATCAGGTCGTTTTGGTTACACTGCTACCACAGACAGAAGCTCAACAGGAAAACACTCTCCCTTGAACACAGTGCTTCACTGACTGTGGGAGCTGACTGCAAAGGCTGATCTTTACCTGCTAGTCTCTTTCTGAGTCTGTAAGGTGTGGTGGACACAAATTCTTTCTTTTTACTCTGGAACAGCAAAGAAAAAAACATGCATTAGAAGAAGAAACATCTCTCTCCTCTAAACAGCCCTCCGCCAAGCAAAGACAGGTTACGTTTCCGAACTATTTCAGCCCACATGAAACTGGGATAGCAGATGCAGTTAAGTACAGAGAGTTCTTATTTTGAAATTCAGATGGACACAGGATCAAGTTCCAAAAGGGGCTTAATTCTTTAGACTCAAGATGGAGGATAGAAAACCATGCAATCTCCAACCACAATGCCAATCTTGGCTCCTCGGGAAGAGTCAAACCAAAGGCAATGAAAAACCAGAAATGCTTCAGTCCCTACAGCAGTCACCTTCCACATCATGCTGTCTACTCAAAGTCATCTAGAAGTCCTCTATGAAAACAACTACCAGAATGATAGAAGACCACTCAGCTTACTAAGCCCAGAAGAAGCACAGCAAAAGAACCCAAGCTGCCTTGGCTCATCAAGTTGTAGTGGCACATTCTCCCTGCACATGTGTGAAGGACATGCTTGACTCGGACACTGGATCAAGTCTGCAATACTTAGGAACCACCTGTTGATCCTAACAAAGTGGATGTGAAATCATCAACGAGTGGACATGGCATCCCCAAACAGCATGTCTTTTTCAGTTGTGTCACATCCTGGAACCTTTTACCAGAACAGCTGTGCACACATTTCTGCCATGATGCTGTACCATTTCAGAAAGCCAACTCTTTCACTCTATAGCCACAACTGGCAGTTCTGGACTGTATCTCTCTGTAGTGTCACAAAACACAAAATCAACTTACATCCGCCCATTATCCCAATTTATTTTTTATAAACAAATGGTAAGAAACTGAACAGCATCACAGTTCTTGAACTCCTGTTCTAACAGCATTTCTTACAATTAGAGCTGTTTCTTCCTTTAGTGAGAAACTGAAAAGTTATGAGTTTAACTGTGTATTAAGGGATTGTCTAGCATCCTCACCCGTGTGATGCAAGGAAATAGTTTCCATCCACGTTAATTAAGCTGTCAAACCTACTATTTGCCCACTGACTCCCAACCCCATAGTCCTGATTAATGCTTGAGTTACTCCTGTCTGGTTGGAATAGAAGAGATCTCTCTACTGTGGATTATGCTTTTCAAGGTCCTTCCTTTCCAAAACTGTAGTAATTGACCAGTTCAAGTTTTACAAGTGGGGAAAAAAACCCAAACACAAAATCCAAGTAATGTAAAGTCATCACTCACCCTCAGCTGCACTTTGTTTGAACTTGAACGTTCTGAAAAGGAAGAAACAGCATTGTACAGAGTACTGCATATTTTCCACAGTGGCACAAGGTGGTCCATTAGATAAACAGGCATTCACTATTCAAAGGTACACTGCACCAGAATATCAGGTCCCTGGATGGTTAACCTTATGAGGGAAGTCTCTAGTTCCTCACAGGTAGGCAAGGAGAGAACAAAGAGAGCTGCTGAGAGGAATGGGTTAGAATTAGAAGACTGGCAAGGGGAGTTGTAAATACGCTCAAGTGACCATGCAGCTGGGGATAGCAAAGACTCAGATAGCAATGCAGAAAAACAAATATACCATGTCTATTGCTGTTTACCCTGTGTATGCTTTGAGAAGTAAAACATCTGTGTTTAGATAACGCAGGTGCTTGGTAGGCCTGGAGGCACCCTAGGGGACAGGCCTGAGCGCTCTCTTGGTACAGAGAACATCAGAACACAGCAAAGATCACAGCATGGGGATAAACCACACATGCGCAAAACCAGTGATAAACCAGTGTGAAGAGCAGGCTGGTGATTCTCTAGCACTGGACCAAACTTAAGGGTGCCTGCATGTCCGCTCAGCGCCTACATCTCCACTCATGTGCCTCTGCCCAGGTGTTGCTTCGGAAACGTAAGAAAAATAAATTTACTCTTTGCATTCTGACTGTGAGTTTGTGGTGGCTCCAGTAGCCTGCCTGTGTCAGCTCACACAAGAGCCAATGTTATTACCACAGAAGGCATCTTTTAATTCTTGGTCACAGCTTTGGGAGGCCAGAAAGGAGGAAAAGACTAAAGCAGGAAGGAAGAGGCTGAAAAATGAGCTAATGTTCTCTCCCTGAGCACATCAGACTCAATTTCCAAGCACAAACGCACATGCTCTTGCCAGTGTTGACCTGCATTGACTTCTCCCATCTGTATTTCCCCGTGCAGCACTAGGTGTTAAATATTATATAATAGAGTGTGAATTTACACATGAACACCCACACAGTCCTACCCAATTGGTGTTTAAGACACCAGCCCAGCTCATAACTCTCTCAAGCACAAGTATTTCTGTGGAACAGAGAGGAAGTCGTTAAACATCACAGCAACAGATGAGAAAGAAGTTCATGTTTCCTCTACAGCAGCAGGGCAGAAGAAGAGACCTGACACCCGGGTGAAGCACAGGCCATGCACACCAAACAGTTCAGCCTATGGTGTTAACGTGACTAGAATACTCAAGCATGACAGAAGCTGGAACTCAAGCACCCACTCCACCACCCAAATAGAAACATAATCCTCATTCACTCAGTTTCAGTTAACCAAACCATCACAGGACTTACTGCTGCTTTGAGGGGTTTTGGCTATCTTCTCAGGGCACTTGGAGTGATCAGGAGCCACATTCTTTTCTGGTGTCTGGGCTAATTCAGAGGCTGTAGGAAATAAGGGAAGGGAATGAAGGACATGTCAGGTACAAAACTTTCAGCTCTGGCTAGTCAGAAATGGAGCCATAGACCTGAAATACTTTCTACATATTAATTCACTAGCTATTTCAGGAAGTGAACCATATATTTCTAGTTTTTCAAAGGCTGAGCTCATCAGTTAATTAATTTTACAAATATGGCCAATACATTGGCAGAGCACTTTTTGCTCCCTGGGAGACCACGTGTCTTTGAATTAGAGCAGGGTTTGATCAGGCTCATTTAGTCCTTTAACACTGCTCAGTTGGACATAACAGATCATCAGATATAGCAAACACATCAGTTCCCCAGGAGGAACTATTTACCTGTGTCTTCTCCTTATCAGTATAAGCTGAATGAATGATCTGAATATGAAAGTTCACCATATCCTGCTAACAGTCCCTACCATTGCATGACCAACAGCCTATTCCATGGAACAACACTGGGACTCACAGGCTGTCATTCTATGACTTCCCTCAGTTTCCAAATTGAGTCACGGCTCCAGGAGGGAGCACCAGTGAAACCTACCCTGCTGCAGAAGGAGGTGTAAGATAGGAAGCACACAACTTCCCAAGACACAGCAGAAACTAAGAGGCACCAAAACCAGTTTCTGTATAGCGATAGAGTAGGATGATCCCTCTTCCCTCTGATCATCCTTCGTAGGATGTATCATTAGCTGTGACAAATAAACACTAAGGAAGTTCAGATGGTGCTGGACACATAGTGACAACCCAGCTCAAGCATCTTATTTGAACCAAAACAGTCCACCCTCTCTGGAACTGCCACTTTTTGCTTGCTTCTCCCAAGTCTGCAGAGAAAAAAGAGCAAAACATACCCAGCTCTGCCATTTTACTGGAGCGTTTGGGAGTCTGGAAGGAGTAAACTTCACCACCACTTATATTTGAGCCATTTCCCACTGGATCTGTGAAAAGAAATGTTACTCACAGCTATTTAAAAAGCACTGACAATATTCCCAACCCCAGAAAGACAGAATGCATAATTTCACTATTTGGCTATATATTGCAGGTGTTACAAAACAAGTATCATAATAAAATCCTAGAATCATAATCTTCTCTTCTACCTTTTACCACAAGCACAGCCAGAGCAGACTGAGCCCTCAAAAGGAATTTCACCAACACTGAACAACCCTACCACTGCAAGAATCTCCTGAAGTCAGAGCTGTGTTAGGTTTTCCCCTGCTAATACCTTGGGCACATATTCCAAGAGCAGCAACATAGTTCTTCTCTTCCAGGATCTCCTGAGCTTCGTTATCAGAAATATTCTCAAGCTTCTTCACAAATCTCTTCATACTGACACTTAGCTGAGCCTTGTCCTTCCGTACTTTAGTACCTAGAATTGTAATAAAAGCTTTAACCTCCTGCTATTTCATTATTTCTACTGCAGTAGTATGCAGCCACCCGACTTAGAGACCAAGTTCTTGTTATGCAAATGACTAAACAAATTCAACGGTGAGACGTTCTGCTAAAACAACAGCTGGTCAGTAGCTGACCCTATAGGCATTAATCCCTCCTTCACCACAAATGCTGGTTCCTGCAGTCCATGAGGGCAAGATACCCATTTCAGCGAACACCAGCTCCACAGTTTGGGAGAAATGACAGCGACTCACGCGTTACAGAATCAAACTGCATGCAAAGGGCATGGTGCTTGCCAACCTTTATCTTTCCTAGAGAAAGGGAGCAATTAGAAAATACCTTGCCTGTAGGCTGTCAGTACACTCATGGGGGAATTTAGGCTGAGATCCCTCTGGAGACCGTCTGCATGACCTTCTGCTCAAAGCAGGACCAGCAGTGAAGTCTGATCCGGATGCTCCGTGCCTTGTACTGGCAAGTTCTAAGCATCTCCACAGAGGTTCCCCACCTTAGAAGTTGTCAGAACTGCTGCAAAACACTCCTATAGCAAGCACCTGGATTCTCGTTCCGCTTTGACTATGTGAGTGTTTAACCGCGTCAGGCCCGAGGAGTTCGGGGCTGCCTGTGCGGCTCCCCAGGCACCCGGCACACGCTGCTGCGGGGGTAGCTCGTACCCGCCCCGCCTGCAGCCTGTCCAGTGCCGGGCTGGGACAGAGACACTCCACGGAGGGCTCAAGCAGGGCAGAACGACTCCGGAGGCCTCGTCCTGCTGCGAGGCTCTGCAACACCCGAGCTGGGTGCTGCAGAGTCCCTTTCCCAGGGGCCGCCGCGGCTGCTCGGACCCCTCTCCCAGCGCCCTGGGAGCAGCGGGCGGCGCTGGTCTGGGCTGTGCCCCGGGCCGACTGTACCTGCGTCGTCGGCGATGTGCTTCAGGACGTCCTCGTCGGGCACGAACTTCACCTGCAGGGAGCGGCGGCCGCTGCGCGTCCCCTCGGGCCCACTCATGGCGGCGTCCGTCACGTGGGCGCGACCCCGCCGCCGGGGGGCGCCGCCGCCGNACGTGCCAACGAGCCGGTCGGCCCCGCGGCCCGCCCCGAGGCAGCCAGCGCGGGCGCGGGCAACTTGAGTGATCTGTGCCATGGCCAACCCGCGCCCTCATCCCAGCCCGCCTCGGCGGCAGGGCGGGACTTCCGCCGCCGGGCACGCGCGCGCCCCCGGGCTCGTGCCCGGGGTCGCTGTGGCAACGCGAAGCCGCCGCACGCGCCGTACGGGAACAGCCCGGGCCCCACCAAATCCCCGCTCACAGCTCCGGCTCTCCGGGGAGAACTCCCCTCACGGCCCGTCCCACCCTCACCAGCGTGAATCGCACTTTTAAAAACCAGCAATTCACAAAGTA